>CM034537.1:61634490-61696568 GCA_020002185.1 Paraescarpia echinospica
GAACATTAATAATGGTAAAGTGACTGCACTTACCTTACTAGATCTCTCTGCCGCTTGAATGTAGTGATGATCCAGTTTCTTGGTTATTCATGTTTAGTATATTTACCTCTCAAGAACCTTTTTCTGGTTTTTCTTCTGTATAATTTTGACCGCATCTCGTAGCCTTCTTTAGCAGACTGAATTTATGGTCACGACTGTAAATTCAGTCTGCTGAAGAAGGCTGCGAGATGTGGCTGAAATTATACAGAAGAAAAACAAAAAAAGTTTACTGAGATTGTTTTTTGAAAATTGGTTTGGTTTTTTAAACAGTATGCTTTATATTTTTGACTTGGGTTATTCCAGTCAGTGATTTTACTGCATGGTTTACCTCTACCACTGACATATTCACTGGTATACGGCCTTAACATTTATTTGTTGCTTCAGAGTGTCTTAAGATCTACACTGTGTCAGTGTTCTTCTAATTCTGGATTGTTTCGGTTCTCGGTTGTTTCAGTGTCTGTGAGGTATCTATCAGAGGTCGCTTGTTTTTAGTGCGTGTCTGAGGACTGAGGTCGCTTGTTTTGAGTGTGTCTGACGTAAGAGGTCGTTTGTTTTCAGTGCATGTCTGAGATCAGAGGTTGCTTGTTTTCAGTGCGTGTCTCAGGTCGTGGCTGGAGCAAGACACATCCTGTCCAACATGTCGGATGAACCTGAGTGACCCGAGCGAGCGAACAACGCAGGCACCGGCAACAGGAGACATCAACGGCAATGAGCCTAGGCCGGATGCCCAGAACAACGACCTTCAGAATCAGATGACCAACCACTTCTTCCACTTTGACGGTCAGTCACTCACGGTCATCTTGTGTTGTCATGGTTACCATGGTCACATTGTGAGATAATTAAAAAAAAATTCGCTATTGCTTAAGAGTTTGTACCACATTACACGTTGGATGTAAATTGATTGTTCATACGTATCATTTCACTTATTTTCTGTGATTGATCTGAGCACTGCCGATTAGTAGTGGACTTTTACATGGCATGTGTGAATGCTGATAACTTCAAAATCAAACGTCATTTACAAATACTCTGGAAAACCAGACAGGCAGATGATGCTGAATTTGTGTTATGTTTCCTACTAATTCAACACTAAGATGGAGTTAATCCATTATGTGTCCATTATAAGTTTCTGTTTTTTAAATCTGCAGGATCTCGTTACGTGAGCTGGTTGCCAAGTTTTTCAGTCGAGGTGACGCACACACAGATCCTGGGAAATGGGCTGGATGTCACCATGAGCCCGATCCATACATCTCAGCTGGATAACATGGTGAGTGAGGCTAATACTGAGTGGGCAGGTTGTACCAAGCCTTTATTGGACAGTAGATTGTAGACTACTGGGTACTTATGGTCTGGTATGTGATGGTGGCTTAGTTGAAGAATACTGTTTAACAGAACCACACTGCCCAGCTTCAGGTCAGTATTTGTGCCTTTATCAACCTAGTTAAATTGAATATTGATGCGGTTGAAATTTAATTGAAATATTCAATAGTAATAGAAAAGTAGTATAGGTGAGTTATTGTTACGATACGTCTTATTACGATTACATTGTGTTTTACAAACTATTACTTGAATATTTGTAATCATTACCCTATAACATAATTTTTTACTATTTCCCAGATCTGCCTTTCTCTCTCATATTTTTTTTCCCATATATATATGGAACACTTTGATGTATTCAATTATTCATTATAGTGATTGTCCACTACATCTTACTATTGTAAAGTCTGACCCAGTCTGTGATGGGATGTTACCTGTGTCACATGACCGTCACATGACCATGTCTATGTTACACAGGCCCGCCAGGTGCAGGAGGTGTTTCCCACAGTGCCCCTGAGCAGCGTTGTCGATGACCTTCGCATGACCCACTCCGTCGAACTGACCATTGAAAACATCATCGAGGGACGCATGACCGTACCACCTGCGGTTAGTGCTGACCTCTAGTGCTAAACTTGAAACACTGGATCATCCTCGCAAGCCGTACACTACCCCAGGCAGATCTCCTACACTTTGTATGGAAGTTAGCTGATATGGAAGTTAGCTGAATCAAACTCATAATTGACTTCGCCGTACCACCCTTGAGAACAGTGCAGACACACGTCTGACTCACACCCCATTTCCAGGAATCCCAATATAATTACCCATTCAACCATTCTCATGAGCCGCTGAGCGGTATTGTATATTCAAATAGTTACGTCTATGGCCCAAACAGTCCATGAAGCCCACCCAGAAGACCACTGGAATTTTACAGCAGGCGGCATTATTGGCTGAGCATAACTTCAGAGTTTCGCAAAGCAATGTGCCAGGGGGTACTGAGACTGATGTAATCAGCAGCGCCCCCTGGTGCATGAAGACACACTGGATTTATTAATAGCTGCTCATTTTTCAGAATGTTTAAAAGGACTGACAGTTTTGATTACCAGCAAAAACAATATAAAAATTAATATTGTGAATTTATGTTATATCTTTAGATCTACAGAGTTTTTTTATTTAATTCAAGTGATTTGTGTCATGTCTAAATGGGAAAATTATTTGTCGGCACTTGTGCTGTTAGCAAGAAAAGTTGACATATTGTTTGTGTACATGTGTTGTAAAGCAAAGGTCTGCAATAGTATAGGTAGTGGCCTGCTCACTGGTAGTCTGCAGTGACTCTGCACGTGACCAGTGCAGGAGAATGTCGATGTTTACAGTGGTGCAGTGGAATCATTTTCTCCTGTCCGCTGTCAATTTTCTCGTACTTACCTGGTATGTCACTTAAACTTATAGGTGCATGTGAATGTCAATGGGTGATGACATCCTTAAGGATGTTCTCAGAAAGTCGATGTCCGATATTAGACAAAATTACTTTCGTATGGGGGTTCTGAAGTAGTTTCGCCTGGCGTTAGACACCAATATTTTGCGCTTCTTACCGATACTGTTAATATATTGGTATAATCATATCGATGTTTATAAACTTTCATCTGAGGGTAGGGGATGGGGGCAAAGGCCAGATGAAAATAATTTTTGATATCGGACATCGACATTCTGGGATGATCCCTTACAAAGATGATTACCCGATCAGTTCGCTGATCTGTCATGTTGCTGCCTTCTCACACCAGGGGTTTCCGTCAAGAACCCACCAGTCGTTGTTGATGACTCCAGCGAGTGCGACCAATTCACTACCAGGTGGCGCTGTCACAGCCCTGGTGGGCAGCGGCAGCGTTCCCGTGTTGCCGTCTGAAGGCATGAACCTGCTGCCATCACTAGGTGGCGCTGCTGTGGCAGACGAAGCACACGATGAGACGCATCCAAGCGGTGGGGAAATCGTGGACTGCCATGACAGACCGAGTGAACCAGCGTCTAGGGAGGACAGCTGTTCAAATGTGTGGGTGATTCTTCCGTCAGCCAAATCAGGGTTGGGGGGTCAAGTATTTGTACTTGTACTTGGACAGTTGTACTTGCAAAACTGTCAAGTCCATTTTAAGTACATAACTTGAGTAATATAGAATACAGGATGCGCACCACGGAATGTCCATCCTAATTATATCTACATTTAATGTATATATTTTTCAGAAAAGTTAATAATTGGCATCTGAATGTTATTGTTGATTATTGCGACTGTAACTACCTGGACTTGTGCCTTACCTGTTGTACTTGGAATTGTATTGATCAAATGTACAGTGGAACGTCACTATTAAAGTCACCTTTGGGACTGGACAAAAGTGACCTGAATAGCGAAGTGACCTTATTAGTGGAGTAATACTCTATACTTTACTGTATGTGGAAACAATTTTTGACTTTCCTGGAGTGACCTTAATTGCAAGGTGGCTGTATTATTGAGGTGACCGTAAAGCAAGGTTCCAGTGTATAAAGAAATAAATCTTTCTGAGGAAGAGTGTTTTTATTGTTGACAGATAGCTACAAACATCTGTTCAGTTCAATGGTGTACTTCGTCTTGTATACTGATGCTCTCCTCTTTGTACCTGAAGTCTGTGGTGAGCCTAGCCTTAATACATGTCCTTGATATTTCTTCCATCAGTGATCTCGTTTTCCTAACACCCGTGTTGACAGTTTACGAGATCACTGATAAGGAGCGAAGTCGATGTTAAAAAACACAGTTGAGCACGGAGCTCCTAGAAATGTACGTAAAATGGTCTCCTGGAGATTGTGAACTGTGCAAACAACTGTTTTTTGAAGTGTGTTGTTTGTTGTTGACAGCAGGGAGGAGCCATCAGCCATGTATGGACACCGGTTCTCGAAGAATGCGGCGGAGCGTGAAAGCATGCTGGGCAGACGCAAGGAACACATGCTGGAGCAGGCCCGCAGGTAATCTTACCTCTGGTCCCTTTTCATGCACCAGACGATTCCCGCAATGGTGGCGAATGATTTTAGAGTCAATTCCTTCTCAAATGAACAAATGCCCCATACATTTCGGTTTCAGGTTCACTCGACATTTTACTAAATATTCCCCAGTCATCTACATGAACTAGTCCGAAGTTTGGGCGCAATATTCCTGGTAGGAATCCAACGAGATATTGTAATTTTACTAAGTCCAGGGTGTCTAATTTATTTTGAAAAGTACAGCTATCATTGTCATGCTATATTTCAAGTCCCGTTATCTCATGAAATAATGTACATATGCCTGACATTGTTTAGGGTAAATAAGAAAGTCATTTAAAAGTCTGACATATAACAGAGGCTGTTTTCAGTAGAGGCAGTGATTGCTCAGAAGCAGCATAAAAGTAAGAATATTGCTTTATGGACAGTCCTGTTTAAGACTCTGAAACAAAGTCTTACATTCCTTGGTGTCTAATTTATTTTGAAAAGTACAGCTATCATTGTCATGCTATATTTCAAGTCCCGTTATCTCATAAAATAATGTACATATGCCTGACATTGTTTAGGGTAAATAAGAAAGTCATTTAAAAGTCTGACATATAACAGAGGCTGTTTTCAGTAGAGGCAGTGAATGCTCAGAAGCAGCATAAAAGTAAGAATATTGCTTTATGGACAGTCCTTTTTAAGACTCTGAAACAAAGTCTTACATTCCTTGCAGCTACGTAGCTTTGTTTCTCCAATATGTCCCCTGTAACTGCTGTAGAAATATTGAAATGTACGTCTGTGTGCTTATGAGTTATTCCGAAATCAGGAAAAGTCAGTTTGGGAATATTTGCAATCTAGCAAAACCGAATGTTGGCACATCGTAACAATTCTGAAACTGGCCAAACTAAAACTCTAATGGTACATAGTTTACATTAGTTGGTTAACTGAGCTGGAAATGGGAGGAAACAGTGGAATCTCACTATCAAGGCTACCCTTGGGACTGGACAAAAGTGGCCTGAATAGCGAGGTGACCTTAGTAGCAGGACTAATATCAAATACTTTAGTGTATGTGGAAATAATTCAGGACAATCCTAGAGCGACCTTAATTGCGAGGTGGCTGTATTATTAAGGTGACCATAAAGCAAAGGTCCACTGTAATTCCCAGACAAGTGTAGCCAAATGATCATTTATTTGTATTCATTAATGTCTACACTGCTTCGAGCTCTAGAAATGCTGTTCCTCGTCTACCTGAAGTTTTGCCTGACTGTTGCAGGAGGTTTGCATCGAGACAACTTTCCCAGGGCCGCCTTGATGAGAACAGTACATTATACTCCAGTGAAGATCACCAAGAACACCAGTACACATACCCCGATTTTGATTCTGCGATTATGTTCGGTAGCGCACTGATGGCGGACAACTCGGGAAGCGAAGCCACTGGCAGACGCCAGGGTATGGCGAATTCAATCCGAGAACATGCTTATTTAGCGGCGCAACAGCGCATGCGACATAACTGAGCAGCATCGCAGCTGTTCCTTTACAGCTTTGTGATTGGCTGTAGTTATCGGGTGGCATGTCATGACCCTTGACCCGACCTTGCTGTCATTGAAAGTGTTGTTTTTGTGGACCTGGAAACAATCTTCTGGCATCAGACACAAAATTGCCTTTGATTAGATTTACATACTGTTGGGACGCGAGTTTTGAAGTGAAAACATTAGTCGTTAATGTTGGTGCTGTTTAGATGCGGGGATAATGGACGTATCAGGTGTCTACAGCTGTTGTAAGGCAAACATTGCAGTGACATAGTTTCAGTTTCAATTTAGTACTGTGCTCATGGTCAATGCAGGGGAAGTATCAATAGAAATACAAAGTGTTCTTCTATATGGTGGCTGGCGTATGCTGTTATCTATGTTGTGATGTTTACAGTGCAGGATAATTGTGGTTTCAGTCAGATTGTACCTGGGAACAGAAGGTAAGTAAGCAACACCAACGATAACTTAACAGATTCCTAGCTGCTTTGTGTCTCTAAATTACTTGTCGTCAGTTTTGAAAAGTCAGACAAAGGCAGTCTTCATGTATGCAAGTTGTAAGAGTCAATTTAATTTGTTCTCCTTTTACAGACAAAACATAGATCTACAAAACAAATTGCAACTGCACATAATAATTGTAACCAGCGTAACATGACGAAATCCCCCTAATCATAGTCACTAAAGATAGCAGGGCTTATCATAAGTAACATATTTCCAGTTCCCCATAATCATAAATGTGGTGGATTATTAATACATAAAATACGTGCATCTCTTCTTTGTTGATACTGTTAGTTATCGGTTATCAGACTATTCTCCAAACTCTGACACTATTCAGTGGTCGAAGTGCAGTATTGTGCTGATTTTTTCTTTAAGGTGATAGAAAAAAACTTTGAAAACATGCAAAATAATCACATGCCCATGAGATTTTGTAGTGGAGCCCATAAGTGTAGCCACTTATACAATGTCACAATAATTATATATTTTATTTAATGCAACACCAGAATCAGTATTGTTCCTGACACTCGGTAACACATAAACATAAAGGACATGGTGTAGAAATACAAAAACTATATTTAGTGATAGAGAAAGGGGGGAGAGGGAGGAAGGAGAACCATTAAAATTTGTGTCGCTTTTACGTTGTCGTAATAATGATATATTTTATATATTTACCAGATTCAATATTGTTCCTGACATTTTGAATGCAAAGATCATGGCGCAGACAGTACAAGAGAGGGGAGACTCAAATAATGTTTGTATTCGGATTCTGCACAAAGTATGATAAGTAGAATGAGAGCATTGTAGAGAAATACTGCAGAGAATTGTTCATGAAAAGAGACGTGTCATTATTTGTGTATAGTATCCCTCTTGTTTATTGTTGTTTATTCATAACAGTTTCAATTAACCTTATTGTTCTGTACTCTGGCATATTCACCATGTTTCTGGATTACACTACCTGATATACAGGTGGTATTGTAATAGTTTATGTCGACATAGTTCTGTTGTGTAAATATTGTGATGTTCCAATATGTGGATTTGTCAGTGATACAAATAGTCATGGCGTTTGAATCTGTACTGAAAAGTTGGTGGTCAGTCCAACTGTCAACTTTGTAAACTTGGTGTTCTGGCTCAAGAATTGGCGGTCCACATATTGACAACAATACATGTACAAAGGCTCTGCGAAATTATGCGTGATTCATTAATATTTTCTGAAAAATGTGCCAGTCTTTTGGGCCGGCACCTTTTTGAGAGCTGACAGCCTGGCCGAAAAATTGTTTGTCTGTGCCAGCAGTAAGTTCGAACATTGGGTATAACTGTAAAATTGTAAAACATAAGCAACAATTAAAGTTTGGTTGAGGCAAAACTACCCTTGTCAATGTATACACCAAATTGTTCTTTGACACTTTTGCTGTCACTGAATTCAAGAAATAACTGCTGCAGCAGTCATACAAAACCTACATTTTAAAGCACTACTTATTATTGGTTGTTCATACAAAATGGAAATCTGGTTGTACTTTCAATTATTCAATAATTCATATAAAATTTAATTTCAATTATTTCTGTACCCGGTACTGCTTGATAGATATATGTCCTACAGGAGAAAATAGTTCTGCTAAACACAGTGTACATTTGGCCTGTGTGCTATTATTTACAAATTATATTATTTACACATTGTGAAACTCTACATTGAAGAGCAAACAATATGGATGATTCAAGAGAAATTAATGTTATTGACATCATTTGTTGGTTGTTATAATCAGGGCTGATGTTCACCAGTTAGCATGCGAATCCATCTTGGATATAATTTTCAGCTTTGAGAAATAAAAAGATAACTTGGCTAAGTGCAGAAGGCACAGGATCTATGATGGCAATGTTCATTTAATGCGTGCATTTGGATGTTAAGCGCACACATCTGTTTATATAAATAAAAATAAAAACAAGTGTGTTAATGTGTACAGTGTGCGATGAAAAAATCATGAATGTATATAAACTATAATAGTCAACCATAAAATCTACTTACAACGGTGTGGTGGTTTAACCCTAGCTCCTTATTGATGTGGGGTATAATTGTGATCCGTTATCGTTTCTTTCCTGGTGTTCTGGTTTTTGTTTAAATCTGTTTGTAGCATTCACATGTTATCCCACAAACATGACAATAAAAATGCAAACAGTTGGAAACCCAGTGCTCTGTGTTCATCGTCTTTATTCAACCATCTCCAAATAGGAAGGAAATAAAGCAAAAAGTTGGAGTAACTGTTAGCTACCACAAGAACTTGTTGAGTATGAATAGTTTATGCTAGATTTTTTAAACTGTACTATGGTCAAATAATAAGTCAGTCATGAATTACTTTGTTCAGTTAGCTGTGTAGTGGAGCGGCATAACCAACACATCCAGAAGAATTGTGCATTTTGTGACAAAAGTACCAAATTTGGCATACATGTAGACTTATATTATGAACAGATATGGATATTGAGCCATTGCAGATTTGGCCTCTGACAGCTGTAGCAGCCATTTTCCAAAATGGCCACCAGCGGTCACTGTTATTTTCAATACCTACTCTCCTGGGGAAGACAGCGGGTTGACAGTTGAGGTTAATTCACTTATAAAAGTCCAAGAGTGGTTATGGAAGAGCTAATTAGTTGATTTTTACCAAAACAAATAAGTCAACTTAGATTAAATTGTCTAATTAGGCACATGATGCGGTTGGTTTTCAAATGGAAATCAATAATGAATGGAAAAATAACTCCGCTTGGCACCTGTTGTCGCTGTTGGAAGAGTGGATGGAAACATTGTAATCTGTGGAGGATCTGTGGATACAAGCTCCAAGACCAACGGCCACTTGCCACACTAGTACACCGATGTGCATACCATCACCAACAACATAAAATAGTCACCTGTCCCAACTGCTAGCATGACTTCATTCAGCTGACTGATGACGACTATTTGTGGATAGACCAGTTGAGATCCTGGAAAACAAAACTAGGACCGAGGATAATACATCTTGGGCCACATTTCATGCCAGCGGCCAACCACCAGAAGCCTAAATCATCGATCCCACTGCCCTATTTCCGCTGTTCCTGGACAGTGCTCACAGAGTGACCTTGATCCGGTACTCAGTGGATGTCTTGAAGAATGCCGTGGCACTGCTGAATCCTAGCCAGATACCAGTGGAACTAGAGCTGTTGGTCTACCTGCATTCTCTGTGGCAGGCATCATTCCCGATGTACCTTGGACGCCCTGACAGAATTGGCCCCTGCTTCCGTGCCTCAGATCACACTAACTATGCCAGGTGGGTCCCTGTTCACCCGAGGGACATGGCTGAAGTCAGAACAAAGCACCCGGGTGTGGTTACTCACTGATGGAGGAAGCCTCCATGTAGGCACGAAGAGTGACTTTCTAACATGCTTGGAATACGTCTCTGATGTCCAGTCTGAGGCTCCTGCCACCACCAGTGTAATCCTTGATGGAGATGTCATCATCCAGATGCTGAAGTCAGCTGCATTCAAGAACTTCGATGAGTATGCCAGAAAGATCTTGATTCCATACCTGTTCACAAAGCTTCAAACTGCGCCACGCCTAGACTTGGTGTGGGACAGCTACGGGACAATGATCCGAGGTGTTGCCACCGTGGTATTACCCGTGTCACTGACTCCGAGGTTTCAACCAGATGATGACCCATGGTTAACATTTCGGAACTGGCAAGTGTTTCAGGTTTCTAACAGCCCACAAACTACCAGCTGGCCTGGGACCGGAGAAGGCATGGGCGATGCCATTGTTCCACGCTTTGACTGGGTGTGGTACTATGTACAGTTACGCGCAGCATCAAGAAGACTGTTTGGGCAATCTGGACCGTGCTACCAGAACTCATAAACATAATGCTGAAACTATCCTCAACACCAAATGACATACCAGAAGATGCAAGCATAACAAGAGGTCCATTATCCTATTATCCTGTTGTATGACAGAACCAGCATGTGCGTGGACATTAAAAAGGCATGAAAGGAACTTTTCGCAAAGAAGAACGATGTGCAACTGATCCCGCCAACCAAGGCAGCTCTGGAGGAACATGCCAAGAGGGCGGCCTAGGATGGAGGCACCAGAGCTACCTCCACCAACCAGCTGCGGCTGAGCCAAGAACGAGAACGGCATGTACGAGCCGCACAGGACAAGACTACCCAAGGCAGCCCACACCTGGTGTGAGACAATCTCATGCAAGTTCAAGAAGGATTGTGTGAGGCGTTGCCAGTGCAAAAAGGCTGCACTTGAATTCACAGTTCTGCGTGTATGCGTGCGTGCGTACGTGCATGCATGCGTGCAGGTGTGTGAATGGGTGCACAAAAAATTTGTTTTATTATTACTGAAGGGAACTGTGACTACAACCCTGGTGACACAGGAGCAGAAGACAACAGTATGTGACATTTTATATGAACTGTTCTATTCGCCATACACATTTTCAACATGTATAGGTGTTAAATATGTCTACGTTTGTTAAATGGCCCCTTCAATTTCAACCGTGTTCTTGAATAATTTGTAGTTTTGTGACTTTAGTTTTCACACATATTCGTTTTACATGGTCATAATGGTATTAGGCCTAAATAAGGTCGGTGTTCAGCTATACAACATACTGGCTTGCAAATTTCAGAAAGCATAAAATGTATACATAAAAATGAGACTCATTCTGCAAATACGTGCTGCTTTTTACGTTATTAACTATTAAAAGAGCACCATAATCCTTGTTAGTCATTTTGCACAGTGTTGTAGAAACTCATAATGTCAACTCTCCCCAATAGAAGTCATCTAGTTCCTCTGGAGATGACAGTTCTGAACACCAATTAATTCCGATTCAATTGTCTGAACGCCGTTTTATAAAATGTCCGCCATTGTGCATATTTCACGTCTACTAAAACGACTACTGCTACTATTACAGGTGTTACTATTAGTACTACTACCATCACAACTACTACTACTACTACTACTACTACTGCTACTATTACTACTAATACTACCAGTAGTAGTAATAGTATGTGCCAAGTCAGTCATTGATCATTCATCATGCATTGACTTCCATACGGAATCTAACTGCATCATGTGCCTAATTAGACACATTAGTCCAAGTTGACATGGAGGAGAGACAGCTTGTCATCACTGGTGGAGGTCTAATCGTCAGCAAGCCATCACTGCCAGATCTGGCCTCGCCCGCCCCATGCAGCCACAAATAAGTTGACAGTCGCATGATGCTGCATACAACCCATGCAGCTTAGCATGGCCACCACGAGATAATGATCCGACACATCAGTCCAAGTTGACTTATTTGTTTTGGTAAGAATCAAATAATTAGCTCTTCCACTATTGGACTTTTATAAGTGAATTAACTTCCACTGTCAACCTGGTGTCCTCCCCAGTAGAGAAGGTATGTAAAATAACTGACCGCTGGCGGCCATTTTGGAAAATGGGTGCTACAGCCGCCAGAGACCAAATCTGTGATGGCTCAATATCCAAATCTGTTCATAATGTACGAGTTTACATGTGTGCCAAATTTGGCGCTTTTATCACAAAATGCACAATTGGTTTGCTATGTCGCCCCACTAGTGGTACACAGGCATGGTAAATCACTTTTTAATAATAACTTTTAGTTAATTTGGTACACGTGCATTTATACCACTCTCAAACTCAACTCCTAGAACACATTTCAGATAAAGTCACCCTGGGTAACTGCGTGAAATTACACAGTCAACTTCTACAACATATAATTGACAGTGTAATTTATCTTTACAACCTTGCTTATCCACCGTAGCTCCTAGCGTCTTGACCCATCTGTTGACAACTGGAATACTGCTTATGGATTTTGAGATGACTAATCCTTTTGTTTCTATGCGCCTCTGAACTTGGTTTCCAAGGATTTAGGCGCAATAGAAGTTATCTTATTAGTATTATTACAATATAACAAATCGACCTCGGCGCCTCAGATACAGTCACCCTGGGTAGCTGGGTCAAATTAGACTCTCAACTCCTACACCACATATTAGATACAGTCATCATGGGTAGCTTTGTATTCTTGGATATCCACCCTCTCGCTTGCAGTGTTATTGTCTCCCTTGATTCCATGTCGTCAGGGGTGAGGCTGGCCTCGATTACGTCCCTCGATTTCATATATTTTTATTTTATTATTATTTTCCCTCACTGATCTTGCACTGCTCTTTCCACCAACTGTCTCCATTCCCTTCTATCTTTCACCCTCGTTCTCCACTCCTTTCCCAAATCTTCCAAGTCTCTCTTTATACAATCCTCCCATCGCAGTCTAGGTCTTCCTCGCCTCCGTTTCCCACCCGCTCTCTGGGCATCTGCTTTCTTTGCCTTTTGCACTGTTTTGAATTAATTAATAAATACGAGTACAGTGGAACGTAATTATTAAGGTCACCCTTGGGACTGGATGAAAGTGACCTGAATTGCGAGGTGGTCGTATTAGCGGGACTAATTTCCTATCCTTTGTATGGAGATGATTTGGGACTGTCCTAGAATGACCTTAGTTGCGAGGTGGTTGTGTTATCGAGGTGACCATCAAGCAAAGTCCGACTGTATATTAATTATTATATTATATATATATATATATATAAATATATACTGTATATTAATTATTATATTATATACATATATACAAATATATATGTATAATATAATAATTAATATACAGTCGGACCTTGCTTTATGGTCACCTCGATAACACACATACACACACACGCACGCACGCACGCACGCACGCACGCACGCACGCACACACACACACACACACACACACACACACACACACATACACACATATATATATATATATATATTATATATTATGTATATTTTCTGTAACCAGGCGCTATGGGATTTCTCCGATGGGGGAGGGACCATCGTGTCCCACTAGTCAGCCACTGCCCACCTCAAGCAGGGCAGCCCCTGGCCAGTAAGGTGCTAACCCATCACAGTCCTCCTGCTCCAATGGGTGTGTGGAGCTCAGAGCATCTGCTCGACAAGCGAATCGATAAATTGTCACCAGGCAAATTAAACAAACCAATGATGATTTCAGCTCTTCGTTTATCAAGCTGGAATGTCAGGACCATGTGTCCTGGCTTATCGAATGATCTACAACAAATCAATGACTCACGGAAGACAGCCACCATTGACTTGGAGCTCGGCAGACTCAGTATTGATATCGCCCTGCAGGAAACAAGACTTGTTGTCATGGTCTCTACGGGAACAGGGGTACACATTCTTCTGGCAGGGGAAGGATCCCGAAGCACCACGTCAGCGTGAGAAGTTTCTACAAATATATGGAGTTTCATCATAGACACAATCTACAACTCTGTTATGCACACTTTTTACAAACGGAAAACACCGACCAGAAAGCTAGCAAAGAACTCGACATGTATCGCCTGCTCGTAAATAATTATTTGGCTTCCACATTTTTTTCTGGTAGCTGGCGAGAGCCAAATGCGCTGTCAAAAAACATTTGGTGCCAATACATTTAATTTAGGCGTTCACGTGGTTTTCGCGAGATCTTCTCTTCTTTCATTAATGTCCATCTGTGGTATGAGTCGACAATTACTGAAAATGTGGGGGGAAGAATCTGCACAGCGCGTGGGATTCAGAGAAAGTAGAAAACGGAATATTATGTATAAGCAGCCTAACTCAGAGCACAGCTGTACGTGGGGCTGCCCACAAG
This sequence comes from Paraescarpia echinospica, assembly GCA_020002185.1. Classification (NCBI taxonomy): domain Eukaryota; kingdom Metazoa; phylum Annelida; class Polychaeta; order Sabellida; family Siboglinidae; genus Paraescarpia; species Paraescarpia echinospica. The sequence continues at coordinate 61,648,562 of CM034537.1, forward strand.
CCGCACGCCTGTCCACCAGCAAGCCGGGGTTAAGTGGGCCTCAGATACCTTACTGACGCCCCAGGTCCACAAATCGCTGCGCCGGGGGAACATGGTGGAGTTGATTACACGGGTCTTGACTAACTCAAAACGAACGTGTCAAGTGTGGGGACTGGACGGTTTTTGGGGCAGGGCGTCCCAGTCACGAATGGTGCGGGGTATTATGCTGCGTTCCAGTCACGTCGTGTATACCGTGAATACGACTTTGTAACCCCTACTTGACCCAGCTGCATAACTTTACAAGTGATAAACTCGAGGAGCCCGTGAACTTTCTAATTCGCCAAGTCGTAGTCACGTCATACTCGAGGTTATTGGAACGCTGCATTACTCTTAAGTTACTGTGACAGGTGATACGCTGGTACTGTTGACTGTGGTGGTTTCTTCTACTGCTGGGAGGCAAAGGCTTGAGGTCGTCGCACCTCACACACGCCTGTCTGTTTCGGATCTTGTAGAGCATGGCGAGTCTGGCAGAGTGGCGCCGTTCTTCTAGCGTTGGCCAATGGAGCTGGTGGAGCATGTCGCTGGCGCTTGATGTGTTCCTGTGTCTATTGAAGATGAACCTGGTAGCTCTCCGATCTTCTCAATGCTGGATGTCAGCTTGTCAATGTAGGGATCCCAAACGGTACTGGCGTACTCGGCGATAAGGCGGATCATGGCCTTATAGGTCAGCTCCTTGGCTTATCTTCAAGTTCGTTCTCAACAAATCCAGGGTCATATTGGCTTTGGCGGCGATGTAGTCGACATGAACTCTCCAGGGAAGGTCGGCCTGCAGGATGACCCCGAAATACTTTATGGATGACACTCGCTCAAGGGTGTGGTCGTGGAGGGTATAGCTGGTATAGGACCTACAAGCATTGAGAGGCTTCCTGCAACGGGTCAGGGGTAAGTGGCTACACTTGGCGGGGTGGAACTCTATATGCCACTCGTCCTCCCAGGCTTCCTTTCTTCGGAGATTTCTTGGAGTTTTGCTGGGTCGTCCGTGCAGTCGATTTGATAGATGGCGGTGTCGTCAGCAAACAGCTTGGATGGAGAGCGAGATTTTGGTTTGAAAGTCATTTATATATGTTAGGATAGTGATCGGCAACCTGCGGACTAAAAGCGAGATTGCACACAATGCGGCCCGCGGGATGACGATATACGTGTACGCTTGCACGATACACCTTGCCTGGGAGGAAGAACAGTTGTTTCGCTGATTGGAAGGTTCGACGTACACTGTGCTGATGCCACTGCGAATCTCTCCAGGCCCGCTGCATCATCGATCCCACAATAAAGCCTGTGCGTATACAGCAAATCAATGAAAATGCAAAAAGATACTGAGCGCCGGCGTGAAAACTGTGAACTACGTTCGCATTCGTGGCGTAAACCTCCAGCAATTTAAGCGCCTTCTGGCAGAGACGAATGCGCAAAAAACAAGATCTGCTCTCCAGAGGCTGAGTCAAGGTGCCATGCAGGGTTGCGAGCACGTACAATCTGAGACATGGAATTAGGTTGTTGGTGGAGCAGACTTTTTTTAGAGGTAAGGCCTATACTGGAGAGGTATGGCCTATACTGGAAAGGTTAGGCCTATACTGGAGAGGTAAGGCCTATAGTGGAGAGGTAAGGCCTATACTGGAGAGGTAAGGCCTATACCGGACATCGCTGACCCTCAGGTGCATTTACGAGTCTCATTTCTAGTCGACATCTCAATCTGATGAATTTTCAACTTATGAGACGAGAACACCTAACCAAAGAACTCTTCCAGTTTGCTTCCGCTTTCCAGATAAAGTTGCGAATGTGGGAGACACAACTATTGCATTTCTCAACACTCCTGGAAACGAACCAGAAAGGCATGCAGGACGCGTACGAAACATTCATTGAGCAGCCGAGATTGCAGTTTGCAGAACGTTTTATAGATCTCGAAACTCGTATTTGCTCTTATTTTACAGCCCAGTATAGTTGATGACGCGCCGGAAGCTGTGTCGATGTTCAGAGTTCATGGAAATGTAATATGGCTATGTGGCACTAAACGTGACATTCAGTGAGAAACCAAACACACATGCCGACGGAACAGTTTCTTAAACTGATCACACACGCCAAGCAGGGACGGATCCAGAGAGGGTAGTCTGGCGGGGGGGTGGCGGCAAAAAAACCCCTTATTGGCGGTCGACGCAAAGTAATATTTGATGATCTGAGCCGGACCTTCATCATTCATGACATCGGAAGACGTGTGTGTGTGTGTGTGGGGGGGGGGGGAGTAGTGATAATGAGATTTTCGGACATCAAATGCATCACAAGATCTCAGAATTTTGGCATTTTGCTGAGCGTCAGCATGCGCTGACAGTTTGCATTTGCTGATATATAAAATTTTGCCATTTGCTGACCTAAGCAATTTTTATAAATAATTAATTAACTAATTAACTTTATACGTACTTCCCTACGTACATAGTTACATACATCTGCACATAGTTTTCTACATACATACATACAGTGTATATAAATACACACTTGCATTCATACATAGTTGCATACATACATACATACATACATACATACATGTATACTTACATACATACATACATACATAGTTACATACATACATACATAGTTACATACATGCATACACACATACGTAGTTATATATATATATATATACACACATACTTAGTATATATAGTAGTTATATATATATATATATATGTACACATACTTACATAATTACACCCTTCCATACATACATACATACATACATACATACATACATACGAACATAGTTGCCTATATACGTACATACATATGTACATAATTATATATTTACGTATATGGTTTCATTCCTACTTACTTACATACGTACATAGTTACGTAAATATGTACATTGTTATTTACAAGCATACATACATATATTCATACATACTTACTTACATACATACGTACATACATACAAGTAGCGTACATACGTACATAGTTACATACTTACGTATATGGTTTCATTTATACGTACGTACCTACGTACATACATACATATGTACATAGCATCCTAAGAACATACATACATACTTGCATTCATACATAATTACATACATACATGTACGTTTGTGTGTGTGTGTGTGTGTGTGTGTGTGTGTGTGTGTGTGTGTGTGTATGTGTGTATGTGTATATGTATGTGTGTATGTATGTATGTATGTATGCAAGTATGTATGTATGTATGTTTGTAGGTAACTATATACACATGTATATAACTATGTACGTAGGTAAGTACGTGTAAAGTTAATTAGTTAATTTGTTAATTAATTATTGATAAAATTGCTTAGGTCAGCAAATGACAAAATTTTATATATCAGCAAATGCAAACTGTCAGCGCATGCAGCGTCAGCAAAATGCCAAAATCCTTTGATCTTTTGACGTATTTGATGTCCGAAAATCCCATTATCACTACTTGGGGGGGGGCACATTACTAAGGATCTGGGGGCACGGTCACTTGAGCCCAGTCTACGGGCTTGCCAAATTCCAAAGGCGAGGGGGCGCTGTGTCCCCAGGTCCCCTGGATCCGCCTATACCAAGATCACTTACACCGGGAGTACTTGGTCAAAGTGGCACTTTTATGAAGACAACGCGGACATTAAATAATGTCAATTCAATAGTATGTAAAGTTAATTTGTTCAGAATTAGCCATTGGCGTTTCATAATAACAATTCCAAAATGTGCAAGGTCAACGTCGACGCATATGAACTAGAATACCTATATCTAGATACTATACGCATCATAACTGATGATGTACCAGTTTCCACGAAGATTGGACAATTGATAACCAATATTAAGAAATAAATGTATGGCTCGTTGGCCTAGTTCGATCAAGTCACATATTTGGCCCTCCATTCAAAAAGGTTGGCGGCCCCTGTGTTAGGAAGAGGCAAGACCCGAGTACGGATCTTCGAAGGACGTCGAACTTCACAGCGACATAACACTCACAGGACTGTGCTCGATCCGTCAACCGCTACTGTTTTTTCTCGGTCATTGAGACAACTTGCGATCTAGCAGTTGATGCTACCTCGGACGTTGTAGTAGTCTTCAGAGTAATCGGTGCCTTCGCTGAAAGCCTCGTAAAACTGGCTCTTTAGTTCCTCCCGTCTTCTTCTTGATGCCCATGATGAGCTTACCGTTAGACTTGAGTGCCGGGACTTCCATGGTAGGTGAGCGCTGGTACTTCATATATGTCTAGAATCTCTTATGGCTTGGTCTGAATCCTCTTCAGCTCTTCAAAGCTGGTGAGAATCATTGAGAGAAAATATGTTCTCAGTGTAGCACCAATGCGAACGTCGAAGCTGTTTCTGGATCTCCCGGTGCAGGCCCTTGACTTCTTTATGCAGATCCACATAGCCGCTCTTTTTAATAAACCATGTCACGTCTCCTGATCAGCTTACATATTTTGAAGATGATACATGGGCAGAAGTCTTTTCATCTGGGGAGCTTGGTGGGCAAGTGCTGTCCTTCAGACCTGTTTTGAATTTCGTCGATGTTCTTTTAGGTGTATCACCCGTGTCCTCAAAGTCCTACTGAAGCATGGCCATGTCTTGTTTTATCAACTCCTAGTTGGCGCGCATGTAGAAGAGGACACGACGAGTTCTTTAACAGATCCCGGCTCGTTTTACTCAAAGTACTTGGTGCTGTGGTTGGATAGGCCGGTAATAACCTCGACTCTGGGGGTCAACGAAGGACAATTGGTTACCATTAGGTATAGCGTTTTGTCCAGGCGGGTCGGCTCTAACACCGTACGTTCTAAACCAGTGTCGCATTTGGAGTTTATGGTATGTAAGACGGGGCTTCAGTGTCATTTTGTCCAGTTCCAGAATGGGAAACTGAAATCTCCTCGTATCAACAGCTACGCATTCTTCATTACTAAGGCACTTCTGGGGAAAGCGTCAATTTTGTCAAGGCAGTCAGTACCAGAGACGCCTGGGTGGTAACAGGCGCAGAGTTACAGTGGATGTTGCTTGTGGTTCTGCAGCTTGATCCACATAATATCGCCATCCGTGTCCACTGTCCAGCGATGACAGCGATGCGGACACCACCACTCAGAGAGTAGCAGTGCAGTATCCAGTCCTTATGACTACTTGCTCAAAGCGCTTTACACTTTACTTTCTGGCAGACCTGTTCAATCAAGCATCATCTCGACATTTATGGGAAACATTCAGCCACGCTTCAATTAATATGCGAAGACTAATATCCACCACTGTCTATGAGTGAACTGGAGCAACCTGAAGTGAATGAACTTGCCCAAGGTTCGACGCGGCAGCACAGAACTCGAACCCGGGTTCTCTCGATTGAGAGTCCGACGCTCTAGCCGCTGTACGGGACCATAGCCGAACTTAGTTTTGTTTTGGCCAGAATCTGCTGTAAGCCGCCATCTTGAAAAAAGTGGGTATGCGTTTTGGTATTTTGAAGTCAAATTATCTGGGTACCAAAGAGAATAATGGAGAAAATAGTGCCTGACCTTATGTGTCAGGTGTACTCTTTTTGTTAGGGGGATAAATACACGGGAAAGGTGCCAAAGATATGAGAGAATTACTTTTGAGCGGAAGAAATATAACGCAGCCGTCCTTACCTTTCGCGGAGCCAAGCAGACGTACTGTGACGTAACGTCCGATAGAAATGCTTGCCGAAAGGCGATACTATAAATCTGAAGATCCTACTGAGATGTTGTATGTGGGTGCGTCACTTGCACCGATCATGGCTATTAACGCGACGTTTGGGGTGTACGCAGTTCAAATTTATCAATAGAAAAATACTCCTTTGTAGGCCTATGTAGAGCAATGTTCTCATTTCATTACGAAAATTCCATTCCCAGGGAGTGTTGATTGTGAGGTTTGGCCCAGGCTCTTCCATCCTCACTTTAAAATACTTTATACAGCACTGTCAAAAAGTTTAAAACATGAAAAAGGTTATCAGCCTTCTGTCTCCTAACTGCTGATGAAACGGCGTTGGGTGTGGGCAGGTTGATAAAGTCATCTGTGAGGGTGTTCCATTAGACGATAGTCTTTACAAAGAATGACCTCTGTATTGGTCAGTCTTGGAAGGGGATACTTTAAAACAGTTTCTGGCTTGCTTTTGTAGACTGCTGTGAGTTTCGTATTCCTCTTAGGTGATATATGGGTCTGATCCTACGTCTGTCTCTGTTTGCTGGTGAGATTTAGGCGCGTCCGCCGGTAGTGGTGGGACCAAGCCTTGTGCTACCTTATATAGCATTATAAGCCTGAGTTGCATGCGTCGTTCTTCCAAGAGAAGGATATTGAGGACGTCAATCATCATGCGAAGACATCGAGGCTCCCGTGAAATATAGTATATATTGATGAAACGTGCCTGGCGTGAGTAGTACAGAGGAGATGTTCGTCCCCGTGCACGACACCTTTGGGCAAAACTTTACTAATAAAAAACGTTTTAATTACCCCTAAACGTTTTCGGGAACTACTTATAAAAAAGATCAAAGGATTTTTTGAAACTAAACGTTTTCGGGAACCTACTTATAAAAAACGTGATGGATTACACCCTCTAAGTACATTTGAGGTGCCACCTAGCGGTGAGTGTATATATCATTTTGTTTGTCCCCTAGCGATCAACGCCGTACCTAGCGCGTGCTGACCTAAGCAATATATGACGCGACTATATAACCACGATAAAACCACTGTGTGCAGACTCCCCCCGTCAGCCCTATGTGAATGCCCCACTGTACCCTATGTTGACAGCAGTGTTGTTGCGATAAGCCCTGCTGCTGCTGGAGTGGACTATGGCCCCGGCATGACAGCATAGCTGGCTAGCGCTGTGCGTACTAGCAGTGCGATCAAAACGAAACCAATGCGTTGTGCGTTTAAATAAATAAATAAATAAATTAGTAGTGCGTTTAAAACGAAACCAATGCATAAATACGCTAACGTACAGCGTATAGGTTGGTGGCACTGTTCGTAGGGTGTTTATGCAGTGGATACAGACGAGTGGAAACGTGAGTAGAAGAGAGAGTATTTATTATAGCTGCTGTATGCATGATTACTTAAGAATCAACACGGTGGCACTTATTCCAGCGCCCTCCATATAGAGGTGGTGGGATCGGCGCGTGAAACCCGTGTCGTCGGAAAGAGTTTTGTTGGTCGAATGTAAAATCCGCGACGTGGATATAGTTCGGTGGTCGGGGTGGGCGTGTACCACGACGCATTGTTGTTGTTCCGTCTGAGGAACGTCGACACCAGGCTGGTGTCGTCGTCAAAATCATCGGGGTCGTGGCTGCTAGGTGGTGGTGGTGGTGGTGGTGGTGGTGGTGGTGTTGGAGTGATCGGGCGAGGTGTTGGGACGACCGTGCATGTCGGCTTTGTAGACAGTTGGTGATCTCTATGAAATAAACCACAATACATGTACGTGTTTAAACAAAGGGTGGCAAAATAAAATGAAAACCATGCATGCATGCGTAAAAGCAGGCTTACGTACTTACAACTGTTTAAACAAAGGGTGGCAAAATAAAATGAGAACCATGCATGCACGCACACACGCATGCATGCGTAAAAGCAGGCTTACGTGCTTACAACTGTTTAAACAAAGGGTGACAAAATAAAATGAGAACCATGCATGCACGCACGCATGCATGCTCTATGAAATAAACCACAATACATGTACGCGTGTTTAAACAAAGGGTGGCAAAATAAATGCATGCGTAAAAGCAGTCTTACCGATGTGTTGGCGTACGAGGAGACGTTGTTTTATCCATAGTTGTTGTGTGTGAAATAGTCAAACGGTGGAATTTAGCGTCACGCGTATGTGACTGCAAAATCGTGAATGAAATGTGCAATGCGCGCGCCGTCAAAAACAGCGGTGGCGCATGACACTACGGCTTATCGTGATCGGAATGTGAACGGAGAACAATGCCATTTTCAAAAACAATAAACGAAAAGCTGAAAGCATGAAAGTAAGCGTTGTGTATGATTAGTTTAGACTCAGGAATCGTGTGGTGCAGTGATTTTAGAGAAATTCGATGTAAAGACACATTTGTCGATGAATGTACTGACATGACCGCTGACTTTTTTCCTAAAACAAATACCTCGGTAGACTAGGCAGTATGTGTTAAGTACTCATGCGCGATATTTTGTAAGCTGTGGCGCGTGACTTATCGCGATCGGAATGTGAACGGAGAACAATGCAATTTCAAAAACAATACACGAAAAGCTAAAAGCATGAAAGTAAGCGTTGTATATGATTAGTTTGGGGTCGGGAATCGTGTGGTGTAGTGATATTAGTGAAATTCGATGTAAAGACATATTTGACGATGAATGTACTGACACGACCGCTAACTTTTTTCCTAAAACAAATACCTCGGTAACCGCGTCGTATGTGTTAAGTGCGCATGCGCGTTATTTTGAAAGATAACTGTAGACAATGCCATTTCAAAAACAATAAACGAAAAGCTAAAAGCATGAAAGTAAGCGTTGTATATGATTAGTTTGGACTCTGGAATCGTGTGGTGTAGTGATATTAGTGAAATTTGGTGTAAAGACACATTTGACGTTGAATGTACTGACATGACCGGTAACTTTTTTCCTAAAACAAATACCTCGGAAACTAGCCAGTTATGCGTCGTATGTGTTAAGTGCGCATGCGCGTTATTTTGTAAGATAACGGTAGACTAGGCGGTATGTGTTAAGTGCGCATGCGCCTTATTTTATAAAGTATAAAACGGTTGAGAAAATGCTATGTTGTATGACGTCGATGTTCTAACGTATTGTTTCAGTAGCAGCAGCAGCAGCAGCAGCAGACGTTCTCCCGCGGCAACAATAAAGGCAGACGAGATACCGAAAAAGATGAAGGCGCCACGCAAGCAGAGTCTGAAGGCGGCAGCGGCCGGCGTCGGTCAACAGCAGTAACCTTCGCCAGCAGTAGCAGCGGTGTCACCGGGGGCGGCGCCTGTTAAGAGGCTCGTGGTGCTCATCGCACCACCGCTGGTTGCCGTCGGACGTAAGCGAAGCGCCGAAGAGGCCTTGGGCACCGTCGAGGTGGCTGTAGGGCAGCCGGCCCTAGCGCGGAGTGCGTCACTCGAGCGCGAATGTGAGTCGACGGCATCATCGCGGGCTACATTGGTGAGTCTGAGGCACCTGCAGTGTGCAAACAACGGCGTGTATAAAATTAAGTCGCCCGTTATGATCGACGCTGTGTCGTACAAACAGAATTGTACGTATTTGGGATGCTCTCGTTGTCGGCGAAAATTGTATGAGAAAAACAAAGGTGGGCGAATGGTATGTCGAACGCACGGTGAGGTGTTTGTGCCGAAATATTTCTTCGCGTTACGTGTGATGGTGAGGGATGGCGAGGACGAGGAAGACGAGCTTTGGATTACTTTGTTTGACATACATATGTCTAATCTCGTCGAGTATCACGCCGACTACTTGGTGGAGTTGACCGAGGAGCCACTCCGCGATACCGTGCTGGAGATAACCGGCACGGAAGTGGAGATCAGTGTGCATAAGACGACTTGGAACGGGGAGCCATCGTATACTGTACGCACACTGAAGAGATACAACGACGACGACGCCTAATGTGTTGTGTTGTTTGTAGGAAGAGTGCCCGATACTGGTAGATTTGCTGACGCATGCGAACGTGCAACAACGAATGAGAAGGCGTCGTAGTCGTGAAATAACTGAGGAGGCCGCGCAACTACTAAGCGAGATGGCCGAGAATTACATAAGGACGTTTTGGCTAGCTTACGAAGCGAACTTATTTTGTAGCATTCCGTAACTAACAGTTGTGTTTATATGCTGTAGGAAGTGCGCCGCGTACTGAAGAATATGGGGAATCTCCGCGGAGGCGTACGAGATTTGCGCGACGGCGTGGCGTGAAGAGCACATGACGTCGATGCGCGATTTTCTGATGTGGTATAATAATCGACACGTGGCGCCGTTTCTCGAGGCCGTCGAGCGACATTTCGCCTTCTATCGGCGCCGACGAATCGACATGTTCAAGGATGCCATCAGCGTACCGGGGTTGACGTTGTTGTACCTGTTCAACGACCTGCCGACGTCGATCCATTTCTCGCTGTTCAACGAACCCAACAAAGACCTGCACCGTCTGCTGCAGTCGCAGATCGTCGGCGGCCCGTCGATCATCTTCGCGCGCCACCACGAGGCCGGCGTGACGGCAATTCGTGGCGACTCGTCACGCCCGTGTCGTTCGATAGTCGTTTTCGATGCGAACGGTCTCTATCTGTGGGCGATAATACAGGAGATGCCGACTGGGTGAAACACGCGCTGGCGCGCGGAGAACGCCTTTCGACCGGAACGCGTGCACCGCTACGGTCGCATGGCCGTGGAGTGGTTGACGTGGGTGGAGGCGCAAACCGGCGCGCGTATACGTCACCAGTTGAACGGGCGCGAGAAGCGCATCGGAAAGTACCGAGTCGACGGATGGTGTGCCGCCACGCGAACGGCGTACCAATTTCACGGCTGCTACTTTCACGGCTGCCCGACGTGCCAGGCGCACGTGACGACGAACGCCGTCAACGGTCAACCGATGACGGCGACCGATGACGGTCAACCGATGACGACGCTGTACGCCGCGACGATCGCCGTGACCACCTACCTGCGCCGTTTCGTCGACGACGTCGTCGAAATGTGGGAGTGCCAGTGGCGCACCGTGCGAACCGCCCGCGGCGCCGACGCCGCCCGACGCGTCACGATTGCGACCGGCGGCCCCCATTACGCGCTCGACGATACTGGAAGGGGTGCGCGACGGCTCTCTGTTCGGTCTGGTGCAGTGCGATATCGCCGTGCCAGAAGCGCTGCGCGCCTAGTTCAAGAACGTTCAAGAACGTCGATATCACGCGCGACGATCTCAGCCCGTTCATGCGCCGCTACGCCGAGTCGCACGAAATCCTCACCCGACCTCAACGGTCGCTCGTCGGTAGCTACTTCGGCGCAGAGATCGTGCTCGCGACGCCCCTCCTACGCTGGTATCTGGCGCACGGTCTCGTCGTCGCGCAAATCTACCAGGTGATCGAGTACGCGCCGATCGCGTGCTTTCGCCGCTTCGGCGACACGGTCTCGTCGGCACGACGCGAGGCCGACATCGATCCCGACAAATCGATCATCGCCGATACCTTTAAACTTCTCGGCAACAGTTCGTACGGGAAAACGATTACGCGCGTCGATCGGCACCGGGAAATCAAGTACGCCACGCCGGTCGTTGCCTCGATGCTCGTTAACAACCTTCGCTTCCGGCAACTCGACGTCGTCGTCGACGCGCTGTACAAGCTGGCGCTGAATAAACGCAAAGTCGTCTACGGCCTGCCGATGCAAATCGGCTATTTGGTCTTACAGTACGCGAAATTGAGGATGCTCGAATTCTATTTCGATTTCGTCGACGCCTACATCTCCCGCCCGCTCTTCCAGTACTGCGCTATGGACACTGACTCGGCGTATATTGCCCTCGCGGGGCGCGACGTCGTCGCGCTGGTGGCGGAAGAACGACGCGAACAATACTTCCGGATTCGCTCGCTCTGGTTTCCGGCCGAATGCTGCGACGCGCACGTGGACGCGTACGTACGACGCCGCGTCGCCGGACTAGCGTTGGAGGACATGCCGGCCTGCTGCGCGCGCCGACGCCTGTTCGATCGTCGAACGCCGGGTCTCTTGAAAGAAGAGTGGCGCGGCGACGGAATCGTGGCGCTGTGCAGCAAGACCTACTACTGCTTCGGCGGCGACTATGGCCCGAAGTACAGCTCAAAGGGTCTGAGCAAACGTCAGAACGACATCGACGAGCACACCTTCCTCGCCATACTGCGCGACCGACGCAACGGCGTCGGCTGGAACCGCGGTGAAAGACTCGTCCGTGTTGACGTACGTTCAAGAGCGCGCGGTGTTGAGCTACTTCTATGCTAAACGCCGCGTGCTCGACGACGGTGTCACCACGGCGCGGATACTCGTCTAACTCGTATAACTAACCTAAGAAGGACTTGTCTAACTCGTACCTAAGGAATGCCCCACCCTAGGGGTAGGTTCTGTATATGTGTATGTTTGTATGTAGGGTAATAAAAAACAATTGCGCACATCATCATCATCGTTTTTTTATTACTATACACGTAAAAGCGAAAGCGTTGTTAATTATATAATGGTTTTAGCCAATCGAATACGAGACAGTCATTGGCCACCCGATCGGTGCCGAATAGGCTCTGGAACATCGTCAACGGCGTACTGCGACATCGGAGGAGGAGGTAGGCGACGCAATATTGTCCGCACACGTTAGAGACGACGCTCTGCAGCCGCTTGTCGTTGTACTTCCACGCGTCGCCGCAGTTGCGGTGCAGGAACGCGCGGAAGTCGGCGTGCAGCGGCGGCAGACCGTACGAATCGAAGTACTCGCCTCGCCGGTCGGCGTCCACGTAGACGGCCACCCAGTGCTGCCCCGGCTCGCCGCCGTCGTCGGTGTTGCACACGAAGGCCGTCGGGTAAACGGTGGTGGTGGTGGTGGTAAGTATTGCATCTTTAGGCACGACGCCGACGACGATACGTTTAGCGTAGGTATCGCGTTCCAGGCGACGCATCAGTTGGAACGTATCCATAGTTACCAGTCGTACACGACGTTCCGGTTCTTGTCGACCTCCAGCACCGTCTCGAATTCCGCGTACCCGACGACGTTCACCGGACGGGGTAGCGCCGTCCCGAAGAGCATTTCAGCGCCCGCGGTCCTCTGGCGCACGACTTTGAAATGGTCCCCGTCGCAACAGTCGGGGGTCAGGTCGAAACCGAAGATGGTGTAGTCGGCGCCGAAGTCCGTGCGCGATACGTCGTTCCCCTCGTCCTCGTACGCCTTTCCGGTGGCCTCGAAGAGATTCACGTAGCTTCGGACGTACCGGTTGTGCGGGAAGTCCGGTTGCAGCGGTTTGCTCGGCACCTGACGTCCGTCGACGACGAGCGTGAGGAAGTTTATGTCGTTGTGCCGCGCGTCGAACGGATTTCTAGTGTAGTCTCCGTTGTAGGCGACGTTATCGATCATCATCAGGAACATGCGTTTCGGAATCGTACCCATGTACAAGTTCTCGTGCGTGTGCGATAGCGTACCCGCCGTTATCGAGAACGATTTGCAGTCGATGCGGCGCATCGTGAACTTAGCCGTTTCCAACGTCCACGCTTTGATATGACCCATCTGGACGTCCGGGTTCAACTTCACTTTTCGCACGTGTAGACGAATCGACTGCAGCGCGAGGCGCCACCCCGGTACGGCTTGCGCGCCCATGAGCGCGAAGGCGTCCTTCGAGCGCACCATGCGTACTTTCGTGTCGACGCCGTTCGGCATGAGCCTGTTTAGCATAAACGCGTCGACGTGCCGGCGTCCCATCATCTCCACCTCGTCGCTATCGGCCGTCATGACGCGCCGTGCCTCAAACCCGGCGTTGTTGTTCCCGAGCGCGTCCATGTTTCCGGCGGTGTCTTTGTACCACAACGAGCCCGTGAGATGCGACCGTTTCGCGTCGCTACCGTAACTCAGCAGGGTCTCGAGGTAGGCTCGGTACGCGTACGTATTTGTCGACGGTGTCACGAGCGTGCCGTTCAGCGACACGTCGATTTGACTGAACATCGAATGCAGGAAATTGTTGACCGGGGCCACGTTGGCGCCGGCAGCCAGATTGGTACCGTCCCCCTGAACCACTTTGAAGCGGACGTACACTTGAAGGCTCGCCAGGTCCGTATAGTCGTTGCCCGAGCACGGGATGAGGAACTCGATAGGGCCGCCGGCGTCGAGAGCCGTCAGCGGCTGGTAGACGGTCCACTGACAGCTCTCGACGCTCGTCTGCGTCACCGGCCCGCTGAACAGGTCCAGTTCGGCCTCGCACGATGTGCCATTCACGAACGCCATCATTAGTCGTCGAATATGTCGTCCGTTCGACGCCGTCTCTTCCGCCTACTGACGGCCGTCGCCGCTAGGTGCGGTCTCTTTATGGCGGCAATGCCGCCGCGGCGGCGCTGCTGCTTTTTTTACTCTTCTTCTTCTTCGTCGGCGGTGGCTGCGACGGCGAATTCAATAGGCCGTCGAGAAGATCGGCGCCGGCCTCCTTTGCGCGTCGTTTTATCGACTGTTTCAGATTGCCGCCGGCGACGACGTCCCGCGCTACGCGCACACCGTTGTTGAGCGCACGTTTTCCCAACGCCAACGCGCCTCTCTTGATAAGCGGCATGCCGCTTCGAAACAGGCTCCCTAAGAGATTGCCCAGACCGTGACTTCGTTGCCCCCGACCAATGACGAAGACCGGCAGCTGACCGCCGACCTGTCGAAAGTAGTTGTCCTCGTACGGGTTCTTCGTCGACGGCATGTTAAAACAATTTCGATTTACAGCGTCTGACGTGAAGCGTCGTCACTAGCTTTCCCTGCTCGAATGGTATCGGTTGACCGAGATCGTCTCTTATATCGACCTCGATCTCATCGAATTGATGACGCAGCAGCTTCACGTATTGGACGCGGTCGAACGTTTCCGAAATAATGCTGCCGTTCTTACCGTAGACGGCGATGTTGCGAAGGAGTGGCGCGTACACGTCACCGACGACGCGCGGCTCCACGAGATCCGTGTACACGTACAGGGTGTCGACGCCCGCCTTCATATCCACCGTATTGCGACCTTCGTACGCGTACGTGTACGGGACGGGCATGGTGTCGATGACGACTGCCGGCGCGGGGCCACTCACCGGGGAACTCGTGATCATGTTGCTATGGAAACCTAGTACGTCCTTCAGACGGCTCGTATGAGGTATAATAAATTCGACACCCGGCGACATATGCAGCGTCATTCGGTTAGAGACGTCGCTGAACTCTAGACGCGCCTTGACCTTATCGGTGCTCAATTTCATTAGCGCCTCGTTGATCTGCTGCATCAACGTGTAAGCGCTGTTGTAGAAACCGTGAGCAATCGTGCCCTGTCGGCATAGCAGGATGGTGTCGCCGATTTCGTCTACGTACGTAAAAATACCCGGATCGCCCGTCGCGCAAGTCAGGAAGAAGTAGGCGTCCTTCTCTCTCACGTTGTACCACGTGTGCGGATACTGTATCGTCACCAGTCCACATTCCCACTCCTCCGACAGGTCGAAACGTCGCGGCAGCGTCGTGATGTAGTGCGTCAACGTAATTTCGGGGTGACGCTTCATAGACGCGTTGCTCGGTAGCGTCAGGTAAAAGTCAGACGAGACCGCCATCGTCGCCGCCGGGTCGTCATCGACTGCCAACACTCATAGACGGACTCGGGAGCAGGTAACCGAGACAGCTGCTCAACAGCGCCGTCCACAGGTTGGAGTCGCCTTGACCTTTCGTCAGATAGTATATACTAACGGCGATGACGAAGTACAGGACGACGACCTGACAGAGGAATACGATTTCGGCCTTAGGGCATTCGTTGCCTCAGATTTGCCATGGAACGGGTTCGGCGGTGGTTGTGGTGGTAGCGTCGATGGAGTCCGCGTGCTCGTCGACGGAGTCCGCGTGCTCGGCGCCGGAGTTCGTTCGATGATCGCCACTTGAGGTAGTTTCGTCGCCGATCATCGCCGCGCCACTGCGGTCTGTTGATACAGCAGGGACCTTTATACGGCAAGAACGAAGATCCGTTGCATAACCCCGCCTCGGGCAGTCGCCAGCACCCAGTGTGGCGCATCCAACGAGTCATTCTCAACTCCGGTGCCGCCACCTCACTAATAGTCTTTATAGGTCCACGAGCGACTCGGCGTCGATCCAACTGTTGAAGGAGGCCGGATAACCGCTCCATTTTACAAGCGCCTCCGAACCTCCGCAGCGACGACGACGACGACGCTGTAGAACTGCCTCCACGCGATACAGTTTGTCCTTTGGAACAACTACGCGTTGTAGTTCCGGTTCGTAGAAGGCGCCCTCTACCGGCGTCCCGGCGTCGTCCTTCAGGCGATAAACGAGCGGTTCGGACGGGTGCGCCTCTACGACGGTGAAGAGCTCCTCGCTCCAGTTAGCCATGTATCCTTTTTTGAATTGACCCCTCGTCTTGATGATACGTACGCGATCTCCCTCGCGCAGTTTCGGTTTTCGCCGTTGGCCGCAGCCGACGTTGCCGTACAGTCGTTGCCATACGGTCTCCTGATTCGTCGCGTCGACACTCGCCGGCGTCCTACCGATGCTTCGGTGGTAGGCGTTGTTGTACGATCGCACGAAATCCTGTAACGCCTCTACGTAGCGCAGCGTCTCGTGTTTCGTAAAATAGCGCCACATACGCGTCTTCAAAGTCCGATTAAACCGTTCCACGACGCTCTCTTTAGTCTCCTCGTTATGCGTCACGAAATGATGAACGCCGCGACTCTTTAGGAACGTTTGCAGGGGCCGGTTCAGAAACTCGGTCCCCTTATCGGTCTGGAGCGCGTTCTGCGTCTCGCCGCCGCCACTCAGCAGGCGCTCGAAGGTCGCGACGAGCGACGGGTCGGACTTACTCTTCAACGGAACGCAGCACGCCCACTTCGAAAACAAGTCGATGACCGTCAATAGGAATGTTATACCGTCGTTGTGCGTTTTCAGCCTAGTCAAGTCGACCAGATCGGTTTGCCACTGCAGGTTTCGACCGCCTACGATGACGCGACGTCGTTTAAAATGTCGTTTAACCGGTTTGTGTAGGGTATAGGCGTCCTGCGACGCTAGCCACCTCTCGACGGCCGGTCGTCGGAGCTTCGACGCCCGGTGCAACGCGTCGACGCCGCCGTAACCTCCCACCCGTTTCGGATCGAAGTAGACGCTATTTAGTTGTTGTCGTCGTCGTTTCGTTGATGTCTTTCGTTTTGGCCGACGACGACGACGACTCCACCCGGACACCATGGCAACGACGACGACAAATGAACGATGATTATTATACACGTATAGAGAGCAATAACCGCGATGGTGAAGCTGACGACGATGGCCTTTATCGTTCGTCGTGACGGCATCGTCGTCACAACGTGTCCCACGCCGCGACGTCCAACGAAGGGGACCGTTGTCTCCGTTTAGTCTCGTGTCGCACCCGTCGTCTCCACTCCGGTGTCGCTGATGAACTAGTCGACGGCTTCATCGCGGCCTCTTCTAGTAGCCGCTTCTGCCGCCGCTTCATGTACGTCCGATAGTGCGGGTTGCCCACGAATTCCATAAGGATGTTCATACCCTTTATGCGCAACCCGAACTCTCGCCATCCTACGGGCGCTGTCGTCTTCGTTCTCGTTCGCATGAGATCGTTCACTAGGTCGACCATGTTACTCCCCGCGATCGTTTCACCGGCGTACACGAATTCGCCGCGGTCGTTCCATCGACACAACGGATCGGTTTTCATTTTTGCGATAAGCAGACCCGTCTTCCCTTTCAGTGTCTTCGGTAAGCTGGCTATGATTTCACGCTCTACGACCTCCGACGATGGTGGCGCCACCGCCGCCGCCGCCGCCGTCACCGCAGGCGTCTCGCCGCCGCTGACCACCGACACGCGTACCGGTTGCGCCGCTCGAGCCGCCTCTATCGTGTTGTACCGGCTCAGCAGTTGATTGTACGACGCCACCTTATGGCGTTCGGATAAATCCGATCGCTCTAGAATATCCTTCATGTCGCTGTCCAGGCTACTCAGCACACGTGATCGGGGCGTGCTCGGCGGCTGATCGATACGTGGCAGGAGGCTTTCCACCAATCGCGGGTCGACCAACGCCATCTTCTTCGCGTACTGCATCAATCACCCGCTGCCGATCACCTGTCTGAGCAACGGGAGGAGAATGGTGCTCGCTAACGGCGCTAGCAGGGCCGTCAGAAAACCACCCGCACCTTTTTGCAAGACGACTCGCTTCTGCTTAACCGGAACTTGTTTGTCGGCGAGTTTACGCAGGTGATTCCTGTATTTTGTCAACACACGTTTCTGCTTCGGCGACAACTTCACGTTCCCTTTCAGAATGTTGTACTCGCAATCGCACAGGCTACAAATGAGACCGGCGTCCGCGTGGCCGATCACGGCTTTTTGCAGATCGATGTTCCGCCTATGTCTCTCCAACAGCTGCAGGGCGAAAATGTGTCTCTTCACTCGGTTCGTCGGTCCCGCCACCTTCGGTCGTCGCTTCGCTACCACCGCGCGCCCCGTCATAGCGACTAATAAACGTACGCGGCCACGTCCCTCTCTTCTTATAGGCTGCCACCGCCGCCGCCGCCACCACCCTTCCGTACGTAGACGTACTGAAGACGATCGTCCGGAAATATGCACGAACGCAGGCGCATGTCCTCTTCCGTTTCCTGTTTCAGATCCACGAAGAGATAGCCGTACGCCGACGACGTCGCGTCTTTGAAAGCCTCTATCATGTAGTTGACCTTTCCCGGGTACATCTGTTTCGCTAGGTGACCTACTTGACCGGCGTCTCGGGGGCTCTTGAATAGCACTATGTATTGGGCGTTCAGGCTGATTGTACGGTTTTCTTTTCCTTTCGGAAACATGTTCTGCCGCAGTTGTACGACCGACGTATTACAATAATGACGTTTTTAGTAAATATTACCGTCACCCGGCTATCAGTCTCCTCCATGAGGTCGTCGAGTACTAGAAGCGTCCTCGCTTTACCGTCTAAACGTTTCGGATCCGGCAGGCCGTCTACCAACTCTATTTTCGAAGACATAGACGCGTAGCCGGTCTGCCACTGCCCGTAGCACCACATGATTTTCTCGGGTGGCGGATCGATCATAGCGTCGTGCCGTATCAGTCGGTCGACGAACGTCGTCTTACCGCACCCCGTAGGACCGACTACTATACATGTAAAAGGATGCTTCAACGACGGTCCGCTCATTTTCCACGACTGAGCGAACGCTTTTTACGCGTCTTTATAAGCGGCGCGCACCTCCATCAACAGTTTACCGAGCATGTTCTCCCCCGCAACGCCCCCGATTCTGGCACCCCAGAAACCCTCCCTACTCGGTACCCATTCCACCAATTCGGCGTCCCCGGTGGCCAACAGGGCGGCCTTCAACTCGGTCGACCCGTCAAACTTGCACCTCAACAACGCCTTCATAGACGCCACCCTAACGGTGCGCCATTCGGTTCCCGTTCTCTTTTTTCGAATTTCGTAACCGCTTCGTTTTGCTACATAAGGCGATCGCGTTCTTTTGATACGCTCGGCACATTCCACGTCGTCGTTGAACATTGCTTTCCTATACTGATAGGCGTGCTCAACGGATCGAAAGCCCCGACCGAACGCCGACAATGGACACGAATACATATTTGACAAAAACGAGCGCGATCCGCCAAACCTTATAGGCGGCAACGACGACTTACCGACTACCGATAACCCGCTACCACCACCGCTTATATACCGTCGCCGCTAGATGGCGGATCGCAAATCTAAAAAGCGGCGACTGGATTCGAACCCGAAATCTTTCGATCCCTAGTCGAATGCTCTCCTAGAAGAGCTAAACCGTCGCTAACGTTTATGCAGTGGTTTTATCGCGGTTATATCGCCGCGCAATAAACGCATTATTGCTTATGTCAGCACGCACTAGATACGGCGTTGATCGCCAGGAAACAAACTACAATGATCTCTGTGCTCACCGCTAGGTGGCACCTCTAATGGACCTCCTCTACGAATCTAAAAAGTGCCGACAAACGGACTCGGACCCAAGATCTTTCGATCCCTAGTCGAACACTCTCCCAGGAGAGCTAATCCGTCGTCGACGATTATGCAGTGGTTTATCGTGGTTATATAGTCACGTCATATATTGCTTATGTCAGTATGCGCAAGGTACGGCGTTGATCGCTAGGGGACAAACAAAATGATCTCTACACTCACCGCTAGGTGGCAGCTCAAATGTACTTAGAGGGGGTAATCCATCACGTTTTTTTATAAGTAGGTTCCCGAAAACGTTTAGTGTCAAAAAATCCTTTGATCTTTTTTTATAAGTAGGTTCTCGAAAACGTTTAGGGGTAATTAAAACTTTTTTTATTAGTAAAGTTTTGCCCAAAGGTTACCAAAGGTGTCGTGCACGGGGACGAACATCTTCTCTATACTACTGGCGTGGGATACGTTCCACCTTTTCCGTGTCTTGGTTGAGGTAGGGACCCACATCACCGCCCCATATTCCAGGGTGAATATCTAACAAGGGCGATGTACGCAAGGCGTCGACACTCCTGCGAGCAGTTCCGGAGATTCCGGCTTAGAAATCCACGCAGCGTTGATCCAGCAATGTCTTGCACAGGATGGTGTCATGACGCCCCCAATGCTATAGTAGATGTGCGATCTTGGTTTTGGTGGAAAGGACGTAACACTTCCGGGTTGCCAATATCTCAAGGCTCTTGAGATCAAACTCCATGGTGAGGTGATAATGAAAAGAACCGACATGCCGATAGAGCAGGCAGTCATCTGCGAAGAGTCATACTGTGGACATCACAATGTCCGGCAGATCATTTATGTGGCATTGGAAAAGTAATGGACCCAACACTGTCCTTTGGGGAACGCCGGATTCTATAATATTGTCACCTCTTCGGAGGTGTCGCCCTCTGTAGCCACTCTCGTCACGTGTTTGTTCTTCAAGTTTGTCAGCCAGGTGTGGACGGTACCTCGCACGCCGTATAGTCCACGACTTTTATGGTTTGAGAGGTAACAAATTGCAAAAAAAGCTATTTTATGTGTTTTTATTGCATTGAAGGTACCTATACAAGATATCAAAAGTATACAACAAAGAAAAAAATTGGGGAAGTGACTCAAAACAAGGAATCAATATTTCCAATTTACCTCATGTTAAATACCGTTGATACATAAAACCGTGGCTTTGACATCCCAGGGGTCTGCGGCAAATCTAGACATGCTGTGGCAAAAGCCGTTCGTGTTTGGATCACCAAGGCCCTCGTGGTCTGGAACGATGCAGTTTTATAATATTTGAAGAAAAAAATTACATTTTCGAAGTGGTGGGGAGCCGCCGTTTCGAAACTTGGGCAATTTCGTTTACCTCACGTTGCCTTTGTCTTTTGGAAGAAACACTAAAAGCCGTTGGTCCCTTCTATCTGGTGTCTATGTCAGGGGAAGTGAAAGATCCCACACAGGGGGTAAATGTGTAACCTATCATGGACTCACAGAGTGGTGATCTCTATCTCTAACAAACTGGATCTTGCTCCCAGCGACTGGAGTTGCTTCCCTGTCGGGCGTGTGAGAGACGCCGAGCATGCAGTATATACAGTATATGCACAAAATCATTGGACCCACTGGGTAAATACATTTTCGAAGTAGCATACATCTATTCACTTCCAGGAAGATTGAAAGGAGATATTCATAATAAAAATATGAATATACCTAAACAAACGACAGAACCTTACATCTGCCAAAAAACAAAAGGGCTGACAATCATAATAAAATATGAATAATATTAATATATGTAAACAACAGCCAGAGCCTGACATCTGCAGGGCAAACCCAGAGCACCCACGCGGACACATTGTCTACAGGGGCCTATACTTCAATTTAGCAATTTATGTTCAGTCACACCGATTTTAACACTTTCTCACGATACTGTATAAATGAAATACAAAGACGTTGCGTATTTATACATATCTGGGGAAACAAACAATGATAGAAATGTACACGATAACAAAGATCTGATGCCTTCCACATGGAGATGAGTTCTCTTGGGAGCATAGCTAGGTCATCCGCTGGATCTAGTTTCAAGGAGTTGCGATACTAGAGTTCATCTGTGCATAAAAAGCACTGGAGCACACCTCTTGTTAGATATTGTTCTGGATGGGCTCCTACTGTCCAGATCTTTAGATGCCCCTTTCTTAATAAACACGATTAGCTACAATAGCGACATATTGATCCAATGGTGAAATGGCATTAGCAATAAATGGTGGCGTCGATCCAGATTTAGACGCGGTTCATGGGAAACTGGTGTCTCCATCGTGAAGCTGTATCAGCTAGAGATGCTGCCCTATCTGGCAACATCAGGCAATTATATACGTTATACTAAGTTAGCAGGGCTTTACTTGCAACCCATGCTGAAAGCGAGGGACTGGCCAGGGGAAGAGGGATAGCCGAGCAGCAACGACTGACCTGGCTGCTATCCATGCCAGTCTATGCATAAATAAACAGATCAGTGCAATAAGTTACTGAAGTTATATACCACACAAGCGAACAAAAGTACATGACCAAATTGACACAATATCGTTACATGAAAGAAACACAAACTCTATCGCTGGTGCTGGCGAACAGAAGTCCATCTGGAAAAAAGTTACTCAACCCTGGGGAGCATCATGGCCGGTGTGCGTACCAGTTCCACTGTCGATGAGGATTTCGCCAAGGCCATTGGCCAGAAGATTACGGCGTCCAAGACGGGTAAATCTGTCATTAAAGCTGTCATACATCAGTCAAAATAAACCGTGCGTGTTGGCGGTAACCAAGTTCAGATGAACCAAGAGATTCTCTTCTAGCGTCGTCCAATTGTC
This sequence comes from Paraescarpia echinospica, assembly GCA_020002185.1. Lineage (NCBI taxonomy): Eukaryota > Metazoa > Annelida > Polychaeta > Sabellida > Siboglinidae > Paraescarpia > Paraescarpia echinospica. The sequence continues at coordinate 61,671,015 of CM034537.1, forward strand.
GTAGCGAGTTCGATTGAGCCACCGACCGGCTCTGTTTGAAGATACATGCTGCTAGAATCCCAGGAATAGGTACTTGCTGTATTCATCTGGTGTAGGTTCACACCCGACATTGCACAATCCATCCACAAAGCATATGCACATGAGAGTGGGAGGAAAAGTTAATGCGGACGTTACGTTCACCGATGATATGAGGATGACGGCAAATAAGGATGTCTTCATTGCAAACAAAAACAACACGCACAATGTCATCAATTTGTTGAGCGGATACTTGTAGCACAGGATGTTAAACCTAATCTGCCCAGGGTGATGCAGATCAGCCGATTTTGCACACAACAGTCAAGTCTGCAACGGCGGATAACACTGTTCTAGTGGCGGGGTGACTCATATATGGTTGTCCTCCTCTCCTTCCATGCTCCCCCAGTGGCTCACAACTTGTTCATGCACATTGACACAAAGTCAACCATAAAGAAGGACTTTGTGGGGACCATAGAGGAGAGCATCTTGTAGCAGAATGTAAAATGATGTATGTATGCCTTTACAATGGATATCGAAAGATAGTGTGGATTCTTTGAGATGCAGAAGGTTTTGAGAAAAGGTGACAGTCAAGAGTTCGCACATTCAACAAAAGACCTGACGTCCGACATTTGCAGCAGCACGCTGCCACAGCATGCGGGTGTACCAGCAAGAGCAGGGGTGGATGGGTGTAACTGCTCCACACATTGCAGTTCGGCAAGATGCACATGTCACAAAATCAACAGTGAGTGTTCCCTGCACGCAGTCAATGCTGTGGCACATGGCGTTTAAACCAAATCTAGAGTTACGTTAGTGATGAGGAGATGGACAATGAATAGTCATGCACTTGTCGATGGAGAAAAAAGATCAAAACTAATCTTGATAATATACTAGGGGTTTTAGTTCTTATATGTTTTAGTTTAAGTTTTAATGATTAATATTTACATGACATTCAGATGCTAGTTCTGGTTAAAAAAAATACCTTTAGTCGGAATTGTTGTGCACTTGATGCATTTCCAACAGTACTGCTAAAAGCATGTCTCGATGTACACTAATAATATAATAATAATGATTGCTTTATTCACAGACTCCATGCAACATACAGGTACATTATCATGGTTATATAGTTTTGTTATAAACAATAGTTACAATGTACAGAATGAAAAATCACCCGTCAACAAAATGTATATACAGGGAATTGAACCAGTATTTCCATATTCTTGACATGTATTTCACGTCACTATCAATAATGTTACAAATCAATATGTTTTTTGAGAACTGCAGTCGGCATATAAACCTATATGTCAAATTTCTAATAACAGCAGCACAGTTAGGTAAATTATTGTTAACAAATATTTCACTAGCACTACAGTATCTGTCATAACCTAACACCATTCGAAATATATTGTTGTAAGAGACATACAATTTCCTGATTGCATAGTTATGAAAATTCCACCATATATGGGCAGTATACATAGGTGAGCAAAAAGTAGTAAACAATGTCTTCTTTACATCATTTGAACACATATGAAATTTTCTTATGATCATGTTGCCTTGTGCATACAACTGGTGACATTGTCTAGATATATCATTGTCATCTAGCATACTATTTGAAATTATGACCCAAATATTTTACAGATTCTACCTCACATAGTTTGTCGTTACCAAGCATAAAACTTGGAAATTTAACATTCTTACAACTCTTGTTTCTAATTATCATGACCATACTCTTTTTGGCATTGTACCTTATGTCATGAGATAATCCATATTGATCACAGACGGTGAGAAGGGTCTGTAATCCCCTGCTGGACGGACAAAATACTACAAGATCATCAGCATACATAACGTTATTTACACAATTATATTCTACATAACATCCTGTATTGCAACTATTAAATACAGTGGGTAAACCATACACGTAAACACTGAACAAATGGGGGTATAAAATACCTCCTTGTCTAACTCCATTACTTACATAAATACTGTCAGACACATGACTACCCCATCTTACACACATCTGTTGGTTCGCATACCAAAACACTAGAATTCTAACAATGTAACCAGGAACATCTCTGTCTATTAGCTTTTTAAAAAGTACACTGGTTTACACGGTCAAAAGCCTTAGATGCATCAAGAAAATACATAAACAAACAGCTATTTAAGGCTTGATAATTAGCAATAACCTCTTTTAGTACATAAATGCACATGTCAGTGCCATGCTTCTTTTTAAAACCAAACTGGTTGTCACTGGTTGTTAAAAAGTCATCCATTCTGCTGAACAAGATTTTTTCAAAAACTTTAGACATAACACTTGTCAGTGCTATTGGCCTATAGTTTCTTTACTGTTTATCTTGCCAGATTTATCCTTGATTATGGGCACTAATATAACATAAATCATTGAACTTGGCAGTACGCCATGAACCAACATACCTGTGAAGCACATTGCCAGTAAAGGCAGTATGCGTTCACTGCAGTACTTCAGGTGCTCTGCATACACACCATCAAGGCCACAACTCTTGTTACAGTCAAGGTTTCATATAGCATCTTTGACTTCTTCAGGTAACACTCTAATGCTGCTCTCATAACTAACATCAAATGCTAGGGTTTTGGCACTACTGTTATTTACACAATTAAACAAGTCACGAAAGTGTTGAATCCACATATTCACAATAGCTTCTTCACCACTGTTACCATTTATATTAGTTGGCAAGGGGATTTTACTATTGTTAATAGTTTTGATCTCCTTCCAAAATTTATCATTTGTATGGTTAGCCATCTTCTTGGCAAGGACTTCACGCCTCAACTCATTTTGATGTTTTTTAATAAACCTTATTGCATATTTGCATCTAGCATCAGCTTTCTTTTTTAACTCAAAAACAGGACCTTGTTTAGGTTTACTTATACTGTCCTATAGTTGGAAAGCTTCATTAGCAGCTTTATGGATATCTGCCACATAATCAGTCCACCCAGGCCGACATGTATAGTTTCCGTGTTTGTGAGTAGACAAACAGCCACTAGCATCAGTTAAACACCTGGTTATATTATCATACATGTTATTAAGTGCTTTGTGATGAGACTCGTCATTGCAGTTGACATCAGTACATATAATAGCATCAATAGGTAATACAATGTTTTTCAGTTCAGTATCAGTCTGTCTACAGTAATTATCAATGGAACCTTTGTCTAATTGGACCTATAACAAATATTATCGATGCATCACTTTGCTCTGGCTGTTTTCCTGATGATTTCAAATACGCCCATGTCAACTCTTAAGAAGTCTTCTCTGCCTAAACATGGTTATAGACCTATTTCTCAGCTTTATTTCCAAAATACTAGAAAAGGTTGTAGCAAGTCGTCTATATTAGCACAGATGTCTTAACTAATGTGTCGCAATCAGCATATAGACATTTTCATTCAATAGAGACTGCCCTCTTAAAGATTCTTAATGACATTAACTTGAACATTAATAATGGTAAAGTGACTGCATTTACCTTACTAGATCTGTCTGCCGCTTTTGACACGATTGATCACAGCATTCTCATTGAACGCTTATTAAAGTGTTACGGCATATCTGGCACAGCTCTAAGCTGGTTTTCTTCACATCTAACTGATAGATACCAAACTATAAAGATTGGGAACTGCTCTTCAGCTACACTGCCGGCTTTATTTGGTGTTCCCCAGGGTTATGTTCTTGGGCCTTTGCTTTTTACTCTTGACACCACGCCACTAAGCTCTGTCATACAAAGACAACTTGGAGCATCATCATTATGCTGATGATACTCAGATCTACATTTCGTTGGCTACCCCGGGTACAAATCGCTCCCTTAACCAACTTAGTGATTGCCTTCAAAATATCTTCCACTGGATGACTGACAGCAAGTTGAAATTAAATGCAAATAAAACTGAATTGATCATTATTGGTACTCCAGTGCAGCGTAGTAAACTGGATGTTTTTTTCTCTACGCGTATTTTGAATCAGTATATCACGCCAGCAACCTCGGTGCGGAATCTAGGAGTGATGTTTGATAGTAACTTCAATTAATTTCCGACAACACATATCTCAAACATGTCGCTGCTGTTTTGTTGCTGCACCAACTCTTTAGAATATGCTCCTTCTTAGTGTTAGATCAGTTGAAAATATTTAAAAATTCCGTCGTCATTTAAAATCTTATCTTTACAACCTTGCTTATCCACCGTAGCTCCCTGGCGCCTTGACCCATCTGTTGACAACTGGAATATTGCTTATGGATTTTGAGATTGACCAATCCTTTTGTTTTGATACGCCTCTGAGCTTGGTTTCCAAGGATTTAGGCGGAATAGAAGTTATCTTATTATTATTAATGTTTCAGTAATTAACATAACATATTAAAAATTGTGATGTTAATGAGTACGTAATACAGCGACTTTCCCTGAATTAAATTTTTGTGTGGAGCACAGGGGCATTGAACTCTCAATCAAGAGAACTCTGTTTCGATCCTGTGCTGCCGTATCGAACCTTGGACAAGTTCATTCATTCTACGTTGCTCCTGTTCACCAGCTGTATGATCGGGTACCTGGGTATAGAGAGTGGTGGATAGTTGTGTATGAATACTTTCACGCATTAACTGCAGCGTGGCTGAATGCTTCACAGAGAAGTCTCGATGGTGTTCGATTGAACAAGTCTGCCAGGGAGTAAAGGGTAAAGCGCTTTGAGCAGTTCAAAGGACTGTGTACAAGTAATTCCAGCTAGTCGTGCATGTATTGATACCATTAAGCCTTTTCTTTGAACAACTATTTAAATATTTGAATATCTATGCGAACACGCATTTCGATTATTTGAGGTGTACAAAAACATTATCTTGCTCATTCTTTGCATTTTTGGTAATGCAGATGACGTCTCAGAATAACGTAAAACGATATCTAGTTCTACTGACATATGTAACTACTATCATGTCAGCGAATTGACATCTTTTATACGATTTATTACGTCTCAAAGACGTCTCAAGAACTAAGTATCAGTTTGAGACTTTCATCGGTAACCTAAATTTGACGTAGGCCTATTTTACCAAGTTTTTTTAAAATATAAAACACATTTTAATTTAGACCTAAAACATGCAACTTGTGTGCAACTTTCCCCACTGGGTAGACGAGGTAATTACTTTACGACCGCTCGAGTAGTTTACTCTATATTTACTATGTAATACATTTAATAATAATAATCATTATTATTATAGTTGTAAATACGGAGTAGACGACTTAAGCGCTTGTAATCCCTACCCTCAAATACGCGCTCTGGAATACACAAAGCTGAATACGCATGTTGAATGTTTCTGCAATCTGATTGGTGCAAGCTGTTTGCGGCTTGTCTCGCTCGCGCTCGAATGTGCGCTATTTTTATTGCACTAAGCGGCGACGAGGAAGTGCGCAGGTCGGAGGCACGCATATGACATTTCAATCATTTCAGCTGTGATTGTGTATTCCGTTGTCGTTCATTCGAAGCCTAACAAGAGCGGTTGCACCTTGTCCATGAGGACAACGCGCTCCGCACAATGATGGCGTCTATCTGTAGAAAGCGAAAATTCAAACATGTGCCCACCTTTCAGCTGTGTTTTCAGGCGCAATACACGGCAGAAGGATGCACTCGTCTCAGCCAGGTAACAGTCGTAAAATATTGGCCCGCGTCAACTTCCGTATTTCAAATCAAGTATAATGTCGATTAGTTATTGAAGGCTTGAAGCTCTAGAAAAGGTATCAGTTCGAAACCAATGAATATAAAACAAATCGTTGGACTTTTAATGTAAGCTTACAGGCAGTGTCACCGAGTTTCTTGTGTCAGTAACTGTTGACACTGACAGTAGGCACTTCAACAAAAAATTAAATATCATGCTAAAACATTGGGAATGGGCTTAAATTAAAGGTAATAGGTTAAGGATCACATAACTGTTTACTTTATTAAGATACCTTTAATAGATCAAAAAATATTGCGATTTTAAGACGGACAAACAACGTCATTTTTGTGTATCTCTTACAATGGCAAAATGAACTCATTTTTGTGTTTTCTATAGGTAAATATTTGCTTTAAAATGTAATAACTTTTTTATTTATACAGATATTTAAATACTGTCTTCAGGGTTTTCAAACACATTGACAAGAGTAATAAATTTATAATATTTAATATTTTTAGTACTAATTATAACCAAATTAATGCAATTAATTAGTTAATTTTAGTTATGTAGCATGCAAAACTCAACAGACCAAAACGCTCCATTTAAAGGCCATAATGTCCATGATTATAAAGATTTTATACATATTATGCAATGTGTATAACCACATTAATAATGGTAATAAATATTAATTTAAAAATAATTATTATTTAATTAATTAGTCAATATTGGGTAATTAGCGCACAACCTCGACAGACCAAAACATATCAGTAAAAGGCCATAATGTCCATGACTATGAAGATATTTATACATATTATGCAATGTGTATAACCACATTAATAATGGTAATAAATATACATTAACAAATTATTTAATAATTGATTTAATTAGTCAATATTGGCTAATTAGTGCGCAACCTCGACAAACGGACACATTTCAGTAAAAGGCCATAATGTCCATGATTATGAAGATATTTGTATCATTTATGAAAGCAGTAAACCACATTAATTATAGTAATAAATATACATTAACCAGTCATTTCACATTAACAGTAACTTAATTAATAAGTTAATATTGGCTAATATTAGCACGCTAATGACTGACCAATACATTTCGATAAAAGGCTGGAATGTCCATAATTATGAAGACAGTTATATAATTTATGCAATGTTTACCACCACATTAAACATTATAATAAATATACATTAACAAGTCATATATATCATTAACAATAACTTTATTAATAAGTAAATATTGGCTAAATAGCACACAAACTCAACAGATCAATACAGTAGTCATACTTCACTGTGTCTATGTGTGACTGTGTCCTGACAGGTTGGATGAATGTTGCAGGCTCAGTACAGTCCAGTAATAAATTGTCACTGCTTCATAATGTAATGTTCTGCATTTCAACATGAACTTGATGAAGTAATGTTCATAAATTGTTCACAGTATTCCGTCGCCGGACCCAAATGCACCAAATGCAAGACTGCTTTCTGTGTTACTCCCCATGGGAGTCAAGTCCTGAAGATGAAGTCTGGTGTGCTCACAATACAGTCTTTTTGTAATATTGGCAGTTGATTGTCTCATAGTTTAATGCCAGTAGACTGCAAGATCTGTGCAGCTAGGTTCATATTTCAGTATCTTGTAGAAAAACGTTGTGTTCGTCAACATGATGTCTATAAGTAATGTTCATGTCGTGTTGAATGGACACCATTCAATCTAGATATCAGATATATAATCAGCAAGATGTGTATGTATGCAGGCATGTGATGAATGTCATATTCAGACGACTCTGTGGCTCGGTACCTTCACAGTCAGACACAGATCAGTGTAAGATGAGTGTCACTGCATGTAATTGCGAATATCTGAAATAAAAAGGCCATCGTGTACCATATTTTGATAACTGTTTTGATTCTGCATGCAAATCTTGTGAAATAATTTTCTTATCCCTGCAACTGTTACTCAAGAGAGCAGAGTGAAATTCTATAATCATGCATTATGTCAGTTGTCACACAATGAAACGAATTATGTTACATCTGTCCAAGGCATTATGGTTTATATTACATTTTACAAAATGTTGTGCAGTGACTGTTTATCATGAAATATTTTTTAAAACAAATTAAGTCGGATAATTTACGTATTTGATGTAAAAAAAAATTCTAACCAATTGTTGATTTAATATGTAACAACAATTATTTAAAATTATTGCATAATGAAATTTATATTATTTCTAAGTCTAAATAAAAGCATAACCATAAATAATGGCATAATGATAAGCCATGCCAAACCCAAGTCAAGACTGCCAAGGCAAGAGTAAGCAGTAACCAGCCCTTTCCTAGGCTAAGGCTAGCCTAAGTCTAACACTACCATGCTTGGCCCATAGTATCATAGTAATAGGCTATTAATTAAACAAAGTGAAAGTCTAGCAACTCTAAATTACTACTTTGACTGCTGTGTTGTAGTGATTTAATTTCAGTAATGTGGAATAAGTCACAATATGGCTCCGATGACATCATCACGATGTCGATGACGCGGCGCAAGTGGCTTAACCAATAGTCACAGATCGGTCAAATAATCGTATCATGATTTTTGAATGGCTCAAAAACCATATATGGCGCCCGAATCCGCCAAAGATTTTTCAACACAGACTAGCATAAATCCCTATAGATCAGGCTAAACACTAAATCTTTTCTCTTAGACACTTATATAGCTTAATCCGACCTGGTTTTGTATACGCGCATGCGATTTCATCGAAACGCAATGCCTGACAATGGTGAAACTTCAATTTTTTGGAACGGTTCAAAATCATAGATGGCGCCCGATTCCGCCAAAGATTTTTCAACACAGACTAATATAAACCTAGTAGATCTTGCTAAACACAAACGATTTCTTCTTATACTAATGCAAATGTGCTAACTTTACTAATGAAAAACAGCTATGTCGTCAAATCGATAAAATCTAGCAGATTATTTGGTCAAATTTGAAAAAGAAAGACACGTAAATAAAATTCGACTTACCAGCAAAATGAATCCATCAGCAGATGACGTCAACGACCAGATAAAGCGCGCGAATCCAAGAGTTAAAACAAAGCACTACCCGGGCGGTGCGTAAACGACACGGCTAAATCGTGAACGGATCGCGGCGCACGGAAAATTACGTAGCGAGCAGAATCGTTTGAAGTGCCTACTGACAGTGTTGTTAGGAACGTCAACACAAAATTTAATATCATGCTAGAACATTGGGAGTTGGCTAATTTAAAGGTAATAGCTTAAGGATGACATAAATGTTTATTTTATTAAGATATCTTTAATAGATCAAAAGATATTACAATTTTAAGACGGCACAACAGCATAATTTTTACAATGGCAAAATGGACTCATTTTTGTGCTTTCTGTGGATAAAAAATTGCTTTAAAATGTCATAATTTTTTTATTTATATAGATATTTAAATACTGTTTTCTGGGTTTTCAAACACATTGATTAGAGTAATAAATTTACAATATTTAATATTTATAGTACTAATTATAACCAAATTAATTAGTTAATTTTAATTATGTAGCACACAACCTCGATAGTCCGACACATTTCAGTAAAAGGCCATAATGTCATTATGAAGATATTTATACATATTATGCAATGTGTATAACTACATTAATAATGGTAATAAATATACATTAACAAATCATTTAATAATTAAATTAATTACTCAATATTAGCTGATTAGCCACATTCATAATGTAAACCACATTAATTAGGCTAATATATAGTAAAGTAAAGTAAATTTATTTCCTCATCCAGATAATATACAGTACAATTCAAGAGCAATGTAACAAGAGCAATGTAATTGCTACCAGAGAAGTATAACTTATCGAGCTGGTAGCCAATTAAATCAAACTCATATAGGTTACTCCCACATACATAATATTACGTATATAAAGGTTATATAGTGCATTCAATTGCAATAGCTTCAGGTTAACGACTTCTGTAAATTAAAGCTAGAAGTGTTGTACCAATATAAGAAAATTCACAAGCGAATTTCTAAAAATTTGTAATTAGATTTAAACTTTAGTTAATGCCAATTATAAAGCTCCTGGCTTTATGCTTAAACATATTTAGCATTTTTGAATGTTTAATGTCTACAGGTAGTTTATACCAAAGACGAGCCCTTATTACTTTCAATGAGTTCTCTCCAGTTGTATAATTACATTTAGGTATATATAAATTTTTCTCCTGTCTGGAACTCCTGATCACGAAGTCACTATTACATTGGTAAAATTGGTGGAGTAGACTAGGATGTTGATTCGTACGCTGTTTATACACAAATATTAGAACATTTAGTTTAAATAGTTTCTGAACTTTAAGTGTATTAAATTAATATAGGGAAATACATAGGCATAATATAATTGCCTGACCATGTCGGCATTTATGAACGAGGCCATGTGATAAAATAAACCTGATAACTTAGACACCTTTGAAAAAATTTCTTAATGTGTTCCGACCATGACAGCTTACAGTCTAGATATATACCCAGATATTTAACCCGTTCAATGCGTTGGCCCTGCAACAACAATGGCACGACTTCACGTTCCATATGTCTACTGAAGATTGTATAACATGTCTTACTCAAGTTCAGAGTTAGTTGATTGTACCGGAACCAGACACTAAGCGATTCTAACTTCTCCATAGCCGTATACACAGTATCATTGGCATCCATTCCAGTAATGAACAAGTTAGTATCGTTCAGCAAACAATTGCAAAGATACGTGATCCACAGCACTCGATATATCATTAATATATAATATACATAACACTGGCCCTAAGATGGAGCCCTGCAGAACGCCAGTTTGAACATGAGCATATTCTGAAACTGTGCCATTAATGCTAACACATTGCTGTCTATCTCTTAAATAATGTCTAAACCATTTACATACATGACCTCTTATTCCATAATGATCCAGCTTATACAACAATATATCGTGATTAATATATATACATATATCTCAAAATAATTGCATTATTATTATTAATATTATGATTAGGAATGGCAGTCAATACTGACAATAGGCAGCAATGCCTACTATGCCTATGGCCTGGCATGCACCTGAATTTGCCTCCAGTGACGCACGCAATCGGTTTCGCCGACACAGAACTTTCAAATGTGATGATTTTTGAACGGCGCAAAACCATATTTCTCGACAGAGCATGCCACCAATTTTTTCAACACAGTCTAAATGAAACTAATAGTTAGCTACACACAAAATATTTCAGGCTAGACGCAGCTATATAATAATATGCAAATTAGACATTTTAATTAGTTATAATTTAACTTACTTAGGTTGTATATACCATTTAGTGTTTTATTAATCTACTTTATGTAAATGTTTTATCAATTTTAATGTACATATTGTACTTTTCAGCCTCTGGCTGCCAAAGAAAATAAACTTATTATTATTATCTGCAAATGTACACAGATGTAATATAGCTTTTTGGTCAAAGTTCAAAATTTAAATGACAAACAAAGTTTACCTTACATCTGACAGCAGCACAGCTGTGAATGAGGTAAATGACTGGAAAAAGCCCATCAAAAACATGAGTTGAAATAAACTGCTACCCGCATGCTGGCAAACGAGATGTCGCTGTGGTGATCGCGAGTCATGCCACGCGAAACAACCCAGTCAGCAGAATTTGTTGAAGTGTCTAGTGTTGTCAGTTGTGTTGTGATTATCATTCTTCTTCACACTGTCACTCTAGACGAATATGGGTGTGGGCAATAATAATAAAAACCTGATCAAATTCTTCTGTAAGATATATTTATGTGCTAAATCTCTAACACATATTCCTTCCAGTTTCTGCAAACGAACTGTTACAAAAGAGTAAAGTACTTACAAAAATATACCTGCAAAATCCAAATCTCATTGAAGACGCCTATGTCAAAAATCGTGGTTCCTGTCTATGCTGTGTAAATTGTTCACGTGTCACGTGAATCAGTGTGAGACCACGCAGTGTATTAAAATAGGCCAAGAGTGTTAGAACATGATATTTCAGTGCCATGAATTTTGCCCTGCCCCGAATTGTCTGGTGATGAGTATAGTGTAGTGGTGGTAGAATCTAGTTACTAGCACTACTACTACTACTACTATTACTACTACTACTACTATTATTACAATCCATATTGATCACCGTCTGTGATCAATATGGATTATCTCATGACATAAGGTACAATGCCAAAAAGAGTATGGTCATGATAATTAGAAACAAGAGTTGTAAGAATGTTAAATTTCCATTTCAAATAGTATGCTTGATGACAATGATCTGGTCTTCTTCGGAAAGTAAAATTAATAACAATAATAATAAGATAACTTCTATTGTGTCTAAATCCTTGGAAATCAAGCTCAGAGGCACATCAAAACAAAAGGATTGATCAATCTCAAAAAAACTTAACAAGAAGTTCCTGTTTAACAATTGTTGTGAATTAAGAGTTCATAATTTGGACAGATTTGGACACAACATATTTTGCACTTTACATGGAGCTCAAGTCAGGCTTGTTTGGCAGTGAACTGAGAATTCAGAATCACTTTTGAGGCAAGTGTTCTATCAGCCACTTTATTGTGATTTGTATGTAGATACACTTTAACAGTTGTTGTAAATTTTGATTAACTTGTATATCGTATTTGTTTCAGTTGAGTGCAACTGTCATGGAACAGATGAACAAGAATTTAGACTTACACAATATTCCTGAGACAATACAACAACTGGATGATTACAGTGTCGATTTAGGCTTTGACACTTTCAGGTGTATGGAACTTTTAAAGGTATGGTTTTCTTTTTTTGACACCTGTTTCTTATAATAGTTGTATCGATGATAATAGTCAACATTTTATTCATTTTTGAATGTCACTAGTTATATATCTAGTTGAAACCATCAAACTCCCAACAAAATTATGCATCCATTTGATAATTCGTAACTGATGTTAGTATCTTGCTGTTTATTAGTTGTAGTGTATACAACATTGTGATTATATACACATAGATCATAGAATTTTAACAGATGTTGTGTTTGACGTAATTTTATTAACACTTCTTATCATTACAGGATGTTTATTCAAGGATCACAAACTTTGAGGCGAGACGTAACCACGATGAACGAAGGGATGATGTAGATGAACAGGCGAAATACGCCAAAATGTTCATGGACTACGGAGGAGTTGAGGTGACAATTCATGTTTACATTGTCATTGTTAAAGTGGCCTTAATTCTTCCACAATCTATATATATATATGTATATATATAAATTCCTCCATTAACTGTGGAGTATTGTAAGTATATCTCACCCGAGGTTCCATAGTCTAAGTGCCTCTATCTATGTTCAAACGCTTCCTTAGACCATTTGTCTCTGATCTACCAATCGACAGTGTATTTCACAAAATAAACTTCTCTGCTTTTCAAGAGGGTCTTTCTCCTACCCGAGAGAATTTAGTGGTGATCATTATTCCAGATGGCACCACTATGGTAAAAAAATGTAATCAAAATAATGGTGATAATTGTTACTGGCTCCTTTGGTGAGTGTAAACTAGTTTGTAATATAAATTCTTAGCACTATAATACTTATGTTAAAGGTTTACTATCTGCAGAGTTACATTCAATAAGCCCAAACCAGTGTTCACATATTTACGTTTTGATTGAGGCAGTCTGGACGTTGTTTATTTGTGTTTTGTTGTTAAGGATGAATGCCCAGATGGATATTTATATATTTGTTATTTATCTGTGGAAATTTTTGGTAACATCTGTGAGACATTGCAACAACCGAATGAACACATCTTTAACTGGGAAAATATTAAACTTTGGGTGTTGAGGCAATTTGTATTGAACATAAATTAATGAAATCTCAATGAGGCATATGAGAGTAGTAGTGGTAGTATACAGTCAGAATGGCATGATTAAAGATCGCTGGCGGAGATTTATGATTATGGTGTGTCTTAAGTCGTCTGTGAGGAAAACTTACAAGAAGTTTGATGATGTGTGCCCTCTGTATAATCTTGGTTGTTTCTCTAAGGTTCTGGTGCGACTGCTGATGTTCAATTCACTGCTGCCTGCCCAGTGTAAACACAGTCAAGGTGAAAATTAGGTTCATGCAGGTTTTGATGTATATATATATATATTGTATGTTTTTTTATAATTTCAAAATTGTTACTCATTTTAATACTTACAGCAGTCAAGTCGTGATATGAATGTAAAATATGTCTTAGATGTGTGCCTCTACTATTCTGTATTGATGTTGTATGATCTTGTGCTGATCGAATTGATTTAGCTCATCGTCAATTGGGTTTATGATGTTCTGATCTAGTTTCAGAGTAAATTAAGTAACATGTGCAGTTGGTTTGATAAGAGTACTTTTGCTAAAATCATTGAAAGAATCAAATAATTAGATGTGGTACGTGTGAGTGTTGATAGCCTTACGTAGTAATACGTTGGGTGGTGTTGGGCTGATACGATAGGCACCATTTGAGATTCATTAGCGATGCCGTTAAAACTTTGAAACATTGCAAAACTGCACGATTTTGTCAGCGGTGGGTCTGCCTGCTTGTCTGCCCTGTATTAATGACTAAAGTTAAATTCTGAACCATATCTCACCAACTTAAATATTTAGTTACATAATGGTTTGTGGTATGGCTATCATGTCCATGATGGTGCATATTGATATTTATGTAACAGAACTAATGTAAACATTTGCCTTCAATTTTATGATGCTTAGAGGATTAGCAAAGTAAAGCATGCTTAAAATGTGTATCATTTGACCATGTTGTGTGTACCAGGTAAGACATCAGTGTTGTAGCAACTGATTGGCTTCTGTTCACAGATACAGAGCTTCAGCTTCGCGTCAAGAGCCTCATTCTGGATATCCTCTGTCGATTTGTTTCCATGGTATTATTGTTATAGTGACTTTCTCTTATATTTAAAACAAAACAAATGCAAAATTTTGCTTAGTGCCATAAGGAAAATAACTATAAACTGATAAAACTTTGATACCATAAAATGTCGATGAATGTCGCCCATGTTTGCAATTTATTCAATAGATGTGTGTTCAACAAGTTATGTACATCCAGCATTTATTACTGCACTGCATCTTATATTCTTGAAGAAACCATCACTGAAATTATCCCTGGCTACATTTCCCACAATTCACCTGGGAGAAGTTATACCCAGGTCAGTTCTTTTCTATCAGAACATAAACCTGATGTGATAATTATGAGAAGGTAAATATCAGAATTTCTATGTAACTTTAAAACGTAATAATGGATTTAAAGAAGACAAACAATTGGTGAAACTTGTTATGGTTGTGATTGTAGAACATGGGTGAAGAGTTGTCTCGGCGGCTGACGGAACGTGACGACATGTTGAGTTACGTGTTCACACTGCTTGGTCACGGCAAGACGTGTATCACGGCGTGTCAGTTTCTTGAGGACCTGCTGCAGGCTCGCAGGGAAGTGCTCAATCTCGCCTCTATCCGTGAGTAAAAAATGATGATCAAAAAACCAATGACGGCTTTACTATGCCCGATAATTCCGGTTAGAGGAACAGACTACCTCCTTTTAACTCCTGCGGCCCAGTTAAAACACACGGGGGGGGCACAGCAGATTACACCAATCTCGGTATCCCCTGTGAGACCAGCTTGTTGAAATGTTGAAGTGAGGCAGAGCCCTTTATCCAGTCATCTCGTTGCCATTCTAAAACCTGCGATTTGGATTTTGGCCAATCGTTTCTAGTGTAATGTTTAAAATGAAAATAATTATTCGAAAATGCAATCTTTCAGGCTCATATGAATGGTTGAACTAATAAGTATATTGGCATTTTCTGGAGTTGGCCTTTGATAAGGGGGACAGGTGTATCCAGACTGTGAATATTGCAGTTGTGACTGGCAGATTCAATTACTACGGCAATTCATCTAACCTCCATACATTGCTTAGAATATATGCCGTGGGTAGTGTAGTCAGCTACCACCCCTGGCTTGTGAGGATTTCTGCCAGGGGTAGTGTAGTCAACTACCACCCCTGGCTTGTGAGGATATCTGCCAGGGGTAGTGTAGTCAGCTACCAACCCTGGCTTGTGAGGATGTCTGTCAAGGGTAGTGTAGTTAGCTACCACCCCTAGCATTTTTCTTTCCTTCCCTGGCATTGACGCTGTGTAGAAGGCACCAATAGCTTTTAGTCTTTTCTGAAAGACGCAGGCAAAGAGGAATGAGTAACATTGCTGAAGCTTCAAAACAGCGGCAGGCGGAATCGAACCACCGTCACCTTGATTAACAAGTCTGTGCTCTAACCACTAAATTACCACTCCCTGCACTTATCATTATTGTCTTGTGTTGCCTCCTGCTAGGTTGATGTTCAGAACATTTTCTTGGTGCTCCTCTGAAAGCAGTTGTGGCACGAGTATGTTGCTAAAATCCTTAAGACAAAAGGTCTATATAGTTAGCTGTGCAAAAAGTCTTAATTTAGTATTTTATTGGTTATGTTTACATGTTAAGTTAACGTGTTATGTACATGTATCAATGTCCTGTAGGAAACCTACGCAGTCTCATAATATCCTTGGATGACCGCAAGTTGGCCAACTTCTGTCGAATCCTTGCCGTCACAATATCAGACCTTGACATCTACGAGAATAAATCTTCATGTAAGTCTCACTCCAGATTTTATATATAAGTTTTTTTCTTACTGTCTATGATGTTTACAAAGTTGCAGCTTATATATATATATATTTCCAGTTGTGTTATGATACTGTTATCATGCACGCACACACACACTTGTTCGTTGCAATAATCTGGCCATAAAAGGCATTTTGTGAAGTCCCAATGATATCCAATATGGACAGGTTTTGTATATATAATTATATTTTTGAGGTAAAGTTGATTGGATGACTTTACCTGCTGTGTGGTGTGAGCTCTGTTGCATGACCTGTCTGTTTGTTGTTGCAGTGTACGCACAAAACAAACAGAAGAGAAGCACTGGCTTCATCAATGTGAGAGACATCAATCAGGGCAAGTGTACTCTCAGTTCCATGCAAACTAACTACTGCAGCCACAGCATACTTAACCACTATTACTTCTATAATTGCGGTAGTCCTTAGTGATGAGAGAGGTTATCGTGGGAGTTGTAGTAGAGATCCCAGATCTGTGAGTTCACGACCAGTTACACATTTTCCCCGCTGTGAAGGATCTTTTTCTACTCCTGGCATAGACACAATTTGGATGAATCAGTGGATTTTAGTATGTCTTCTAAAAATGCAGGTATTGTGGGTTGAATGATATTTCCTGAGTTTTGAAATGTCAAGAAGTGGACTAGAAACCCATTGCCCTCTGTCGATAGTCCGGTGCTCTAACTTCTTGACATCCCGACCCCACCCACAACTACCTTGAAGCCAGTATCGAGCCCAGTCTCTCTCTCCCCGCACTTGGACATTCAAGGAAAAGAAGACGAAAGCAGCATTGCAAAATTTTCATATGAAATATAGACAAAATAATAAAGTTAGCTCATTTGCTGATGTGTGTCATGGATATATTTTAGTTCCAGATAACCAGATAATCTGACTTAATATGTGTTTCCGCGGTGATGGTGAGCAGAATTTTTGGAAAATAAATTATTTATGTGTTTGATTGTATAATATGTAGGTTTTTCACTTCATTGAAATTGCGAAATACAAATGTAGTCTTGGAGTTGTTGACCGTAGCTTCTGTGTTCTTTTAGAACTCCTGCTCAACATTCCAGACATGCTGTCGAGACTGGTCAACATCGCCTGTGCCAGGAATTGTAAGTTGCTGGTTGTATTTCATGTGGCATACACTTCATGCACAGTCATAGATAAATTTGTAGCATTGTGTCTCCTCCCAGATGTTTTATCTTTGTTAATTCACTTCCTTTGACCACTGTCCAGTGCCCTCTCATTTAGGAATTGGCGATGTATTAAAAAAACAAAAGTATTTATTTTAAGTTATTTAAAAAGTTATGTATTTCTGTGCCACCTGTCTGAAAAATACGTAAACTGTAGAGTGGTTAATGACTAGAGATGGTGCCACTGCGAACGGGTTTAACATCAATTGATGCTGTAGGAATACGAGAATATGTTCTTTCACTTCTCTGGCCAAAGACACAAGTAAGAACGTAGCGAAGTGTGAGAGCGGGTCTTGTATAGTGCTTTTGAGGTAGATGGTTGTTGCAGACACTCCAAGGTTCCGAGGCATGGACAGCGAGCTGGCGTGCTGGATGGAGTGGATCGAGAACTCTATGGCAGATGATGACTTTGAGACGCCTACGATTGATGACCTCGATGAGTTCATTGGAGGTGATTGTCACATTTACTCAAAGTGCATTAGAGTCGACTGAGTGAAAGCTATGGTGGCAGTGAAGTTGTGTGAATAAAAGCTGTTAACCATCACAAGTCTAGTGTGGTTTGGGAATTGACAGATCCGCTACATTGTGATTTGCAGTCAATCTAAATTATGTACATGACCTCTGTCAAACTATGCCTTTGTCAACAATGCTGATAATATATGAATTTAATTAATATTACAATATCTAATTCACAAATTCTCGCATACAGGTGTCACTTTAAAAACTGTTTTATGTTTTTGTTATAAAGAAAATAATTTTAGTAAAACATGTTGGAATGTCTGAACGGTCTATGCGTTCAGTATCAAATTTTTGATGGACTGTTTAATAGGCAACAGGTCACGAGATTGGTAGGTCATTTGAAAGTTGGCCAAAGGATGGCTTTTTAAAGTGGATTGCTTCTGATGCAGCTTTTTTTGGGAATAACGATAGTCGAAATACAAACTCTAATGTTAACCACATCGGACACTGAACACTTGTAGGTTTCTCAGCATCCACAAGCCCAATGTAGACCTTGACGCCAGTATTTTATTACCTTTGATGATCATTCAGATGAAATATCGCTGTCATAAAGAATGTTTTCCCCTATAGGTATTTCTGCACCGGCGGCCCCTGGTGGACCGATGATACAACAGTCTGGTCTCAAAATCAGCACAGACCTCATTCTGCGAGTTCAGGTTGTCTATGTTCTGGGGCTGTTTCTTGTTGGAAAACATCGGAAAAAGGTAGGTTTTGTAAACATGTCAATTTCTTTTAGATGTTCTTAGCAGCTGTACTAAAATATTATGAAACAATCACTCATTGAAAGAATTGCAAGAATTTTATATTTGTGAAATTGTTCATATTATTAAAATTATGTCGGCTTGTGTCAGCCAATCAAGGATACAAATATACCGATATAATCTCAACATGTCTTGCATTAAACGAACTCACCATCTGGTGATTATCCCTGCGACTGGCCAATGATAAACCCTCTGTTGCGTACTGTTCCTATAAAATCATAAGTTTGCTAATACATATCACAAAAATATGAAAGAGGTATCATTCTATTGCCAAAGGAATGTTTTATTATAATAAAATTATAAATATATATAACGTTCGATAATCATGGGGATATTATAATCTGAACTACATCCAAAACAATTCTAAAAAATAAACATTTTATTCTGCTACCAGATAATTACAGAGTGGATATATGCCCTATGTCCAGCGAGACAAATGTAGCCATACATGTTGGCTGCCAAATAACATAATGGTGAATAAAATCTGTTGAGAAGTTTTATTTTTATGTTTTTTTTCCGATATAAAATAGGCTGATTCTAGCAGCCTGATCACTGCCACTTTTGCTACCGGCACACACCCGTGGCTTGCCCAGACAAACATCGCGCTGCCAAGTTGTTGAATTTTCATCTCAAAAAGCATCTAAAGTGGTTCTAACTGTCTGAACTAGTATAATGACCTTATTCATGAATACTGTCAGGCATTTTGTCGAAATATTGAAGCAGTAACTTGAGATAATCCGAACTAAACTTTCGAAGTGAACAATTCTCTGCAATGATGTCCGCCATTTTATTGTTTACTTCAGCTCTGGGGGGTGGGGTGTTTGAAATGCTTTGTTCTGATTCGCTGAATTAGCTTAGACAGCTGATGTCATTTTTTGCAGATTGCCAATAACACAGCTTTCCAGTGATAACACGTGGGTGGGGGTCTAGACGTTATGAATGGATGTGTAAATTCATTACGTGGGGTGTAGTAAAACCACCAAAATTTGCCCGCCGACTTGGTCACATGTTTTATCAGCTAGGCAGTCACTAGCTGTCAATCAATCTGCTCATGAATAAATATACACCATCTTAAAAAATCTGTCAGCTATCCAACGTTACCAAATGTTCACGTGTCTAGCACAGAAACTAAAAATGTTACAGTAAGGGTAGGTACCGTCGGCCGATGAATCTGTCCTGGCCCTGGTAGGTTAAACATAGGCAGGGTTAAACATAGTCTACTTCAGAGTTAACATTGTAGCAGATATTTCTATATATAATAGTCTACTTGGGGTAGCTGCTTTCATAGTTAACATTATAGCAGATATTTCTATATATAATAGTCTACTTGGGGTAGCTGCTTTCATAGTTAACATTATAGCAGATATTTCTATATATAATAGTCTACTTTGGGTAGCTGCTTTCATAGTTAACATTATAGCAGATATTTCTATATATAATAGCCTACTTGGGGTAGCTGCTTTCATAGTTAACACTATAGCAGATATTTCTATATATAATAGTCTACTTGGGGTAACTGCTTTCAGAGTTAACATTATAGTAGATATTTATATATATATAATAGTCCCCCTCTTCAGTGACCACCCCTTCTGCAAAGGTGCTTTGGTCATATAAGAGAGGTAGCCACTCTACAGGGGGACACCTAGTCAGCCTTCTCCCTTCAAGACAGTACATCATACACAACATATACTAATGTAGATGTATATATGGATACACAAATCCTGTTGAACATACACAAACCCTTTTAACATAAAGTAGCCAAAATCTAGTATGATCACGCCTAGCTAGACCACATGGCTTGCATGAATGACATGCACTGTGGAAAATCATGTTGCCAGAACAGCAGTTTTTACCACCTAGTGGCTATTGCAGAGGGGTAAAATAGTCTGAAAAGCTGACCCCTGTTCGCCTTCATACAACGGAAATCTGGCCTTGGATGGGTGTTAGCTAGGGGAATGCTCAAGAAAGGGTCTAGTGTTTTTAGTGGAGCTCGGTGGCTACAGTGTCATACTCTCAATCGAGAGAACCCGTGTTCGAATCCTGTGCTGCCGTGTCGAACCTTGGGAAAGTTCGTTCTCTTCATGTTGCTCCAGTTCACTCATCTGTATGAATGAGTACCTGGCTATAGACAGTGGTGGATATTTGTATACGAACAGTCTTCATGCATTAATTGCAGCGTGGTTGGATGCTTCCCAGAGATGTCGAGATGGTGTTCGATTGAACAGGTCTGCCAGGGAGTAAAGCGTAAAACGCTTTGAGCAGTCCTGAGGACTGGATACTGCACTATGTAAGAACTTACCTTTGATGTATTGTCATTTCTTAGGTGCAGAGAAGGCTAGCTGATCTACACATGGTTTCTGGTCTCAGTGAACTGTTTGACCAGTTCATATGGAAGTGTCAGTCGTAAGTACCACTCACCAATGTGTCTCACAACTATAATTAAGATACACAACACATCTACAACTGGAAGGCCTGAAGTAACACCAGTGCAGCAACAGTGCAGATTAGACATAAGAAAGTGTTCATTTGCACAGAGGAATGAAAGGGTCAGCTCATTGTCAATGTGTAAATGTGGACAGCATGAATGTGTTTAAAAACAAAATTGAAAAATACCTCAGGATGGTGGGTTTCATAAGGTAAAAAAATGTAGATGCTCAATAAACCAAAGGCTTTCTTGTCCATGTGCCATCTGGATTGATGCATTGCCTGGCAGTCTTGTTAAATCTATAGTTTTAACTAGAATGATAAAAGTGACACAGGTTTTTATGGAATGTGCACAAGAATAATGGCTAAATTGTTGATAGTCAAAGAATGTTGCTTAGATGTTTTTCTCTCTGCGTGTTTTGTTGTCTTTACAGTCATTTTACGACTGTTTCAGTCACAGAAACAACAGCCAGCATCGACTACGGGGGCACAACGCCAGCTGCGAATGCAGTCCTGTAAGTAGACTATGATATATATAAGGGATGGTCTGGCAAGTGCACAAAGTGCAAGAGATGTTGGCATTGGTTCGAGTCATCCCCCTGCCAATAGTTGATGTGGCACTTGCGATTTTTATCATCCAAAATGGTTATTAGTATAAATTTGCGTTAGCACATGTTTCACTTGTTACGTGGCACTATAGTGGTTTGTTTTCCCCGTGATATATGGTGACGACCAAGCCACTCCTGCATAATACTGAATGTATATTTGACTTTGTGAATTTATGTGACCGCCTCTGAATGAATTGGGCAATGTGTGAATGTATTCACTGGGTACATTAGGCCGTGTATGAAGGTATTCGGCAAATAAATTGTGTCAGTAAATAATTGGGCAATACGTGGCAGTCCCGTAAGTAAGATGGAGGTGACTGAATGCTTCCTGGAAGTTGACATGGCGTTGGAAAAAAACAGGTGCTTGTCCATGTTGACGATTTTGCCCAATGATTCTTGTATGTTGCACCTCTGAGCTCAGATTCCTGGGGATTTAAGCGCTATAGAAGTTTGTCATTATTATTATTATTAATGCACTTCGAGAGGCCCTGAGGACTGGATGGCTTGCTATATGTGACATGTCGCAATGGTTCAGACTATAAGGTAAATGTCTGCAGTATGGCATTATGTGCGTTATTTTGAAGGGCAACATTTAAGTTTTACAGTTATACCAATGTTATCTGTGTAAGTCAGTTTGTTGGGAAGTTATATGTGATTGAGTCGACCGACCTGAAGAATTCAAGTTTTGAGACCGACAACAAAGTTGGGTATTTATCTTTCAAATCATATACCTTTCAATCCAAAATATGCATCAAGATAATAATTACAAATTGCATTATTAGACTGGTAATAATTTAAAAAAAATTCTAAAAATGCACACACAAAAAAAAATTAATACTTTCACCCCTGCGAATGTATTTTAGCTTTTCCTCAGATTTGTTAATGTACCTGATGTTCCAAACCATTGTGACCTGGTTATAGACAATTGTGTATGAATAGTCTTTTCGCATTCATTACAGCATGACTTCACACGAAGTCAAGGTGGTGTTTGATTGAACATGTTTGCCAGGGAGTAAAGTGTACAAGTGCTTCGAGCAGTCCTGAGGACTGGATACTGCACTATATAAGAACTTACCTTCGAGCAGTCCTGAGGACTGGATATTGCGCTATATAAGAACTTACCTTTATCTTTATTTGTTGTATGTTTGCAGGAAGTGGCTCTAAAGATCCAGTTCCTGCGTCTCATCCACAGTTTCTGCGACCACTCTGAGTGAGTAGCCATTGCCAACATGCATCCTGTTTTAATACTGCAATACTTACTCCATTCACCTGTTCAGAGTTTGGTTCATTTCAGCCCTATGTAAAGTATCCTGGGTGAAATTGCTATCATCGGCATAGCGCAAAATTCAGCTTAGCCAAATAGTGACAAGGACAAATGCAGTTGAAAAGTTGAAAACAAATGTTGGTATACATTCCTCTGTTTACATTTGCATCTTGACGAACAGGTCAATGCTAATTAAAGTTGTCAGTATGAATATCGGTGAATTTGGTAGTTCGTATTTGGTCTTGCAAGGTTCTACGTTGCTTGTTTGTATACCTTGGCATGTTTCTGTCAACATTTCAAGGTGAGGTGTTAGGCGGTCCAGACATGTCAAGTTTTTTAAGTTGAAAGGCTGCAAATTTCTTTACATACAAAATTGTGCCTTTCCCAGATTTTATCATTAGATGCAACGGAATCAGAACTTATATCAGTGACATGATCATTGGCCAATCAGAATTAAAGAGATTCAGTCTGGAAGGAAAACGGGAGGAAATAGTTTTAGACAAATGGGATGTAGCAACTACGAGTAGTCTGAAAGTGGGAGAATTGGTTGGAACAGTACAAGAAAGCTTGAAACTGATTTCATCCCACTCCTGTGAGAATGTCAGATGGATACCAAATGCACTACCAGGTAGTCTCCCTCAAGAAATGGAAGACGTAACATGTCTAGTTTCAACAGAGTTTAAATCTCACAACAAGGTTGTTAATTGCATCGACTGATGTGTCACTATCATATTGCTGAGGTGATATTTCTATCTGTTTATCTGGCTAACCTTCATGGTATACCTTGTTTCTTTGTAGCTACAAGCACTTGTTGTTATCCAAGAGTGAACTCAATGAAATCAAGAGAATAAACAGTATGTACATCTTGTTCTATCATCATAGTACTCCACTGAATTTGTCTTGAGTATTGATATTAAATAGTGCTGTTCCAAAGAACAAAAGTATATGCAGACCTTACAACATGTGAACTGTTTTAAATAAGGTCGTATTGCATTAACTTAATACTTTTTCAGATTATGCTCTAAAGAAATGTGCAAAATATCTATACTAAGAATTCCCATATGATGTTAATAACTATACTGGTTTGTGATTATTTCATCCTGATGGATGTTACTTGGTTAACCTGCAACACATAAGGACTTATGCATTAAATTGTCCGCCAAACATTTGCATGGCAGGGTGGGGGTGGGGGTGGATCAAACTGATTGTCCAATCATCACATTGGGGTTATTTGTGTTGTAACAAAATGTGAGACTGTTCATTGCAGCCAAAGCCGGGCCACTCAAGATTGACTCGCTGGACAGCATCAACAAGTAAGGGCCTCTTATTCATTTAGTTGTAGATATTAGTTTAGATACAACATTTAAAAAGCTCAGTCTAGTTATCTAGTACGAGTAGATATCACATTTAAAGTCGCAATCTAATTATCCAGTGTGAGTAGATATCGCATTTAAAAGTCTCCGTCTGATTATCCAGTATGAGAAGATATTACATTTAAAAGTTTCAGTCTAATTAACTAGTACTAGTAGATATTACATTTATAAATCTCAGTCTAATTATATTGTACGAGTAGATAGTAGAGTAGACGTCATGCTACATGTCATTTTAAGTCTTAGTCTATTTGCTGTATACAATTGGTATTTGTTATATGGCTTTATATTGGAAGTTTTGAGTTAGCGCCGTTTGAAAACATAAAAAGAACATAAGTGAATGTGTATGAGCACTGCGGAGGATCGGAATGCACTCATTAAAACGTCATGGGGTCTAATGTGTTATTTATTGCCATGATCACATTTCAGGCAGTTAATGTGCAAGGGGTCGCGGGGTCTGCTCACCAAGATTGTTGATGTGATGAAGAAGGAACCAACCGCATCCACGTTCCGCTTCTGGTTGGCGCGAGCCGTGGAGAGCTACCTCCGAGGCAGCACGTCCTACTGCGACCAGATCTTCCTCCTGCGGCGAGGACTGCTACAGGTAGATGGTGTCACTGCATGTCTCAAACTCTCTTTGTACCATTAATGTACCCATTCTGAGCATGAATGTTTTAGTTGTGGTGCAGTCGCCACGTTGTCGTGTTGCGTATGACAAGGAGGAATATCTGTGGATTCACTGTCACCAGAAATGTGTTACTCTACTGACCTGCTGAAAGCAAGTTTCATTAACTGCACCTCAGATAAACAAGTTGAGGTTTAGGGAAGAATGTCCTCAATGCAGACCCTTGTAGTTTCTAGGAATTTGGGGTAGTTTCGAGGATTCCCTTGTATTTGACTGACAAGCTCCTAACTTTTGTGAACTACTTCTTCGTAGTGTTAGATCAGTTGAAAATATTACACAATTCCGCAGGTCAAATAAAAATGCCTGATTCATGGTGCTTCAAGTATGTTATAATAAAAGTGATTGGAGGTCTTTCGAGGCTTTGTATTTGATAGTTTGCTTGTC
>CM034537.1:61697568-61931413 GCA_020002185.1 Paraescarpia echinospica
TGGGGATGAGTACTCTGGGTTGGGGATGAGTACTCTGGGTTGGGGATGAGTACTCTGGGTTGGGGATGAATACTCTGTGTTGGGGATGAGTACTCTGGGTTAGGGATGAGTACTATGGTTTGGTGATGAGTACTCTGGGTTGGGGATGAGTTCTCTGGGTTGGGGATGAGTACTCTGGGTTGGAGATGAGTACTCTGGGTTGGGGATGAGTACTTTGGGTTGGGGATGTGTACTCTGGGTTGGGGATGAGTACTCTGGGTTGGGGATGAGTACTCTGGGTTGGGGATGAGTGTGATGAGTGCAGTGTGTTGAGCTGAGGCTGGTGTTGCAGACTACGCCCGCAAGGAGAGTCCACTGCTGATGTTTGTGGGGCGCTTTGAGCGACAGATGGAGTACCTCCAGAAGCTCATCATCCTCATCAATGTACAGAACCTAACGCAGGTCAGTGTCCCTCTCCTTCCTTCCTTCACCTGTTGTCTTTCCCTCATTCATTCTTCCCTGGTCCTCACTCTTCCGTGACCTTCACTCTTCCTTGATCCTTCACCCTACACTGACCCTTCATCCTTCCCTGACCCTTCATCCTTCCCTGACCCTTTACCCTTCCTTAACATCTTTGCCCCTCCATGTCCCTTTCTCCGGGGGACCATCTCACTAAGACAATGAGCTCATCACAAAAATCCGTTATTAAGTGGTGCCTCCTGGTGTTGACTGCTGTCAGTATACAAGATCACTGATAAAGAGCGAAATCTATTTTATAGAGCAAAATGAGGCTTGTGAGCTCCTAGGAATGTTGGTGAAACGGTCCCCTAAGCACACTACTACTGTTGACTTTGACGTGTTTTGTTTCGCAGGAGAATGTGAGTTGCCTCAACACGACCCTTGTCTTCCTGATGTTTGCGAACCAGAAGAACCGCATGCCCCAGTACCTGCGGGCCCTCGCCCAGGAGCGCTCCGGCTCCGGGGAGTGCTCCAGCAACTGTAACATCATGAAGAACTTCCGTGACCTGCTGCTCTTCTGGCAGGACCACTACCTGCATAAGGACAAGGACTGCAGCGCCCTCGAGAAGGTCTGTCTCTTGGGTCATTTCTTCCCATGATCCCTTGCAAAAATAGCTCTTTTTTAAAGGGGTGAAGCTAGTTCTTGTAATTGTCTCTTAAAAGTGCAATGTCCAGTCATCATTTTATGTTTTAACATTAGATAAGATCAGAGATCAATTTCCACGATGTATTGTGTATATCAGTACGAATGATCGCAACTCAGTGAGAACTGCAACCAGAATACATGGATTAGTTAATAACAGTAACTATATAACCCTCTACGCCCCCCCAAGTCTTTAAACCACTGAAGACTGATATGTCGACAAATAATAATATCGCTTATGTTAGTAGAACAAAAATAGGAACAAGAAATAACATAGTTCACTGAGAGTCAACAGTGGAAACATAGTCCTTTAGCCATGTTGGCGGGGCCGCGTTGCGGGCCGAACGTCGCAATGGGGCGGCAGGAGTTGCACGTGGTGAAGCAGGAGCCGGGCGTGGCGCCGGCTTGGGTGACGCAGACGATTGCGGCTGTGGTGGTGAGGCGTCTGCCAAGGGTGGGGACGCAGGCGGAGCGGGTGGCAGCTTGGTCACAGGCGCTGGAGTCATCGTGGAGTGGGCGATAACAGTACGGTTGGCGTAGGGGTCGGTCGAGCGTGTTCTTTCGGTGATGAGGCTGATTGCTGCTGGCGCAGCAGCAATCAGCCTGAGTAGGCGCCTGGTGCTACAGAGTAGGCACCTGTCGGTGGAAGAAAGGCGTTGATGCCCAGTTGGCCAGGAGTCGTGCGCTTTATGGTGGGGGTGAATCGTCTCAAGAACTTACGAGCCGTCCACGCGGATCGCGTATTGATCATGTTGCCGAACCTCGATCACTATCCCCGTCTTGTCCCATTTCTGCGGGTTGGGACCGATTTGATTTTGAATGCGGACGAAGTCACCCACCATGAGTGGCGGTAACGTCTTTGTGTGTTCTGCCCATCGTTTGGCGTCCTTCATGTGGCGAATCCGTAGCGCCTCCTCGCGTGCACTTACTGTCTCACGCCACCTTGTGTGAGATTTGTAGATTCCTGGAAGGATGGGGATGAAGTCTCGGATAGGGCGTCCGAATATGCACATTGCCGGGGAGAACTTAGTGTCTTTGTCGGGTATGTTTCTGTACTGTAGTATGGCCCCCTGGAATTCATCAGTATCAAGCTCGCCGTTGGGGCTTGTATTGCCTGTTATCAAGCGCTTCACCGTTTTCACGCCGACTTCCGCTCGACAATTACTGTGGGGATACGCAACTGAAGACAGGCGATGATGAACACCCCACTACGGGCCAGTTTGAATACCGATCCACAGTAACGAGATAGTTCACGCCTTTGTAAGTAAAGTAGTCTGAGCACATACTTTGAAATGGGTAGACCGGTAGTATCTGGTGGGAAGGTGGTATGCTGGGCTGCAAGGGGGCCATCCTGTTACAATCGTTGCAGCGGTTTCTTAGGTCAGTGATGGCCGAGGTAATTCCGGGCCAAAAGACGCTGTGTTCCGCCCGAGATATAATTGACGATACGCCCTGGTGAGCGGCGTGCAGTGATTGCAGTACATCGAGGCACAGTTAGTGGGGAATGACTATTCTGTCGTTGTATAAAACTACACCGTCCACAGTGTAGAGGTTGTCGTGATACTGGTGGTACTGGCGTAGTTCTATTGGCAGCTCGTGACGGAATTCCGGCATCCCTGACTCGATGATTTCCATCAGCTTGACCATGGCCTCGTCGCTATTGGTTGCCATGCGGACTCCATCCCAGGTGACGGCCTTAAGGGAGCAGAGTGATGAGAGGGCGGCGTCGTGAACCGAGTGTTCTACATCGTCCTGAAACTCTTCACCGCATCGGATGCCGGCCAGGAAGGAGGAGCGTAGTTCCAGGAGTGTTGGTAATCCTGCGGGAATAGCACCGTCTTGCAGGGACGCGACGTCATCTGGTAGATGCATTTTGATGGGGTTGCCGGTAGGGTGGCAAGAGATCGCGTCAGCGGCTCGGTGCTTTACACCTGGTATGTGGACTACACGGAAGCGATATCCGAGGGTCTTTCCCTTGAGGTTTCTCAGACGAGTGTTTGAAATCTCCTCAAGAGACCTGTCGCCAAAGATCTTTAGCAGCGGCTTATGGTCCACGGCGAGGGTGAGGTTTTCGCAGCCGAGGATGAAGTATCTGGCCTTGTTTAGTGCGTCAGCGACTGCCAGGGCTTCGCCCTCTACAGGTGCGTAGCGTGACTCAGCCGGATGGGTGAATCTACTTCCGGCGAGCGTAATCTTCCACCCAGCATGGCAGCAGAAGGGCTTGTTGCTGCGGCACTCACAATGCTTTTGGAATAACCAGAATCATATTCCTGTCTTGGACCAGTCAGTGGCTAGGCATGTTGATCGTGACGCATCAAATATTCTGACCCCTTCATCGATTTCACTGATGATGACGCCTTTAGACTCTTCGAAACATGATTGCATCTCATCGTTCCAGGTGAATGTGGTTCCGGGTTTCAACAGAGCCCGGAACGGAAGCATTCTTTCCGCAGCGGCAAACGCGTACGCCACTTGGTTGACAAGGCCGAACCAGGCGCGTATGTCCGTGATGGTCTTGGGTGTCGGGAAGTCGAGGATCGATTCTAAGAATTTCCGGGATGGATGGACACTATCTGGTGTGATCTCGAATCCGGCAAATTCGACAGTGTTCTGAGCAAAGATGAACTTACTTGGGTTGAGTAATACAATGATTGCCACATATATCGAGCCACTTCACTGCCTGGTGGAAAGCCGTGGTTATGTCGTTGGACCACAGGATTGTGTCATCGATACATTTTGTCTTGTTCGGAAAACTTGACACAATTTCGTCGAATCTTCGGGTGTAACCGTCTCCAGAAGCAATATACCCCTGTGGTGCCGTCCTGTATCTGTAGCGTCCCCACGGCGTGATAAATGTATGGTAGCCATTCCAAGCATCGAACACGGTTTTCTTCGTGCATTGTGGCACAGATCTCGCCTGGTGGAAGGGTGGCTGAGTATGATGCGTCTCGCGAGTGGCATACTTGTTGAGGGGCTGAAAGTCGACGGTGCGGCGTGGCTTGCCGTCCTTCTTAGCGCACACGACCATGCAGTGACACCACGTTACCGGCTCGCCCACAGGTACTGGCTCGATGACTCCGAGGAGAACGTCGCGGTTGAGACCGGCTTTACATCTGGTCACCAGTGTAAGGGTACTGGGATTGGCGAGTGGCATGCGAACGGTTTGGCATCAGGGTCAATCATGAGCTGTAGGGGTGGACCACTCATCATCGGGAGTGGTTGATGTTCGCATGTGTTGAAGGTCGAGCCCTTGTAGTCTAGCAGGAACTGCCGTAACGTCTCGCAGTTATCGTCAGTTGCCGGACATGGCAGCTGAGTGGGTGGAGGAGTCATCAGTTCCCGTTGATTGGTGCCGAGGCGATGGATCGCCTTGATACCGGCAAGACAACTCTGGCACCCCGTGTCTGCCATGCACAGTATATCTGCGTGTCTAGGAGTGCGGGTGAGGAGAGAGTCGAAGCCGAAGAGTTTGTAGTCATCGACGAGGACATCCACATCAAGTTTGACAAACGGCTGAGGTTTAGAGGACTGCTTCAGCCACGTGTCAGACAGTTGGTTGTACAGGTGGTGATCAAGTGCAATGAAGCGTTCATTGCGACGTCGGCCGGTGTTGTTGATGATGCAGAGAGAATCAAACACGGCGCCTTCCTGTAGCTCAACCTTGGTGTCTTTTCGTTTGCGGCGGTACTTCCCCCGGCAGACCACTTCGAAGTGATGCTTCTTGTGGCAGGCGGTGCACGTCGAGTTGTATGCGGGGCATTCGGTGCGTCAGATGTCCTGTGGGGCGTTCCTTCCCTGCCCTTTTTTGCCGCAGTAGGAGCAGGTGTTCTGGTCGGTTGATCCTGCCCTGGGTTCATGCTGTTGTTGTAAGCGGTCGAGTCGTTTACGAGTGTATGAGCTCTTGGCTGCCTCTGTCCCGTGCGTGTCGACCAAGCGTGAGGCTGATCGTTTTCCGGCTTCTTTTGCTTCAACAAAGCGTAGGACTTCCTCAAAGTTCATGTCCTGATTTTTGTCGCCGAGCAGGTCCAGTTGGATTTCCGGATCCTCCAGGCCCCTGATCACCACGTCTCATAGCACTTCTTCTGTGTAGTTAACGGTCTGTGTGCAATTTGGGCACGGGAGGGAGAACTTGCAGACGCCAGCTTGGCCGCGGATCCTGGCACTGAATGACCTGACAGTCTCGTCTCTGTCTTGGCGCATGTTATGCAGGGTGACCCGAGCGACCATCGTGTTTTCTTCCCTGACAGCCAAGGTACGCACCAACGTCAATATCTCGTCCTCAGGATGGTCAGTGAGTGTACGACCCATGCCAATGGAGCGTGTGACGTCCTTTCGCAATTGTTCGTCGCAGCATTCGAGTAGTTGAATTATTCTATCTTTGCCCGATACTTTGGTTGCTTCCACGTAGTCGTGCCATCGGACCAGGAAGTAGTCCCATTCTTCGCTGCTCCCCGCCGATGTGACCGTTGGTCGTTTCACCCTTTCCACTTTAGCAGCGGCGGCATTTGTGGAGGGTGTTGGGGTGTGAGTGATCGCATGGGTGTTGAGTAGCGCCACGGCGATGATCGCATCAACATCGTCTGTCACGTACGTGCAGTTAGGGATGGGACAGGCCACCACAGGCATGGTGATGCTCGAGTACGTCTGGTAGTCGTCGATGGAGATTGAGTTGCGATCATAGATAAGATCAGAGATCAATTTCCACGATGTATTGTGTACATCAGTACGAATGATCGCAACTCAATGAGAACTGCAACCAGAATACATGGATTAGTAAATAACAGTAACTATATAACCCTCTAAACATATGTTTATATAATGTTCTTAGTAGAATAACTAGGTTGAAAATATACTGCTCACCAACTTGTGTTCTATAAGCCTGAGACAGTGTTTGCAACTTGAAAGTTGTGCCAGCAAAATGTTCAAATTGTAACAGAAAATTAAGTTTGTAAACAGCAGCTATAGACACTTGTTGCTTATTGGCACTTATAGCTTTGAAGTTGTTCCACGCTCCTGAACAAATTGGGACTAAATTGAGCTGATTCAGTGAACTTCCTGCAAGTGCTTACCCAGAGAAGCTCCTTTTAAACGATATCTACCTTAATTAGCCACCATTTTCATCCAAACGTTTTGAGTGGATGAGTGGAGAACTCTCACAAGAGGATTATTTGATCAAATTCACCACATGAAGCACTACTTCCTGTCAACAGAATGCCACTCACAGCGTTAGAAATCACTGTGATGACAAACACAATAACTAAGTCTTGGCACCAGTGGTGAAGACTTTAATGTTTTCTAAATAAAACAACAGTCATCAAATGTCAACAGTTCTTAGAAACTCCGTTCTCCTGACTACAGTTTCTCTTTAACTTCTGTTCTCTTTTTCCTGCAGAGTTCGCGAATAAGTTTCGACTACTGGAAGTTGACAGTGAACATGCTGGCATCAGACGATCGGTCACTTGACACCGCAGCTATCCACTACATGGAACCTGACTGCTCGCGTGACTGCTGAAACCTACTGTCTCTGAATATTGATATCGATCCAGACTGCTTGTGTGATGGCTCTTGCTTGAATCACTGGCAACGCGCTGCGTGAGGCAAAGTAGTTGTGCGACTGCAGTAACGTATGGCCAGCCATTATGTCGAGTCAAGTTACTATGTGGGTGCTGAAGATGAACCTTGAATTTGAAGCTATGTCAGTCCGTAGGGATGAACATGATTACATTGTGACTGCAGCTTCGATCAAGACATTACACGTGAGACAGTGTGACGAGAGTGGAAGATGCAGTGACACTCTATGGTGAAGTGTGACAGTGTGGCTGAGAGACGAATACGGGTGACCTCACTAGTGTCGAACCAGACAGTGTGGTATTCGGACTAAATGTATGAGTTACTATATGAAGCTGCTATATGGACAGATATGTCTTGCAGCTGTGATATAACAGTGTGGGTTGGGGGCGGAGTCTTCTCGTGATTGACAAGCTGAAGCCACGCCCACACAGCCATATTGCTTCATCAGATAATTACACTGCTTCATGTGGAGATTTGTATGAGTGAGTGGTGTGTTTCTGCTGCATCTCATTCATGCCTCCGATCAGGGAAATAAGGCAGTCGTGCTTATGAGTGAGGAAATATCCTTTTCTCTTTGAATGTGAATTACCTAGACCCTCCCACCAAACCTGTGATTGGCACCCGTCAATCATCTCAGGGTGCAGTGATAGCCCAGTGGTGGCTTTAGCAGTTCCTTTTGCAAGATATTGTTTCCATGTGAACACTCTTTTCAGGATACACTCGTGTTTCTACATTATAAATCATACAAGGTTCTAGTAATATACCTCTACTTTGGCTTGACAACTCACAGACATAATATTTGGGTTTTTTATTTTACAATTATAAGTGTAAGCTGGTAAATGTACAGTTTTGCTTCTGTTTTGTGAGATTCTGTTAATGATAACTGAATAACGTTTCCATGCTCCACAAAATATTGATTATAAAATGGTAACGTGTGCTGTTTTATGAGGTTTTTTTAAAACTTTGCATGATGTGGTCCTGGAAAAAAATTGGTTTGCCTGGAAAAAACCCATAATAAGGTCAGGAGGTTAATGCATGTTAGATATAGTTGGCAGAACCCAAGATATATTCTGTTTTGTCATGTCAGTGATCTTTTGCAAGCTTACCAAGTGATACGAAGTGATAAAAGTTACACTGGAGACACCGAAGAGAGATTGTAAACTGAGGCAGAGATGAGTGTGGGTGCATTCACAGTGACAACATTGGTGTAAAAGTAATCAATCCCAATGCAATAGTGCTATTCTCCAGTGCGGCGCAAATCATTTATCCTGTACATGTTTCAATACGAGACTTGGGTTGGTGTTTTGCTTTATTATATGCTGTGATTTTGTTCATCTCATGTCTGCGGAGAAACCGTCAGATGAGTAACTTGGTGCAGGTATGTATGTACGTAATCAACTGTGATTGCTTGGGTGTCTACCTAGGACAGTATTTATAGACTAGCCACCACAGGACGCCTTTAAAAATGCTGGTTGATGGCTGACATCAGATAATGACTTTGTAATGTACAGGGTGATCCTAAATTGTCTTTCCTACGTCAAATGTAAATACAAAGACTAGTAGACATACAAGTATGCAGTTGATACCATTTTGTATCCCAACAAAAAGAGTTTATGTTTACATGGTTCTCCTTTTATGTGCCTCTAAAATAATTAGAGAATCCTGAAACCGAAACATGGTGACCATGCAAATAAGAACATTTGAGTTCGTCTACAAGACAGTGCAAACTGCATGCTTGCGTGTGTATTAGCTATTTTGTATTTAAACTCAAATTAGGAATGATAATTTAGCACCACTCTGTATGCTTGTAAATTGGGTCAGATGGCAAGATGCATCCTTGTGCTTTGCAATGTTCTAACATGTGGTTGGCTGAAAAGCTTCTGGTGTATTTTCTCGTAACAGGCTTAAAATGAAGGTTATGATCAATTAACCATTATTCATAATGATCACTTTTTAATGTGCAGTGCACAAATTTGATAAGCATCGGTTAGCAAGCAGTAGAGGAATGCTATCAGGGAGCGTGCATTATTTACGCTATGTGAATGTTATCAGGGAGCATACGTTGGCATGCATTCACAGAATGAATGATAAATGGCTTTGGTTGCCACATACATGTTTGCAGGTTATCACTTTTGGTGCCAATATTTTACTTGATTTGTTCCCACTGAATATTCTATTTGTGGTTGGAACTTGTTTGGGATTCTTTTAGGCTGAGATTACTGCTCCATTTGACTGTTGTTAAATTTAATTTGTCTTTAGGCAGCGAGTAAAGGGAGTGTTTATGGCTTTTTGCTGGGCAGGTCAATTAAGATCCAAGCTTTATTACTTGTATATGCACACCAAATTTTGTTCTGCGAGACATTACAAATAATGGTTTTGTGTTCGTATGTGTTGGATAAACCGTGTAGGGCTGGTGGACATTCATTGTAGTAGTCAGTTGCAGTTGTAATTACAATAATGTAATAATTACACATTTTAAGGCTATAGCAATATTAATGGTGAATTTTTTAAAGACCAAGTTTAAACTACATAAGTTTATTTGCTATTATAATTAGATAAGAATAACTGTATATTTGAAAAAAAACAAATCATTGTGATAGTATTTATAAAAGGATCTGTGTAATTGTTCCTATCCGCCAGAATTGGCAGCTTTCATTGGTTAATTTAAAACTTGGCAAGAATTCACTTGTGATCTGCTACTCAATGCAGCAATGTACCGGATATATGAATTTAGGTCATATGATATACACTGCTATATGATCTGTGATTAATCGCTGAACTAAAACAATTTTAAATGAAATTTGTTTGAATGATTGGGGTATAAAACCAAATGGATAAGTGAAATATACCATCTGAACTAGCAGAATATGTGGACAAAGGAACAAAATATGTTGCTGTCCAAACATCCAGCATGGTTATTTATTATTTATGAGACTAAGGCTGGTTACACATAAAGTGGCTGTATATATTTTTATACTGTATGTCGGGCAAAAAAGATGGTCCTGTCATTTGGTGGGGTGAATGACAACACAGCGTAACCGTGAAATGATGTGCTGCCAAATGTTGACATTTTATAGAGTTCGGTTGAGGGGAAAGGATTATGAGTTACCATTGTGATGAGAAGAAGATGAGTTTTATAGTACTTAATATGTAAATGCTCACGCAGTTGTTTGTATATAGTAATTTATGTATTTTTTAAAGAAATAAACCATTTAAGCTATTTACTGTCTTTGTGCTTGCATGCTTATGCTTTGTGCTTGCATGTATGTCTAGATTAATGGATTTGTATGGATAATATACATATTACACTCCCATGAAATGATGTCAAGACATCCAGCATTTAAAACCATTAAATTTGTCACTTATGTTTTGCAGTTATTTCTCTTACATTCCGTAGTATACACAAACTTTAGGATCGTTAACATACAACTACCTACACTGAGACTGTAATTGTTGACATATTGCCCCAGTGACCAAAGGTCGATCTACTTTTAGTTTTACTGGTTACTGTGGTGTGATTGAACCTCATAAGCCTCCCAAAATAAGTGGTTCAATGCTCCAAGCTAAATTCATTCACTCGTTTAAAATCATAATGACTACGAAGTACCACCAACAATTGGAACAGGATGTTGTGAGTTTACAGGATTTGAAGACAGAAGAAGAAGATTTGATCATGATGAAGAACCAAACGAGATCTTATGGTATCCTTAGGTAAGGTGTTTGGTAATCGCACAAAGTTCACCAACAAATCAGTGCACAGCAGCAGTACAATGAACAGCAGCAGTACAATGAACACAGCAGCAGTACAATGAACACAGCATGCAGTACAATGAACACAGCAGCAGTACAATGAACACAGCAGCAGTACAATGAACACAGCAGCAGTACAATGAACACAGCAGCAGTACAATGAACACAGCATGCAGTACAATGAACACAGCAGCAGTACAATGAACACAGCAGCAGTACAACGAACACAGCAGCAGTACAACGAACACAGCAGCAGTACAATGAACACAGCAGCAGTACAACGAACACAGCAGCAGTACAACGAACACAGCAGCAGTACAATGAACACAACAGCAGTACAATGAACACAGCATGCAGTACAATGAACAAAGCAGCAGTACAATGAACACAGCATGCAGTACAATGAACACAGCAGCAGTACAATGAACACAGCAGCAGTACAATGAACACAGCATGCAGTACAATGAACACAGCAGCAGTACAACGAACACAGCAGCAGTACAACGAACACAGCAGCAGTACAACGAACACAGCAGCAGTACAATGAACACAGCAGCAGTACAATGAACACAGCATGCAGTACAATGAACACAGCATGCAGTACAATGAACACATCAGCAGTACAATGAACACAGCATGCAGTACAATGAACACAGCATGCAGTACAATGAACACAGCAGCAGTACAATGAACACAGCAGCAGTACAATGAGCACAGCAGCAGTACAATGAACACAGCATGCAGTACAATGAACACAGCAGCAGTACAATGAACACACCAGCAGTACAATGAACACAGCAGCAGTACAATGAACACACCAGCAGTACAATGAACACAGCATGCAGTAACAACTGGCTTATCCATGGAAGAACTCACCAAGGGCAGCAATTGTCACTATTACAGTGGCGACACCACTCAATTATATCAGGTAGGAGAAAGACCCTCAAAGAAAGGCGAGCATAACAACAACGTAAGTTTGTGTAATTCTACATAAACATATAGGTTTATATAACTCTGAATAACTATCGTTGTATTTTCTGAAATATATTGCCAATTGGTAGATCAAAGGTGAATGGTCCAAAGAAGTGAATTAACATAGAAAGAGTGCCAGGGGGCTCTGCTGATTACACCAGTCTCGATCGGCACCCCTCTGGCAGATCACTTGCTGAAACTCGGAATATAAGCTCAGCCAATAATGTTGCTTGCCGTCAAATTCCAGTGGTCTTCTGGGTGGTTTTCATGGACTGTTTGTGCAGTAAACATAATTATTTGAATACACAATACTGCTCAGCGGCTCGTCAGAATGGTTGAATGGGTAATTATATTGGGATTCATGGAACTGGGGCACAAGTCGGACGGATGTCTGCCCTGTTCTCACGGCTGGAACGGCGAAATAAATTATCAGTTTGATTCAGCTAACTTCCATACAATGGGTAGGAGATCTGCCAGGTGTACTGTACATAGTCTGGTTTCGAGGATGAGTTGACCAGACCTTCTTCTTCACAGTCTTGTGGTTACTTCTATCCAGAAGAATATTCCACCTTTATGCTTATTATAATTATTGTTAGCAAAAATCATTCTGTAGGTGTCATAGATTAACCAAGTCATGTGTAGCTAATATTTTAAAACTGTTTCCTTTAAAAGGAGGCCTTTATAACAAATTGGTGCTGTATCAGTTGTGCACAACAGTATGTTTATTGTTTAGAATGAAAGAAACAGCCGTACTTTGTTGTACCGATCAGTGACAGCTCAAGGAAATGACATGTTGGCAGTATTTTATAAATTTTGATTAAGACATTAATTCCGTTGTAACGTTTCGGATGCGTGCACGTCCTGTATAACGGATACTAGTACATAATCCCATAAAGGTTGCCTTTTGTGAACACAAGGAAATTATGGTAATTACGCAATTTTTCTGTAAATACTCTATTATCACCCACACATTTGTCAATGCAGACAACAAATATGACCGGCAATGGGCATTAATGGGCACTTGTGTCGAATCCGGACCCACCTCAATTTCGCCGTTATAACTTGAGTTTTGCCTAACTTTGATGCCTCAGTACGTTAGTGCCATCATTCAACATTATTTAACAAGATAAAAGATTGCCACCCAGAGAATTAAGTCTAGATGGCAGGTGGACAAGGAAGCCTTTTTAGTTTTGGCTTATACTTATAGAGAGTCCAACCCTTTTTATCTATGTGTATCCCTCTGAGGTATGTGTAAATTTTATTTTAAACATATTCACGCTACTAACACCCACACAATCAGCACATAATCTGTTCCAATCATTTACAGTCCTTTTTTAGGCTTTGTAAAAATTAGAACTTTCTTATATCTAATCTGCACTGCTCCTTTACTAATGTAACTTCATGACCCCTAGTCCTTCTATATTTCTTAACTGAAAACAAAATTTCTATCAATATTTTCATAGCCATTCAATATTTTAAAAACTTCTATCTGATCTCCTCTCAATCTCCTGGTCTCTAGTGTTGTCAAACCACATTCTTTTAGGTGTATTTCGTAATTAAGATATCTCAGTTTTGGTATCATTTTAGTTGCTCTCCTCTGTATAGATCTATGTCTTTCTTGAAAATGTCTTTCTTGAAATATGGCCTCCTTGCTTGTATACATTTCTATACAGGTAGTATTAGTTCATTTTCCTTATATGCTATATTTCGCCTAATCCAAGGATTTGATTTCCGTTTGAAGCTGCAATTCCGCACTGCTCTGAAACCTTCATATCAGCACTAATTGTTAACTCCTTTTCTTTTACAGTAGTACTTAGTACAGTACCCTTCATTGTATATTCTACATCTTCGTTCCCATGTCCTGTGTGGAGGCATTTTCTATTTCCCAAAATTGAACAACATCTGCCATTTTTCAGACCATTAATTTTGATCAACCTGTGAAGATCATTTTGTAAATGCTGTCTATCTCCATCACATTTAATCCTTCTAAACACTCTTGTATCACCCACCTTACTTGTTATATCATT
Source organism: Paraescarpia echinospica (assembly GCA_020002185.1). Classification (NCBI taxonomy): domain Eukaryota; kingdom Metazoa; phylum Annelida; class Polychaeta; order Sabellida; family Siboglinidae; genus Paraescarpia; species Paraescarpia echinospica. Next base: position 61,711,030 of record CM034537.1, read on the forward strand.
GTCCAAATCATTGATATATATATTAAAAATAATATAGGTCCCAGTACTGGTACCCCACACAAAACCGATTTCCAATTTGAAGCCTCCCCATCAACTACTACCCGTTGTCTTCTGTCAAACTACTATCAGTTGTCTTCTGTCAGAATATTGTTTAAAGAATATTACGTCTTAGACTTAGCCTAACTTGTAATTCCACCATCACTTACGTTACATTTACACTTTTTATCTTTCAACACATCATATCTAAAAATATTATTGATCAATGTAAAACATTTAAAGCATATAGTGACCTGGGGTTATGACCTACATCACAGGATAGGCAGTTATTTAAAATGTTAGATTATCTAGTACATACATAGAATTTAGTAGCCGTCACTCACGTTACAAAAAAGACATCAATATTTTTGCATTAACTTTGCTGCTAAATTCATGTCTTCTTGCCTTTTCTACATGTGTAAAGACACTTGTAATAACACACATATAATATATGTACAGTTATTCATGTCAACCTTTCCCTCATGTAGATATATCTAGTACATGATAAAATGTCGGAATTAAAATGTAAATTGGCTACTGAAAAATCTTTGAAATGGTTAAAAACTTAAAAGTGTCCGCTATCCAGATTCACAGTGATTACATTACTTAGATTACTTAGAAAATAAGCATATTCAGTTATGAAATTTTTTACATGTAATCATCATTACTAAATATGAAACGTCACCAGGGTAGACATCATCATATTCCACAATGACCCAGTCACTAACATGCGATATGTATTCTCGTCACTCGCCAGATACACCAGTATTGGCTGACTACCTTGTCAGGAGTGAAATGACCAGTGTTTAATTGGTGATCTTCATTTGTACAGTGAATTTTCTGATGTTTTGGGTAATAGGTACTTCGTTAAAGCCATTTGCTTATCAATAGTCCAATTGCTTCTATGTGTAATCCTTCCTTCTGATTTTTTTGTAAATTGTGTTTTTAAACATATTCATGCTGCTAGGTTTGACACAATCAATAAATAATTGTATAGTCAATATTATTTTGGACATGACAATGAAAAAGATAACTTCACATATATTGGCAATTTAATGTTTGTAATATATTATACACATATTTTGGATGTAATAAATAAGACAGTTACACATAACTGGTGTATTGCAGTTGTAAACAGGACATTTACAATGGTTTCAGGGGTAATGTTTCTAATTTTCTCTCTAAAACTTTCTGCAACTCAAGGCCCTTTTCCATTTCAGCTTTCAAATGAAGAAAGATATTTAGTCAATATTTTAATAACATTTTGTGATGATCACATTACTTAATGTGATCACCATAGGTCACTAGTTTCAAACCACCTATATTAGGCTATATATCCAGAATCACCAGATCACCAGAGCCAGAACTAGTATGATTCTAAGGACGTTACGTTACACATCGGCACTCACGTTACACATCGGCACTCACGTTACATCGGCACTCACATTACAGATTTTAAGCACAGATTGCATAAATTCTATAAGGCCTAGATGTGAATTTGTTTGTTTTACATAAAACTAAGCTAATAGAAGGAGAAACAACAGTTTTTGTGAACACTCTTCTTGCTTTCAAATATGTGATTAAAATATTCACATATTCGTCACTCACGTTACGTGACGGCCACCAGTAACACATCTGACAATATGCATTAATGTGGATTACACACAGATGAATATAATAAACTTTATTTACACATCATCAAATCCGGGACTAATGACCCGTTCACGGGTGTTTACAAATCGACAATCATCTAAGAAGCATAAAAAAACATTTAAGAGAAATAAATAAGAAAAAATAAAATTAGGAAGCAAAATCATAGTATATATATATAGATATATATATATATAGGTAAACCTATGTATGGTAAAATTACGGGTAAATGCAATGATAAAGTAAACGATTAGCAAAAGTGCTGAACAGCTGAATATACTAAATAAAAGCCTAAAATACATTACATATCAACTGTGCACTACTAATTGCCAGTATCAACTTTATCAAAATATATATCACTTAACTTGGTTCACTGTAATATTAAAATGGAAATGGGCCTAGTGTTTGTGGTAAGTTTCAGAGATAAAATTTAAAAATAAAAGCCTGACCATTCCAAGTGCTCCTATTCATAATTACCAAGTAGCTTTTATGTGTAACTTTTATTACACCCAACATTTGCAAAATACAATACATGTAATAAATTGTCAATATGGGAAGATATATTTTTTAGTGTCATGTCCAAAGTTACATGGAATTGCCCACTTTAGTTTTGAGGCATAAATAGTGCCCTGGTTTGCATCAACATACGCTGCTATATCATGCTATGCAGTAACGCTCGACCGCAGTGGCACAGACTAGTGCATACCGGGTCGCTATTTGGGCTTCAAAAGTGCGTTAAGACAATATTTTTGTAATATAAATATGCCTGGAACGATGTTGAATGATGGATCTAATGCACTGAGGTATCAAAGTTACGATAAACTCAAGTTACAATGGCAAAATCGAGGTGGGTCTGGATTCAACACAAGCGCCGACTGATGTTTTAAATTAATGAATAATCATGGTACAGGATCTGGCATGGCACTAATGTACAATCAGGGCCCACCTTGTTTTTTGCCGTTATAATTATAGTTTTGCCTAAATTTGATACTTCAGTCAGTGTGTTAATTCCATCGATCCACATTATCCCAGGCATATTTACATTATAAAAATATTGCATCTTAGCACATATTTGATGCCTAAATAGTGTCCAGTTTTCATCAACATGCACTGTTATTGCTCATTTCAAGTGCACAGAGCTATAAAACATGGCTGCAGCTGTGCAGACTGATACAAACAAGGGCACTATTTGGGCCTAAAAAGTGCCACAAAACAAATTTTTTTAAACATTACGTGCCTGAAATGGTGTGAAATTATTGAATAAACACTGCTACATCAAATTTAGGCAAAAATATAGTTATAACCACGAAATCGAGGTGGACCCAGATTCTACACAAGTGCCTCAGTTTGCTAGTTTGTGTGTAGGGTATGTCTTTTTGTCACTGTGATGTTGGCTAGCCATTTGGCATTTCTGTCAGTCTGTCAGACATTGCTGGTTGGTTTCTGTACAGGCCCTGTGATTATTGGTTTGGTGTCTGTCAATACTGTCTTAAGTACCTTGAAGATTATCCAGGTTACTGGTCTGTTTGTCAGGCTTGTTATTGCTAGAACTGGTGTTTAAATGTCTGCCAGTCACTCATTATTAGTTTCGTATCTGTAGGTCAGGCTGTCATTGCTAGTTATGTCGTGAACTGAGCTGTGTGCCAGATGTGTTGAGTGTGGTAATGATATTTGATCAAATTGCTAAATTTGCAGGATTACTCAAAGTTTTTGGATGATGACTTTGATGTGAAGGAATGGGTGAATGGAGCTTTCAATGCACAGAAGGAGGGAAACAAAGATGTGAGTATTGAATCAGTTAGTATGATAATGATATGTCATCCGTTTATATTATGAAACAGTGTGGGTCTCTGTCATGTGTCTGACTGTCATTCTGTGTGTCCAAGCATCTCCATCAGTTTTGTGTATATTGGGACTGACATTTTTTTGGTGTGCTATTAGGGAGGTTCGTAGATTGATAGAGTTTTTAAAATTTCATCTGGGGCTAAAGTGGTATAGGATCTTAGGTGTCATTGCTGCCTGTCGCTGATTGTGTCAGCAACAGATGAGCACCTGCCGCTTGACACTATATACGACAGTAATGCTGTAAGTTGGCATTATATAGTAATGTTGTGGCTATCCATGGGCATCGAACAAACTATTTGATCTAGAGGTGACTTCAAAAAAAAACGATTAATAGATGTTGTTTCTCGCTGTGCAACACTTGGGTACCTCAGCTAGTATGAAATATACAGTCCTAACCAACCACATCAACTACTGTTAGTTAACGTTACCATGCAATATACGTTTTTGTATGTAAGTATTGTGAGTGACACTGACAGAAAAGAAATTAAGGAAAACAAGATTATTGAGGACCATTGTCAAAGGTTGGCTCATCCCAGATTATAGGGAGAGAGAGGAGAGCAAACACATATTATACATTCTAAAATATTGACCACCTAAGGTGCTTCAATGAACCGCAGTTTGACTGTTTTCTATATATATATATATATATATACACACACACATATATATATATATATATATATGAATGAATTGCAGCTCAATATATTTGTGAATAGCTGGTGATAATCTCCATACATGTGACATAGATAACATTTTTTAAATGTGCTTCTTCAAAATATATTTACACCAAACTGATTTTAAGATAAAAATGATCATACTAGATTTAATAGCATACACGTCTAACACATAATATGTATATATGTAATATATATCTATGTATAATTTTAATACACAATATAAAGCATATCCAGGTTGTTGTTTCTTCTTACTGATGAGAAGCTGTATGGTAAAGTACTGTCGTTGTTCTAAGATACATACTGGTACTAATGGTTACATGTGATTTTCCAGCAATATGCCACCACACTTGTCATGAAGCTACAGATGTTCATTCAGGTAAAGAGTTATATTTTGACAAGAAGGCTGAAGAATCTGATTGTGCTGTTGAAATCATTGTGTAAAGCAGTTCTGGACAGTTCCCTGGGATGTCTACTTAACCAATGTCATGAGTAGTTGTCTGTGTGTGAATTAATTTATGCAGAGGACGGCATGCTGTATGACTTTGTCAGTGTCACACCCATAAGCTCCCTAAGCACTGCAAAGTTACCTCTCTAATGAGAAGTAGTTTCAAACATATGGTAACCAAAAATAATTGACAAAAATGTGTGTTTTTGAACTCAGAATGACACGCGATGTCATTGGCGCCATATTTGTTTAACATGGAAATCATCACCTTGGTGGCACCACACAGCAGGGTACAGTAGAAACAGTAAAACCCACAAGTCCCACCGTGGGGTGCCACTGTTTTGCTATTTTCACACTGGTTTAGGAAACATTTTTTTGACCTGTAAGAATATTTCTTAAGTGTATTGTATGCTTAAAAAATTGAATACCATACGTTTGCATTACATTACTAGGGCAGCGTGATGTCTGCTAGATCTATCTTCCGAGCATGCAGTTCTCACTCATACAGTTACTCTTAGGTTTTTGTCACAAAGAGACAAATTATTCAGTTCCATTTCTAGAATTGATTTGAAATGAATTGTTGTTAACAATTTTCTCAGTGTCCCTATTTGAGGAATGATTGCGTTTAATTGCAGATAAATCTTTTAGTTTGTTTTTGTTGTAAACAGTTTCAACTGAGAAATGTCATTTTTGTGAAGTACCATAATTTCTTGAATTCTTTTACAGGAAGTAAATCACGTGATTGACGAATGCTGTCAACAAACTGTCACCAATTTACCAAGGTATGATAACGAGGGGGAGAGAAAGATTGATAGAGAGTGGTACATGGCAACTTGGCATTAGTGCACCAGGCTGTCAATCAAGAATATCCGAGTTCTTTCAAAACTTGGATCACATCCAACTTTGCATGTGTTTTATGGATGAGTCGCTAAAACTGAAAGCCGTTGGTCCCTTCTGTCTGGTGTCAAAGCCTGGGGAAGTAAAATACATATAATGGAGGAGATGAATGTTTGACCTGTTGTGGACTCACAGAGCTGCAGATTTATCTCTGTGAGCGTGAGACTCAATATATTTAACAGAGTCCAGTGACGCAGTGGCTAAAGCATCGGACTCTCGATCGAGAGAACCTGGGTTCAAACCTGGGTTCGAACCTGGGTTCGAACCTGGGCTCGAATCCAATGCTACCGTGTCAAACTTTGGGCAAGTTTATTCAGTCTATTTTGGTCTAGCTCTAGCATGGCTGGATGCTTCTCAGAGAAGTCGAGATGGTGTTCGATTGAACAGGTCTGCCAGGGTGTAAAATGTAAAGCGCTTTGAGCAGTCCAAAGAACTGGATTCTGCTCTATATAAGAACTTTTTACTTCTTTATAACTGTAATGACACCTGATAGTGGAAGTATCGGTGTTGCAGAGTAATGCGAGAGTTGGACGCAGTGAAGCAAGAAGCTTCATTGCTACGAGAACAGATGCAGATTGTGAAGAACGACATTGAGAAGGTAGACAAGTGAAGATATTTATCTTTTTGTCTCATGTTTCTCAACTTAATTGCCATCTTTAAGATTATACTGGTTTTGTATGGATACTTCACAAAATATAGCATTTGATTTTTTTGCATTTTGGGTGCCAAAAAACTGCCAAACTATCAGGGATTAATCTATGACCCCTCGGAGTAAAATAATGCTTTTATTTTGTCAAAATTCCTCTTGATTGCAGCAGACTTGACTGTTGTAATTCCCTCCTTTATAATATCGCTAGAAAGGACATCACAAAACTTCAACATGTCCAAAATTATTTGGCAAGAGTAGTTATCCGATCTCCTCGTTTTTCTCGCACAGTGCCAATTCTAATATCGCATTATTTTTAAGATGTGTACAATTACTTATCAAGCCCTATCATCCAAGCAACCTGTCATACCTACATTCTATGCTTACTCCAGCAAAGAAACCTAAACAGCTTCAGTCAGCAGACTCAAATCTACTAAACAGCTTCAATCAGCAGACTCTAATCTGCTAAACAGTGTCGGTCAGCAGACTCTAATCTACTAAACAGTGTCAGTCAGCAGACTCTCATCTACTAAACAGCTTCAGTCAGCAGACTCTAACCTACTAAACAGTTTCAATCAGCAGACTCTAATCTGCTAAACAGTGTCGGTCAGCAGACTCTAATCTACTAAACAGCTTTGGTCGGCAGACTCTGATCTACTTTTTATTCCCATAGTTAAGACGAATGCTGGAACTCGAGCCTTTTCGGTTGCTGCACCAACTTTGTGGAACTTACTCCCTATTGGTGTTAAGTCAGTAAGAAATATAGTTTCATTTCGCCGTCATCTAATTTGGATTTTCCAAGGATATTGGTGCTAAAGAAGTAATTCCATTATTATTATTAACCTAAGGGCCCATACCCATTATGTGTTCTCATACAGACATTAAGCAATTATTCACAACCTTCTGGATGGTTTCTGTGGTTGTTCCGAGCCAGCATATAAACCATGTGCTGATTTGGAGGATGTTTTACAATTGATAAAGACATGCAGCATTGTGTAAAACTGCTCAAATTTACATCAACGATATTTCTATGACAGTTTTCTCTTAGATTTGTGCATTTGTTTAAATTCCATTCACATTTGAATTGATGTGATTCATTAATTGATTTCATTGACACATGTTGATTGACAGGTTGAACAGGACACGTCTCAATCTATGCAGACTCTGTTGAAGTTGGACCTGGTTAAGTCTCGCATGAATGATGCATCTGCAGCACTACAGGTTAGATACATGGCAACACGCAGCTTTTGAAAGCATGGGCTTGGGTAAAACACCATGATGACAGTGAACAGACATATAGTTTATACAATATAACATATAGTTTATACTGTATAACATAATAATATAGTTTATACTATATAACATATAGTTTGTACTGTATAACATAATGTTATAGTTTATACTGTATAACATGGTTTGTCCTCCCTTTACGTGACAAAAATATTTTCTATAAATATTTCCATAACCATTTAGTATTAAATAATATTTTACAATAAAGGAAACAAATGGAAAACCTCACTTTAAGCTGCAAAAATGTATTCTACAAATATTTTCTTAACCATTTAATATCTTGATTTAAAAAAATGTTACCACCTCTTAATGGTAATGCATTCATTGCAGGAGGCAGACAATTGGACCACACTCTCGGCAGATGTGGATGTTGTGTTTGAGTCTCAGGATGTTCACGCGGTAAGCTGCCATCTTCAGATATCACCATGGTAGCTGCAGTCATGCAGTTGTAGAATTAGAATTTGTAATTAAAAGCAACTGAAAATATTTCCTAGTCTGTGGAAAATGTTTACACATTAGATACCCCTCTCTGTGTGCTAGGTGTTATAAAATGTAAGAAATGATAACCGAACATAATATGTTGTAGACAATGTAATAATAGCTGCAGATTTTGATTTTTGATGTGTTTATAGCATTTTGTATTTTATAACAATTTGTTTTGGAGTGAACTAAGAAAGATGTTGTCCTTCCTCTTTCCAACACATTGTTTATTTATTTATTTATACTTTCTTTTTGCCTGTTATAGATTGTGCTATATTTTGTTAAAATTGAAATATATTCATTATGTTTGATGTTGGAAATAAATTATTGATTGATTGAATGTTGAGCAACATAGTTAAGTGTAGCCACTACCCAAAAATGGCCATATAACCAATATGCCATATTTCTATTAATACCTGTACTAAAGATAATATTATTTTGTGTTTTCTTCATATGTGGTGCCAAGCATGAAACTTTGGTAAAATTGTCAATAATTGTACAGATGACATCTAAGCAATGACGCTTGTTTTTTCACATAAAATGTACCTAAATAAACTGCTTGATATTTAGCAGGAATAAGCACCAATTCATACTGTGCATTTTGGCCGTTGATCTTGATTAAATGAATAGAAACTTGTTAGTTTTCATGATGCTATTTCTGTGTTGTTCCAGATTGCTGAGAAGTTGGTTGGACTCCAACACAGTCTGGTAAATACTCTGGTTTTCAATTCATTTTAATGTAGTATATGTGATGTGCATCTGACTCATCAGACTGTGTGGCTAAAATTACATATTTTGTTAGTCAGTTAATGTTTTTTGACACTATTCGATCGCTATCAGTGAACTTTGTTAGACAACTTCTGCCGGATGGGACCAAATCTCATTTTTAACTGTCATATATGTACAACTTTACAGAATTGTCAGAAAAACAAGAAATGCGGTATGGGGAAGGTATGATAGTGTTTATAAAACAACAGTAATTTCTGCAGTTGGTTTAATAAAAAAAAGGATACTTTTGTTTAAATCATCGTAATACCAGATATGTTACATTTATAACCCTTTGATGTTCAACAATTTCCCATTTTCCCACATTCAACACAGCAGTCTTCCTATTACAAATTACTACACATGGGTGTCCTCTACTAATTCTGAGTAGAGGAACAGACTGTCTCCCTTTAAGTTTAAATGAGAGGAAACAAAAATTTAATTGATGGTGCACCTTTAATGCATACACTGTGTATGTGTGTGTCCAGGAGATGTTGACCGATGTGCCGGACTACGCTGACCGCTGTCAGTTCCTGGAGACGCTCAAGAACCGACTCGAAGCAGTTCTCAGTCCACAAGTTGTGGCTGCTTTCTCTGCCCAGTCTGTCGGTGAGGACATGGTACCTTATCTATTTTCCTAAGTTATTGATATCCACCTCATTATACAAGTACAGCTATCGCCCATCACACGTACATGACATTTCTCACAGATGCGTTGCATCTCGGGTGCTGAACTTTCAGGGAATCATCTACAATCTCTTGGAAGGAAATTAATACTTTAATTTTTTCAAAATTCCCCCTTGGGTTTTTACCAGTTAAGGATTCATACTTAATTTTAGATGGTTCGCAATGTTACACAATTTTTTTGGGGGGAATTGTTCCAAGCTGCGATTACCAAGCAATGATCAGTTGGGATTGTTTTATGTTACTTGCACCGATCATCAAAAACATGTGCAGTGTTGAGAAAACTGTTCAGATTTATGTCATGTTTGCTAAGCATCATGTTAAACATAATGAATTCTTCTGAACGCCATCTTCTGCACCTGTGTGTATGTTGCATCAACCAGAATGTGGACGTTTGTGCTGGTATTTATAATGATCAATTATATTTGTGATGTAGAACATTATCTTTGGCAATAATACTATGTTTGGCTCATACAATATTTGAACACAACTTTTGTGTTATTTTGGATTGTTTTTAGTCCTTTGGCCGAAGGTCCAAGGGACTATTGCCATCACTCTGTGTCCGCCGTCCGCCGTCCGCCGTTAGCTGCCGTATCTCAGAAACCGCTCAGCAACTTTTTCTCTAATTTTGCATAGACATATCTTGGGGCACTGCCACTATGCACGAGAAATCTGTATTTGATTGAATCATTTTAAGGGCTCCCTAGGGCCTCCAAAGCTGGTAAAAATGTAACATTTGGCCTATTTTGTCAAAAAACTGTTCAGCAACTTTTTTTCTAATTTTGCATAGATGTATCTTAGGGTGCTGCCACTATATACAAGAAATCTGTATTTGATTGAATCATTCTAAGGGCACCTAAGGGGCCCCCAAAGTGCAAAAGGTTTACATTATCTAGTGATGTGGTTTTGAGAAGGGCCCTTGAGATCACCCCCAACAGTAGAAGTTGTGTATTGTGCCAGAAAGTCAAAAGCCGTGATTAATCTCTACAGCCTAGGCCATTGAGACCTTGACTAATCTTTAATTGGTCACAGCACCCAGGCAGAGTAGACGCACTTGACCCCTGTTAGACTGAACAGTTGCCTAACACTTTTAAACTGTATCTTCAAAACTATTGATTTTCTATAATTGCAAGTTGTGTTTATTTTGATGTTCATTTAATTATTATAAAATGGTGTGACTGTGGTGTCTATTGGTTAAAGATGTATTGTCTGTAGAAACCTGTAGGTGACAAACATAGAAAATTATATTCTGTCACCTGTAGGTGACAAACATAGAAAATTTATATTCTGGACAACTATAGAGTGAAATATCCTACACTTTATTTATATCAAATGCATTCTACTGTTCTGTTTACGCTTGCCATGCCTTGTGTAGACATGGTACTGTGTAAATCAGTTGTATCAATATAGACTAATAATTACAGATTCACAATATAATTGACACCTGAAACAACCAAATGTCAACCATTAGAAGAGTTGACATAGTTAAGGCACAATAAAGCCTTTTGTGTCAAGACAAATACTATTCAACCTATCTGAACACTGCCTGTTCTTCACCTATTACATTCGCTTTGTTTAGGTATGTGGTTCTTTTTATAGAAAATTTTAGTTTCTTTCTGTACCTGTCTACGTATGATAACCATTTGTCCGCCCTGCTCACAATAAACATCACATGAATGATAAAAGGAAGATCACTACCACTTAACTTGTGGATTATTATTATTATAAAACTGCTCTGCTACTGCTTGGTGGACAGTTAATTAGTGGATCAAGTTCAAATACATCAGCACGTTTTTCACACCTGCATGGTAGTTTAGGCTCAGTAGTGTCTGGCAGCTACTAAACCTATAGGCTTGTGTGAAAAGGATAGTTGGCAGAAGAACTAACTTCAAAGCACCATTGCATCCATTTAGCCAGGCAGCAGTCACACTGTCCCAGTGTCTGCTGCTATGTTTATATAATAATTATATAGGCTTAATGATCCCAATACACCAATCTGTTGGCACAATGTCAGATAATGGAACTAGGTTAAACATCTTAACAATAACTATAATTAGTTCTGTGGAGCTGTTTTTTTCAGTGAACAGTAAACATGTAAACATTTTACTTCCATCATAAACCTTAATGATCTGTAACTATGATTCACCAAAAAACATTTGATTAATAATTACCTACAGGGTTGTTTGATTTATGCCGGGCAGAAACTGCGGCAGAAACAGCAACAATAGGAAATACATGCCATTGATAGGCAAACGTGTTCTTTTTATAGAAAATTTAAGTTTCTTTCTGTACCTGTCTACGTATGATAACCATTTGTCTGCCCTGCTCACAATAAACATCACATGAATGATAAAAGGAAGATCACTGCCACTTAACTTGTGGATTATTATTATTATAAAACTGCTCTGCTACTGCTTGGTGGACAGTAAGCTGCAACTGTCTTTGAGTTTGTTTACATTTTGACAAACTCTATTATATAGCACTAATTTTTGAATGAATCACATTTTGAGAATGCATGTCATTGTTTGAGGTGTAACTTTTGTATGCTTCATTTTCTGCTGCTACAAGTTGCATTCATCTGAAAGATTATTCAATTACCTATCCAATGATAATACATATGTTGTGGTGTTGGATATATAGCTTTGGTATATTGTCCACGAGGGTTGTGATAGGAAACTATTGGACATTGCGACAGTGCAGAGAGACAGTACGAGATGTGTCACTCAGTATATGAAGTGTGACTTTCAGATACTTCATTTTGTAGTGCTATGGATTATGATGGGCCTCTCCATTAGCTCCCTATATATTTGTAAGTTAGGTGAGTAACATTTTCAAAGTTCTGACAGCAGGACACCGCCTTCGATGAAGTCGAGACAAAAGTTTTACAAAGGCTTCAATTTCAAACGGTCTATCACCGTCCAGCTGACCCATTTTTTATTTTTTCAAAAACTTTTCAGTAACTTTTTCTTTAATTTTTCATAGACATTTCATGGGGTAGTGCCACTATACACAATAAATCTGTATTTGATTGATTCATTCTATGGGCACCAAAGGTCCCCTAAAATGCTAAATTTGCTAACTAAAATTAATTGTCTACCTCAGAGTAGCTATATTTATAACTTGTTGTGTATTACACCCAGCTGTGGAGCTAAGATTCTCTGCCTGCTATTGTTTGATGGAAACTGTGACTAATCTGTAATTGGTCACTGGCAGAAGCTTGTGTCAACAGACATCATTAAGCCACTACACTCCTGTTAAACTGGACAGTTGCCTGTAGGTTTTAAACTGTGTCAAACAGTGAGTCTACCTTTTGCTCTCAAATAATCTGTCCTCTTAGTTTTACACACAAAGACATAATCTGGCATAACTTGGTAAGTCTTTGTAGCAGCACATTTGTACTTCCAATGTATCATTGCAACATAACATACATATTACATACTGTGTGCCACATTTGAATGTTGTGCATGTAATATTTCCATGCAATCCATTTGCATATATAATTTCAACAGCCGTTTTCTTCATTTTCACTTTTTGACCCCTACCATTTTCAATGCTCCATAACTTCGCCAATTTTTGTAGAAATCATATAATTTTTGAAACCGTGTAAAGCACCATACCAAACCTTTACAAGGATGTAAGAAAACAATGTTACAATTTTTCCGACTTATCACTCATTTGGTCAGCCAGGGTCACATATAGACGTATTAGTCCAAAGGACTTCAGGGCCACTTGGCCCATTTTAAAATTTTTGTTGTCATGGGATAATGAAAGTAAAGGCCTTAAAAGTGTCTTAAATCTGATCAACTGAGAGCCACACACACATATATATGCACGCACACGCACGCACGCACAAACACACACCCACATCACGCATACCATAAACATGCACTGAACACACATGTATATACACACACACATAAACAAACACACACACACACACACGCACACACGCACGCACACACGCATGCACGCACGCATGCACGCACACACACAGACATACACACACAGACACACACAGACAGACACTCACACACACACACACACACACACACACACACACACACACACACACACACACACACACACACACACACACACACACACACACACAGACCCGCACATCTGCACACACACACACACACGCACACACACACAGACATACACACACAGACACACACAGACAGACATTCACACATACACACACAGACACACACACACACACCGCACACACACCACACACACCACACACGCACACACCGCACACACCGCACACACCTCACACACCACACACACGGCACACACCGCACACATCGCACACCACCGCACACCACCGCACACCACCGCATACCACACACACACATACCACACACACACCACACACACACACATGTACACACAAATTTCACACTGCATTGCTTTGTTTAATCTCGCTGTCATCAGCATCAGTGATCACTTTGACACCAGCTCCTCTTCCTGCTATATACACCTTCTTGTTCTTTGTACATCCGTCCATCTTCCAGAGTCAGCTCAGATGTATGCGCAGGTATTCAGTGACATGGGCCGGCTACCCCAACTCACCAAGTACTACCATAAATGTCACAAGGTGAGTGTATAAACGATTGTACCATCGAGGACATTATGTCCGTGAAACACCGACAGCAGTGTCTCGATGGAGCAACCTGGTGTTGGCTGTTTTTAGCATATTAGATCACAACTAAGGAGGGAAATTAATTTCAAAGAGCGCGATCGGGCTTATAACCTCATAAGAATGTTAGTAAACCGGTTCCCAGCTGTACTAAAGTACAGTCAAACCTCGCTTTACAGTCAACTCTGTAAAACAGCCACCTTGCAATTAAGGTAATCTTAGCACAGTCCTAAATGACTTTCATAACAGTAGAGTACAGGAAGTAAGTTCTGATAAAAAGGTTACCTCGTTATTCAGGTCACAGTTGTGCCGAAGGTGATCTTAATAGTGAGGTCACTACAGTAGCCCTGTCGGCCTTGAAGCCATCAAGAACCCCAAATGTTTTGTTTGTGTTTCAGGGCCATCTCCTGCAGTCGTGGCGATCGGTGGTGCAGAGCGGCGGTACTAACGACGACAACCTTCCAGAACAACTCTCTCTCTTCTATGACCAGCTCATGGCAATGTGGCATTCACAGGTTCGTTCATTCACTGCAGCCTCTGTGATGCGATCAAACAAACATGGTTTCTATAATGCGATGTTCAGCTTTGTCTGGTTTTGTTTTTATGGTAGTTTTACGTTGACAGGTTCGCTCATACAGTGCAACCTCTGTGATGCGATCATACAACCATGGTATCTATAATGTGGCCATGTGACGTTTAGCTTTGTTTGGTTTTGTTTTTGTGGTAGTTTTAAGATCGCAGGTTCGCTCATACAATGCAACCTCTGTAATGTGATCATTGTTTTGTTTGTTCTATGAAAAGGTTTGAGACAAATAAATTGATTTGAATGATGATTGAACAAAATTGCAATACAATGGTAATGCATTATTGTTACAATAATCTGTTTCTTCATTTGCAGATTAAATGGTGCACACAAGTTTTCACCGATCCTGCCCCTATTGTGGTAGACCTTCTCACCGAAGTACTCAATGACCTTGACCCCACGTCGTCATCTCTCATCAGCCGCCATATTGAAAGCGAGCATCGACCCGTTGCTGCGCTTATACAGCTTA
Source organism: Paraescarpia echinospica (assembly GCA_020002185.1). Classification (NCBI taxonomy): domain Eukaryota; kingdom Metazoa; phylum Annelida; class Polychaeta; order Sabellida; family Siboglinidae; genus Paraescarpia; species Paraescarpia echinospica. The sequence continues at coordinate 61,726,142 of CM034537.1, forward strand.
AGCAGGTTGGATGGATGTTACTGGAAATCTATAATTGAGCTATCGTATGTGTGTCTGTGTGTTAACATTTTCCAACTAGACAGTTTGCATCTGACGTGCCAAACTTTCGGGGGTCCATCTACAACCCCTCATAGCAAATGTAACAACCTTATCTTTCAGAAATCCCAGTTGGTGAAGGTTTTTTTTTACACATTTTAGGATTCATATCAGACATTAGATTGTTCCATAATGCTAGGTGTTTTTTCTGCAATTCTTCCAAGGTCTGCCAATCAATTAGGGTTTTTATTACGAAAAACTGCTCAAATTTACGTCATAACAAAGATTACAGTTAATACATCAAAAACCGTCTTTTGCATTTGTGTGTATCTAAAGCCATCTGGAGGATGGACATTTTTGATAGTTGTTAATAATACTATTACCTACAAGCAGTATTCATAATGTACCTTATAAAGTGTAAATTTTCACTCCTTTAATGTCCCTCCACTACTGAAACAAAACCAGTTTGTTTGATCTGTTTGACTCTGACATTGACCATGTATTGTTTATGTTTTTATAATTATACCACGATTCTATTGTTTGTGAAATGTAATGTGTTTGTTTTTGCAGTTTTCCGAGCGGTTCGCCAAAAGCATGGAAGGCGCATTGGAGACACACTCACCTAGTATGTTATCTTTCCGTAGGGACGGACTCCTTAGTTCTCAAAGTAATAGAAAGTTATGCCTTTAGCATTTTTTCACTATCCCCAGTAATACGAAATGTGGGACGCGAATATTGCGATTAGCACCAATGTGCATTAACGTACTAATTTTATTACGTTTAGAACGTTGCTCTTATTATATTTTAGAATAGTGCTTTTATAATTGTTAATTGGACTATTTTAAAATTGTCAGTGAACAAATACACACAACCAACCAAATGGTAGAATCCTGTGTAAGCGCCATGAGCACCTCCATTTGGCAGATACCGGTGCTACATAAGACCTCATTATTTATACGAATACCAGATAGTCCACAGGCCGGGCCAAAACATCCCCCAAACAGATGCTCTTAGCCGCCTCCCGGTAGGTGGCACTCCAAGACATGTACCAGTGCCAGCTGACACGATACTGACAATGCAGTATTTGGACATGTCCCCAGTCACTGCAAGTGACATATATACCGCGAAACAACATGTGACCGTGTGCTGTCACAAGTCTTCATCAGGACGAGGCAAGGATTTTCAAATCACGACGCAATGAACGTCTGAAGCCCTACATCCAAAGAAGAAGTGAACTCGGCATCCATGATGACTGTCTCATGTGGGGTACATGAGTGATCATTCCAAGTGTCTACCACAAAGCACTGTTGGAAGAACTGCACAGTGCAGACTGGGATCATGTGCATGAAAGCCGTAAGTCGCAGTCTGATGTGGTGGCCAGGTATCGATCAGGACAATGAGAAAACAGTCAAAACCTGCATGTGTACCTCACCCAGATCTACGGAAGCTCCCCTACAACCATGGTCGTTCCCCGATCGACCATGGTCATGACTGCATTTCGATTATGCAGGTCCATACATGGGCAGAATGATGCTGGTGGTGATCGACACCCAATCGAAATGGACAGATGCTCACCTTACGTCAGGCTCCACGTCAGCCACGGCCATCAGTAAACTGTGACAGTCATTCAGCACTCATGGAATCCCGAATGTCATTGTTAGTGACAATGCTACTGGGTTCGTTAGCAAAGAGTTTTGAGAGTTCTGCCGACACAATGGCATCAACCACATTACAAGTGCGTCCCTTCACCCGGCATCAAATGGTCTGGTTGAATGAGCCGTTGGGGTGTTAAAGGAAGGAGTAAAGAGCGTGCAAGGAGGGGACTTAGAAACAAGGCTAGCATGCTTCCTCTTCGAATACCGGATTACTCCATACTCAACGACGGGCATAGTCCCCTCTGAACTGTTCATGAATAGACATATGAAGACTCTTGTTTCATCTCATTAAGTCAGATGTCGGTAGGAGGGTCATTGCCATACAGACCAAACAGAAGGCGACACGCGACCGGCACGCCAAGGCTGGTACCTTCAAAACCGGTGATCTTGTGTACGCTCTAGAGTACAATGGCAATGCTGCAAGCTGGGTACCTGGCACAATCGAACAACTGATGGGACCGGTATCGTACACCGTCTGTCTCGAAGGTGGAGCCATCGTTCATCACCACATCGATCAACTACAAGGAAGACTGTCGAGTCACCAGTTGGCGTTATCGGTGCTGCCTCTGTAGATGGAGACATTCCCCGAGTTCAAGGCTGAGTCTCATGAAGGGCCTGAAGCCGTTCAACCGTTCGCACTGAGTCAGGCAACTGACATTGCGCCTGCTACAGCTGTAGCAGAGCCTAGATGTTCGACACGATGCAGGAAGCCGCCTGAATGTTTGGACTTATAATTGTTAAAGTAACATCAAGCTGGCTACTTAACGTGGACCTTTGGGTGTTATCACTGTAATCTAACTAAAGTGGGGAAGAATGCTGTGTATCAAACAATTGATGCTCCCGCGAGTCTGCCTGAGTTCCGTTTTAACTGTAATCACGTTTGACCATGTGGTCGTTAATAAAACACGTTGTAAATACATCACATCAAGGTCATGATTGTAAGTCTTGTGCAAATTTATGGCTGGTTGATGTGACCTACTCCAAGAATTCTACTTTGAGAAATCAGCGTTTTGCTTTTTCCAAAAGTGTCAAATTACACTCCATTCGTCAAAAACTCATCAGAAGCAATTTTTTAGATACTAATTTTAAATTAAATTATTCTAAACATTAGTAAATTGTTCTTTGTTTACAAGATGCAGAAATCCCCAAATTGATACCTGTATGTTGTTTGGCTGTTTTGATTGACCAAGTTTACATTGTGCTTTGAAGTGATGTCGTATCATCTCATTATAACATGTTGTTTGCTGAATCGTAATTAATAACAACTAATTTCTTGTAATATTTCAGCCACTGAAAGTAACTGTATTTGTTCTATTAAGCATACATGCCCTAATTAGCATACATGCCCTAATTAGCATACATGCCCTAATTAGCATACATGCCGTAATTAGCATACATGCCGTAATTAGCATACACTCTCCTCGTTAGCAGCATCTGACACTGTGACAGCGATTACCAATGAAAAACTTTGTACTTTAATTTCTACCAATGTCACACTAGATTCAAAGCACAGTGATAACTGATGAATTATCAGACTTGACAGTGTTCTGGTATCCTCTTGCTCATATATGTGGATGCGTAAATCACTTGCCAGTCATGTCTGCTGAGATGGCTGTACTCAGGACCCACAGGAGCCAATGAAAATGGGTGCACACCACCGTGTGCTTATTTGAATGCAAAATTTGACACATTTTTGCGTCTGAAATATTTTAATGTACTGTACACGTAATGGAATGAATGTAGTACATTTGATTGTTATTATTATTACTAGCATTTCTATAGCGCCATATCTCCGGGACCAACCCGTTCATAGGCGCGTACACACATTATAAAACGTACATGGAAACAAATATAAAAATATATATGTATAAAGATGCCCGTAAATGTAATAATTATTAAGATTTACAAGATTGTATACATATAATGTGACCAACATATATGACATATTTGCACAAATATTAATATAATTAAGAAAGAGAATATACATTATGATATATAAAATTGTATTAAAAGATAAATAATAATAAATTAATTAGAATACATTATTTAATAGAAATAAATAAATTGATTAAATACATATTCATAAAAAATGTGTCCTACAGCACAATTCCTCAGTCGATGTACGCCTGCTTAAATAGATATGTTTTAAGGCAAGTTTTGAATTTATCCAAAGTCTCTATTTGACGAACGTTTATTGGTAAAGCGTTCCAGAGCGTAGGTCCAGACATGGAGAAAGCTCATCTGCCGTAGCCCTCTAAGTTGTAGCACGGAACTACAAGCAGATGTACATCAGCAGATCGGAGGTTGCGGGTGGGCATATACGGTATTATGAGATCTTGGATATACGCTGGAGCAAGACCATGTAAAGCCGTGAAAACAAGGACCAACAGTTTGTACTGGATACGCCAGCGAACTGGAAGCCAATGCAGTTCGACCAGCACAGGTGTTATGTGCTGGTGCTTTCGGTGTCTTGAAATTAGTCTTGCTGCCGAGTTCTGTACCATCTGCAATTTGTTCATAAGTGTCTCAGTGATGCCGTACAGGACCGCGTTACTGTAGTCCAGCCGCGATGTCACCAGGGCGTGGACTAGTGTCTTACATGCATCAGTAGTAAGACAATGTCTTATTTTTGAAATTGCGTAGAGATGGTAGTATGCTGACTTGGACATCCGTGACACGTGTGACGACATTGTTAGTCCAGAGTCGATTGTAATCCCGATGTTGCGGATGGTTGGTGACGGAACAATGTTACATCCGCATACACTAACACACGAAACGTCGTGCAGGTGTTTACGATTTGGTGCCGAGATGATAATAGCCTCGGTCTTGTTTTCGTTCAGCAGTAGATTGTGGTCTGACATCCACTGCTTTGTTTCTTCGATGCATCGCTCGATGCGGTCAACCGCAACAGTGGCTTCTCCACTCAGGTCAACATACAATTGGGCGTCATCTGCATAAAGATGGTATTGCAGCTTGTGCCTTCTGAAGATAGCACCCAATGGCAGAGTGTATATGGAGAAGAGAATTTGGCCCAGCACAGACCCCTGTGGGATGCCAGATTCGAGCAATGTTCTATTTGAGTTGTGGCCACTAATGCACACTGACTGAGTCCGGTTCAACAGGTATGACTCCAGCCATTTCAGTGCGATGCCTTCAATGCCTATGCTTCGCAGCTGGTTGATTAATATCGAGTGGTCAACGGTATCAAACGCCGCACTCATATCGAGCAGCACTGCCAGCATACCTTTCCTTTTGTGAAGGGAATGGAGATGGTCATTCTGAATGCGCACCAGTGCTGTCTCAGTGCTGTGATGTTGTCTGTATACACTTTGGAAAATTGTTGTCGTCTAGATGCTGGCGAAGTTGGACTGTTACGTGGCGCTCCAGTAACTTTGAAACAAATGACAGGTTCGATATAGGCCGGTAGTTGTTCATTGAGTCTGAATCAAGGTTTGGTTTCTTTAATAGTGGTGTGATCACAGCATGTTTGAAGTTGGCCGGCACGGACACTGACTCGATGATTGTAGCTAATGTCGGCGCAAGAATGTCAATGTTGGTTTTCACGAGTGAGGTAGGAAGTGGATCGAGTGCGCTTGATTTTGTTGGACACTTCCTTACCAAAGAGAGAACGCCGTCTGTGGTGATGCCGTAAAACGCACTGACTGTGCAAGACTGTTCACAATGCACGTACTCAGCGTTAACAGTTTGCAGGCGTCTACTCGCTAACTGGCTTCGAATGTGTAACACTTTGCGTGTGAAGTGCACGAGAAAGTCATCTGCCAGTTGTGCTATACCAGACACAAGACTGGGCTGTTTTGGAGTAGTTTTTCTCTTCATCAGGTCATCCATGATTCTGAACAGTGCTTTGTTGTTATGTGCACATTCATCAATTTTTGTTGTGTAGAATTTGGCTTTCACAGACTGTATTTGGCTTTCACAGACTGTATTTGGCTTTCACAGACTGTATTTGGCTTTCACAGACTGTATTTGCTGTTTGTAAGTTTCACGCTCATTTGATGACATCTCTGCTGTTTTTTCTACGTCAGGTCACCTCCAGCTGCCCTCCGTCCAGTCCCTGGCAGTCACCATCTATGCTCCCTACATGCCCTATATCCAGAAACTGGGCAGCTTCGAGGAGTCAACACTGACTGCAGCCCTCAATGACATCCCCCTGGTGAGTGACAGGAGACAGAGAGGCATGTGTAAGGTGTAAGGGATAGGTCGAAAATGGAATAATTCATGCTCCCTTTAATAATAATAATATATTTCTTATGTAGTGCTCCAACCAAAAAATATTCTGAGGGTTATTACAAATAAATTAATAACACATAAAACCATACATATTTTCTTTAATGTGTACTTTTAGTGTATGCCAGTTGTATGCATACACGTAAACTTTCTGTCATGTGTACGGAGTCTCCATCATTTTGATGTAGCTGGTCAGTCTCTGTCCCAGAGACTGAAATCTCCATCATTTAATGGTCAATGAAGAAGCAACTTTCAAGGATTTTAAATGTTCTCATTGCCCATACATTATTTGCATGTTTTAATATATGCATACTTATATAATATTTAAAATAATTTTTAATAATAAAATATTGGCATATTCATCAGGCTACCAAGAATAGTTTGTTAAATTTTGACAGTGGATTATTCGGCCCAGAATAATTGACCATACGAATCGTATCTCAAGGATTAAACTACTGTTTAATCCTTGAGATCAGCAGATCAGGGACGATTGCTTGAAGTCAGTTGAAGTTCCTCTAAGGTGATAGGCCTGTGTCTATGAACAGTGTCGACTTTTCTTTAGCAATTTCAGAACTGGCTCTGGTATGTTTTATTTTTATATTCAGTTGATGTGGTCATTTTGGATACTCTTGTAGTGCATGTGATCACCACGTAATGTTAAATTACAAATGTAGACCCTACTTGACGTCAGGTGAACTGAATTGTACACTGAGGTGCAAGAATGGAAAGATCGATCCCATATCTGCGAGGTGACCAGTTGAGTGACGAGTTGCTAGTCAGCCGTCTGTGCGGGGCGGCGACCATTGCCTAAAAATCCTGGTCATTTTGATTGACGTGTGTGTGTGTGCAGGTGTTTTGGTAGTTTCAGCCCACCATTTAGCACCACCATTCTTGCTACAATTTCTCCACAATTTGATTAAAGAGATCAGAAACTTAGCTTAGCATTAATTCACTGCCCAAGTGAACCCAGTGTTGCGCTGGTTTCAGCCACTGATGATATCTAACTATAATTGACCTATGTTTCTTATCATTTTTCTCCTAACTGGTCTGCATCTCGGGCGCCAAGCTTTCAGGGATCAATCTGCTGAATTGATTGACTCAGTTGCAGAAGAAAGACCTTCCGGAAAAGCCATGCATATAAAATCAGTCGGTAGATGAGTTCAATAGCACAAGGAGGCAAACGAACATAGAGAGAGACGAGTGGACCTTGACACCTCAGAGGAGATGAGTGAACCTCGACACCTCAGGAGATGAGTGGACCTTGGCACCTCAGATGAGATGAGTGGACCTCAGCACCTTAGAAGAGATGAGTGGACCTCTCGGCACCTCAGAGGAGATGAGTGGACCTCGGCACCTCAGAGGCAATGAGTGGATCTTGGCACCTCAGAGCAGATGAGTGGACCTCAGCACCTCAGAGGAGATGAGTGGACCTCGGCACCTCAGTGGAGATGAGTGGACCTTGGCATCTCAGAGGAGATGAGTGGACCTCGGCACCTCAGAGGAGATGAATGGACCTCGGCACCTCAGTGGAGATGATTGGACCTCGGCACCTCAGAGAAGATGAGTGGACCTTGGCACCTCAGAGGAGATGAGTGGACCTTGGCACCTCAGAGGAAATGAGTGGACCTTGGCACCTCAGAGGAGATGAGTGGACCTCGGCACCTCAGTGGAGATGAGTGGATGTCGGCACCTCAGAGGAGATGCACATACAATGATCCAAAGTTAGCATATTAACATAAAGGTGTACTGTTGTTGTTTGCAGGACCACGAGGAAGTGTTTGAATGCACAAGACTGCTGGCTGACTCGGTCTCCAAACTCTTCTTAGCAGCTAAACAGGTACTTCTGATACTTCATCCCCTTTCCTAGTAGAGCACAGTAGCACAGTTGATAGAGTGTCATACTCCATTGAGACGTTTGCAGTTTTGTATTTTTCTTGCAGCCTTTTTGAAACCTGTGCAATTTTGTTCACTCATTGTTGCCTCAGTTCACACATTTGTAAAAATTAGTACCTGGCAATAGACAGTGGTGCAGTTATGTGAATGTATAGCTGTTGAGTAATAATTGATGAATGGCTGAATGTGTCCAAGTTGATAGAACAGAAACTTCAATATTGTGGCATGTTTAGATTTGTTCTAATACAAAATATAATATGAACAAGATGGGTCCTACATGAAAAAGGTAAGTTCTTATATAGCGCAGTATCCAACCCTTTGGACTGCTCAAAGTGTTTACACGTCACTCCCTGGCAGACCTGTTCATTTGAACAGCATCTTAACTTCTCTGGGTAGCAATTAAACCATGAAAACTATTCGTACACAAATATCCACCACTGTCTATAGCCAGGTATTCATTCACACACCTGAGTGAACTGGAGCAACGTAGAGTAAACGAACTTGCACAAGATTTGAAACGGCAGCACAGGATTTGAACATGGGTTCTCTCAATTGAGAGTCTGTTGTTTTAGTGACTGTGCCACCACACTCCATATCTGATCTAGAACAATTTTGTTTGGTGTCAGTGTATGATATTTACATTTTTCATGAGACAGATTTTAAAGAACCAATGTTCCATTTTCAGTGTTTGTTACTGAATCTCAGAATATACCAAATCATCACCACTTTATTGTGCAGGATGGAAAAAGTCTGAACGAACATACAGGTTCATATCATACTGATTTTAGATTTTCAGTTTTGACATGATCATTGCACTAGTGCGAGTAACCAATCATAATAGTTTATTTTAAAGTTACTTTCCTTTGTGCAGGAGTGAACACTGTGGTTGCCAGTGAGGGTAATTCGGATTGGGAATTCCTTGTCGGTTGTTATTTCAACTGATGTTTTTGTGCTGTACATAAAATAGGATCAATTTGAATCTACTGAATTACTTGTACATTTACCCAACATACAACATGTTTCATTGTATTAAAGGTTTGTTTCCAGGAAACTGAATACATTTTAAAACACTTGTTAAATACTTTCAGATATTTATAAGCAACACAAATTTGGTCTAGGAAATGTTTTTATTCTACAAAACATTCAATACACAGCAAAATAACATGGTTGTTAATAATTCAAAAATAAATGCTAAATGTTTCAGCTGTGCATTTGAATGAAAAGCATTTGAGAAGCATTTAAAAAAAAAAATGATTTCAAATATTTTCACAAATGTGAATTATACATGTTTAACATATATAAAATGCACATATTCAGAAGGCATTTAACAGTATGTATATGTTTCAAAGTAGACCAATAAAACATTTAAAACAGAAATTTAATTTAGCAGGTTATGAAACATATTGATTACTTCTACATCTAATGATAATGCTATTTTTAAAGACTGTCTGTTATATTTTGAAGTCAACTCTTTATGTTAGGATATCACATGATTAACATTGTGTAGTAAAATATGATAAATTAATACTGTATACCTGACCATCTGTTACATAAAATGTAGTAATTCCTTGGTGATTTTAAGCTCAGGGAATCATTCCACTAAGACAAACAGTTCATCATTAAACAGAGTCCATTCTTAAATCTAACAACTCTTTTCAAAATGCAAAATGCCACCACCATATTACTGAGGAAACTACTTCTGTGACAGGCTGGCAAAAGTGTCCCAGTGGCGTGTCCTGGTGGAGAGAGATTTCAGTGTACATGATTACTGTTAAGGAACAAAATAAATTTTAAAGAGGAAAGCTGGGCTCATAAGATTGTTACTGAAACAGTTTCTGGCCTCTGACTGGTTCTGCTCTTATCACTTTGTGTTATCGATCTACAATATATTGTTGTATTGTATAGAGAAGCAGACATTTTACACACACATCGACATCTTGCATGTGTCTTCGTTAATTTTATACACCTGTATATAAAGCATATTATACACCTGTATATAAAACATATTATACACCTGTATATAAAGCATATTATACACCTGTATATAAAGCATAGCCTTACAGAGTAAACAGTCCATTGTCATCCACACATTATTTATATCTGTATTTCTTTACACAGTTGTTGTCCCTGTCTGCCACGTATATATGTCCATCTCGATCGATGGCTATTCCCCGCGGCTGATTCATTGCATCATCAGCACTCTCCACCATCGACACAAATGTTCCATCATATCGGAAAACCTGGATCCGGCTATTGCCACTGTCCACCACGATGATGTTGTCTCCATCAGTTGCCAACCCAAAAGGCTTTTTCAGTTCCCCTCGGCCGCAGCCTGGTTTTCCAAACCGGTGCTGGAATTTTCCCTCATGGTCGAATACCTGTATGGTATTGTTGTTGGTGTCGGGCACGATGATGGCATCGTCTTCACCGATGCTGATGAATGCCGGATGCTTGAAGGTGCCCAGTTTGCCGATACGGCGTAGGAAGTTGCCATGCCGGTCGTACATGTAGAGACTATGTAAAAGGTAGTCTGACACGATGATCTCGCCGTGGCTGTTGCTTGCCACACACAGGGCGCATCTGTTGACAAACTTATGTTTGAAGGTTCCGTCGAGGCCGTACGACACGACAGTGTTTCCAATCGTGGGGTTCATGTTCTGTCCGACAACCGCCTCCATGCATATGATGTTGCTATGCGACTTAGACAGAGCCAGGTCGCACGGTGAAAATCCGTCATTTCCTCCATCGATCTTGAACTGATGCAGGAACTTCCCGTCTTTATCCAGCTTCTGAATCAGTTTGTTCCCTGTGTCTGCGATGTACATGTTGCCGTCATCGTCGACGGCGATCGCCCGCGGACACAAGAACTTGCCCAGTCCATCCCCACGTTCACCATACACAGCCACTGGGTTATTGCTGGCCACCGTGATGTTTGTCTCGGTGCCTCTGATTGGCTTCCCGAGGAACGTCGTCACGAAGCGATGCGTTTCTCCTACTTGTGGCGTGAAGGCGACGTTCATGTTTTTTTCACTGTCGATAGTGAGCGATGATTCAATGACGGTGTCATAACGATCGTAGATGATGACGTGAATTGATTGACCGTCAAGTTGTTCATCGTTGTAGCTGAACACTTTCATCTCAACAGTCGCAGGAAGACACGCCACGATGCTCTTCGGGTCAAACTCAACACGTGAGGGGAGATACGCGTGGAAGAGCGCATCCCCGAGTTTATCCACGGCCACCTTGTAGTCGTCCATTCCTGCCTTGCCATCGAACAGGAGGTGGTTAGCTCCCAGGTCAAGCTTGGTGGTTGAGGTCGACATCTTCTCCATGGCGTTGGTCAGTCCAGCCTTTGCTCCCACCACCTTCACAATGGTTCTATGCTTCATTGTCTTTAAGCACTGGTCAACGGTGGTCTCCAAGTCCTTCGTACACCGTCCCACCATGTCACGCATCTCAATGATACTACCCTGTCTCTCATTGTACATGTCTGTAATGTCCTTTGTCAACTGCTCGCGTCTCGTCTCAAGAATCTTCGTGTAACCCTCGAATGCCTTCTCGACATCCTTCAAGGCCTTATCCCACACCAGCTTCAGATTACATAGCTCCGCCTCCATCTGGGTCATGTGACCCGGCGCCTTAGTGAGCGCCGACTTTGCCATATTTATGTCCATGTCGAGCGCGTCACGTTGTTCCGACTCCGCCACCAAGATGTCAGTGATGGTGTGACCCGCCGCCTCCTTGTGGTCCAAAACGGTGCAATCGCGACAGATCGCCGTCTCGCACTTCTGACAGAAGAACGACAGCGGCTGATTGGTGTGTTTGAGGCAGCTGAGGTTCTGTGGCGATTCATATTTTGTGATCACCTCCTTCATGAAGTGAATGTAGAAGTTCGTCTGCAGCCCGGCAACACCGGCGGTGTCGAGCGTCGTGGTGCGTCGACATGTTGGACACTCAATCGATGTCTGTCCACTCATCATGTGACATAGACACAGTTCGCAGAATGAGTGGTAACACGTCAGGAACTTCGCCTGGTGCATCTGGTCGTCGTACGGCTCGAGACAGATGTTGCACATGAAGATGTTAGGACACTCCATTCTGTGTTTGCAGTGATGGTCAGTCAAGGACATGCATGGGGCATTGTGTCATGGTTTTCGCTGTACTGGACGGTCCGGACCCATGTGTGGTCAGTGGCAGTGGAATAAGTCAGACCACAGGGCGTAACTGAAAAATACTTTCACAGCTCTTGACCTACATTTTTCATAGCTACAATGCAGACAGATTTTGGACTAAAACTAAACATATCCCTTTATAAATTTAAAAGAATACGAGGGCCAGTTAATGGCATTGCCCTGTTTATTGATAATTTGTTGTAATTGATGTCATGGTATAGATCAGACCATGTCCTGTATCCGAAAAATCTTTGTACATATTTTAACTTAAATTATTCATAACTCCAATGCAGACAGATTTTGGGCTAAAATTAAATGTACGCCCTTTGTAAATGTTCAAGAATATGACAACATGTTAACAGTATTTCAACTGACTGTCATTAATTGTTAAAAGGAACAAACATGATATAAGCCTCTTCCATTGTATCCCACATTGTCTAATCTTGTTGCTTGTGTATGAACTAATGTCCTAAATATTGTACATTATTTAACAAAAATTCACAAACTGTTGCATTCTTGTGAACCCAAAAGAACACAAGTAAAAAACTGTAGGTTTATAATAAAGAAGACCAATTGCTGTCTCCGAAAAAATACTGTCACCACACTGTTCCATTTACCTGTACATTTCCAGCGCTGTAACGTACTCAAACACCAACCTGTTGTTGCCAACTCCCCACATTCTTTTGATATCATAAATTGGAAAACAGTTGCCCAGCCTCACCCTTATGTCATGTGTAGCCTGTGTCGTAGATACTTGTGTAAAGTGTAAAGTGCTTTGAGCAGTCCTGAGGACTGGATACTACACTATATAAGAACTTACCTTCACTTTTTTTACTTCTCAGTCACTGCTTGACGAAAACTTGAACATTTCAAGTGCTCGCTTCACATAAGAATATGGTTAACTATTTCAGTACGACAGGTCACTACACTGGCCGCGTGGAGTGTGACACTTCAGTACGACAGGCCGGTGTGGCGGCATTGATGATGTGTGCTATGCAAATAGTTTTTTACTCATAATTATCCACCTGGTGGAGCCACTTGTTGTGTACAGTTGTCATGGCGAATAAATTACCTATTCAGCAGTGGTCATTGTGGATTATCAGTCAATAGTAGTTTACAGAGATTTTTGCGGTTTTTAATGATGGATTATCAAAATCTGCGGTGGCCACAATGGTGGACGGCATTTCTTCAAATAACGATTTACCACATGTTTTGAATAGATTATTTTATAGTTTTAACGAGGAATCTTTGTCGAATGTTGACGATCGACACAATGACGATGTCGGTGAACTTAGCAACAGAATCCGGGACGAAAGTGTAGGTGACAACAAAAACATTGATATCTTGGTGGCCATCTTGGATTGGTGGTTACCATGACAACGTAATGTAAAATTATATGGTTCATTTTACTCGCTGATTATCATGCTTTCCAAAAACATTCCTGTTCATAAAATGCATTTTTGTTGCTCAATTCTTGACTTGAAGTGAGGTAGTCCATTGTCTTGCATATTCACTGGGAATGCAGTATTCAGTGGTCACAGCTGGTCAGGACTGTAGTACTGAAATGGTTAAGTCAAGAGAGAGAGACAGAACTAACAGTGGTCATGTCTCGTTCCGTCTTATCACTCCCAAATGATGATGTGTGAATAACAAAGTAAATATCCAGTTATTTACTAAAGCAATGTATAATAACGATAGTCCAGTAATTCCAATTGTTTGTTTGGTAGAAACTGTGTTATTATTTCATACTTAGGTGGAATAAGTGATCTGTAAATTATAGCTACAGATGTGTGCTGAAACTACCTTTTTGTGAATGTTAGAAGCATGAAAAGGGTTAACATTTTCAGATGACTTCACATAAATAACGTCATGTGATCAATTTTCACAAAAAGCACTTGCTATGTTAAATGCTGGTATTGTGTTCATGACAAAAAGTGCACTGTTTTTTAAATCCAACGAAGCCATTGACACCATTGTGTTCGAATGTCTATTTAATTATAGAACCAGACATAAACGAGTCTGGCCACTAAACTTGGCATGGTCAGTTTTTAAGTCATAAAATTGTAAATGTATGTGAGTTGGTGTTTCGTTTAGGTATATTATTTTCATAGTTCAACCACGTATAACGGACATCTTTGAAGGTAACCAACGTGAATGAATAATGTCAGAACCCATAAAACACTATGCACTAGATGTCCAGGAGGTATTTTATCTACAATTTTGACACGATCATTGCACTGGTGCAAGTAAACAATCATGATACTTTATTTTAAAGTTACTTTTCTTTGCGCAGGAGTGAACACTTTGTGGTTGCCAGTGAGGGTAATTCGGATTGGGAATTCCTTGTCAGTTGTTATTTCAACTGATGTTTTTGTGCTGTACATAAAATAGGATCAAATAATTTGAATCTACTGAATTACTTGTACATTTACCCAACATACAACATGTTTCATTGTATTAAAGGTTTGTTTCCAGGAAACTGAATACATTTTAAAACACTTATTAAATACTTTCAGATATTTACAAGCAATACAAATTTGGTCTGGGAAATGTTTTTGTTCTACAAAACATTCAACATACAGCGAAAATAACAGTTGTTAATGATTCAAAAATAAGTACTAAATGTTTCGGCTGTGCATTTGAATGAAAAGCATTTGAGAAGCATTTTGTTTTTAAAATATTCAAATATTTTCACAAATCTGGATTATATATGTTTAACATAATATTATATTATATGAAAATGCACATATTCAAAAGGCATTTAACAATACATATATGTTTCAAAGTTGACCAATAAAACATTTAAAACAGCAATTTAATTTAGCTGGTTATGAAACATATTGATTACTTTTACATATATATATATAATAATAATGCTATTTTTAAAGACTCTGTTATATTTTGAAGTCAACTCTTTATGTTAAGATATTGCCTGATTAGCATTGTGTAGTAAATATGATAAATTAACACTGTATACCTGACCCTCTGTTTTATCAAATCTAGTAATTCCTTTTCCTGTATTTTCTATTCCTGTGTAAACAAACCTGGTCCACTGATTTTGATGACTGACGTATTTACAAGTATTTTACTGTTACACTGTAATGAGTTTGCATTGTATTTGGTTCTGCTCGTATATCACTTTGTTTGATCGATCTACAATATATTGTTGTATTGTATAGAGAAGCAGACATTTTACACACACATCGACATCTTGCATGTGTCTTCGTTAATTATACACCTGTATATAAAGCTTATTATACACCTGTATATAAAGGATATTATACACCTGTATATAAAGCATATTATACACCTGTATATAAAGCATATACACCTGTGTATAAAGCATATTATACACCTGTATATAAAGCATATTATACACGTGTATATAACGCATATTATACACCTGTATATAAAGCATAGCCTTACAGAGTAAACAGTCCATTGTCATCCACACATTATTTATATCTGTATTTCTTTACACAGTTGTTGTCCCTGTCTGCCACGTATATATGTCCATCTCGACCGATGGCTATTCCCCGCGGCTGATTCATTGCATCATCAGTACTCTCCACCATCGACACAAATGTTCCATCATATCGGAAAACCTGGATCCGGCTATTGCCACTGTCCACCACGATGATGTTGTCTCCATCAGTTGCCAACCCAAAAGGCTGTTTCAGTTCCCCTCGGCCGCGGCCTGGTTTTCCAAACCGGTACTGGAATTTCCCCTCGCGGTCAAATACCTGTATGGTGTTGTTGTTGGTGTCGGACACGATGATGGCATCGTCTTCACCGATGCTGATGAATGCCGGATGCTTGAAGGTGCCCAGTTTGCCGATTCGACGTAGGAAGTTGCCATGGCGGTCGTACATGAAGAGACTGTGTACAAGATAGTCCGACACGATGATCTCGCCATGGCTATTGCTTGCCACACACAGGGCGCATTTCATCATCTTGTTGACAAACTTATGTTTGAGGGTTCCGTCGAGGCCGTACGATACGACAGTGTTTCCCATCGTGGGGTTCATGTTCTGTCCAACAACCGTCTCCGTGCATATGATGTTGCTATGCGACTTAGACAGAGCCAGGTCGCACGTTGAACATTCAGCATTTCCGCCATCGATCTTGAACTGATGCAGGAATTTACCGTCTTTATCCAGCTTCTGAATCAGTTTGTTCCCTGTGTCTGCGATGTACATGTTGCCGTCATCGTCGACGGCGATCGCCCGCGGACACAAGAACTTGCCCAGTCCATCCCCACGTTCACCATACACAGCCACTGGGTTATTGCTGGCCACCGTGATGTTTGTCTCGGTGCCTCTGATTGGCTCCCCAAGGAACGTCGTCACAAAGCGATGCTTTCCACTTACTTGTGGCGTGAAGACGACATTCATGTTTTTTTCACTGTCGATAGTGAGCGATGATTCAATGACGGTGTCATAACGATCGTAGATGATGACGTGAATTGATTGACCGTCAAGTTGTTCATCGTTGTAGCTGAACACTTTCATCTCAACGGTCGCAGGAAGACACGCCACGATGCTCTTCGGGTCAAACTCAACACGTGAGGGGAGATACGCATGGAAGAGCGCATCCCCGAGTTTATCCACGGCCACCTTGTAGTCGTCCATTCCTGCCTTGCCATCGAACAGGAGGTGGTTAGCTCCCAGGTCAAGCTTGGTGGTTGAGGTCGACATCTTCTCCATGGCGTTGGTCAGTCCAGCCTTTGCTCCCACCACCTTCACAATGGTTCTATGCTTCATTGTCTTTAAGCACTGGTCAACGGTGGTCTCCAAGTCCTTCGTACACCGTCCCACCATGTCACGCATCTCAATGATACTACCCTGTCTCTCATTGTACATGTCTGTAATGTCCTTTGTCAACTGCTTGCATCTCGTCTCAAGAATCTTCTTGTAACCCTCGAATGCCTTCTCGACGTCCTTCAAGGCCTTATCCCGTACCAGCTTCAGATTACATAGCTCCGCCTCCATCTGGGTCATGTGACCCTGTGCCTCAGTGAGCGCCGACTGCGCGGTATTTACGTCCATGTCGAGTGCGTCACGTTGTTCCGACTCCGCCACCGAGATGTCAGTGATGATGTGACCCGCCGCCTCCTTGTGGTCCAGCACAGTACAATCGCGACAGATCGCCGTCTCGCACTTCTGACAGAAGAACGACAGCGGCTGATTGGTGTGTTTGAGGCAGCCAAGGTTCTGCGGCGATTCGTACTTTGTGATCTCCTCCTTCATGAAGTCAATGTAGAAGTTCGTCTGCAGCCCGGCGACACCGGCGGTGTCGAGCGTCGTGGTGCGTCGACACGTCGGACACTCGATCGATGTCTGTCCGCTCATCATGTGACACAGACACAGCTCGCAGAACGAGTGGTGACATGTCAGGAACTTCGCCTGGTGCATCTGGTCGTCATACGGCTCGAGACAGATGTTGCACATGAGGATGTCGGGACGCTCCATTCTGTGTTTGTAGTGACTGTCAGTCCAGGACATGTGTCGGGCATTGTCTCGTGTTTCTCGCTGTACTGGACGGTCCGGACCCATGCGTGGTCAGTGGCAGTCATCACTCTGCCATGTGGTCACTCTCGTTTGGTCATCACTGATGGGAATCTTTCCTGAAACATATAACCATCTTTGGGTCAACACTCACTAATTACAATGAAGTAGAGTGCAACCTCACTAATAATGTCACCTTTGGGACTAGGCAGAATTGACCTGAATGGAGAGGTGACCGTATTAGCAAGATTGGTTTCCTCTTCTTGACTGTTACAGAAATAATTTTGCCCATTCCAGGTTGACCTTAATTGTGAGGGGGCTGCATTACAGAGGTAACCGCAAAGCGATCTTTCACTGTACATATGCCATGGGATAAGTCAGACCACAGGTCATAGCTGAAAAATACTTTCACAGCTCTTGACCTAAATTTTTCATAACTATAATGCAGACAGATTTTGGACTAAAAAACTAAACATATCCCTTTTATCTGAAAACTATTTGTACATATTTTAACTTAAATTATTCATGACTCCAATGCAGACAGATTTTGGGCTAAAATTAAATGTATGCCCTTAGTAAATGTTCAAGAATATATGACGACCTGTTAACAGTATTTCAGTTGACTGTCATTAATTATTAAAAGGAACAAACACGACATAAGCCTCTTCCATTGTATCCCACATTATCTAATCTTGTTGCTTGTGTATGAACTAAAGTCCTAAATCTTATACATTATTTCACAAAAGTGCACAAACTTGCATTCTTGTGAACCCAGAAGAATACCACTAAACAAGTGTAGGTTGACAATGAAGAAGACCAATTGCTGTGTCCGAAAAAATACTGTCACCACACTGTTCCATTTACCTGTACATTTCCAGTGCTGTAACATACTCAAACACCAACCTGTTGTTGCCAACTCCCCACATTCTTTTAACACCATAAATTGGAAAAACAGTTGCCCAGCCTCACCTTTATGTCATGTGTAGCCTGTTCGTAGATACTTACATCTCAATCACTGCTGCACGAAAACTTGAACATTTCAAGTGCTCTCTTCACATAAGAATGTGGTTAAGAGAGACAGAACTAACAGTGGTCATGTCTCGTTCCGTCTTATCTGTCCCAAATGATGACATGTGAATAACAAAGTAAATATCCAGTTATTAAATAAAACAATGTATAATAACGGTAGTAATTCCAATTGTTTGTTTGGTAGAAACTGTGTTATTATTTCATACTTAGGTGGAATAAGTGATCTGTAAATTATAGCTACAAATGTGTGAGGAAACTACCTTTTTGTGATTGCTAGAAACATGAAAAGGGTTAACATTTTCAGATGACTTCACATATATGATTTCATGTGATGAATTTTCACAAAAAGCACTTACCATGTTAGCTTGAAATACTGGTATTGTGTTCTTGACAAAAAAGTGCACTATTTGTTAAATCCAACGAAGCCATTGACACCATTGTGTTCGAATGTCTGTTTAATTATAGACATAAGCTGGTGTCAGGTTATTCAATCTGTTGAGTGGGGACAGGTCACCATTTTATGTGTGCATTTGTGGTACTGGTACATTTATTGAGAGTAGAAAGTTGTGGGAGTCTATTATTTAGGTGTCGTGAATCCTCTTGGAGCACTAGCAAAAACTTAGCATAATTTAAATAAAAAAATAAAAAAATTTGTGCCATAGATACAGAACACTCTTTGAAACAAATATATCATGAATAATAATTTAAAAACAATTTTTTATTTAAAATAATAAAAAATACCCAACTCTGGGTTAAATTGACACGTGAATGCAAAGAAAACAAGTGCAATCACCACAACTGCTGCTGGTTTACTATCAACAGGTGACACATGACTGGAATGTTTAATTATTTGTTAATGCATTTATTGCATTAACAGCTTTAGGACTAATCACTTTACCTATATTTGTTTCAAACAGTAGTCCATATATATGTATATATATATATATATATGTGTGTGTGTGTAGCACAACATGAAAATATGATGAAAGTTTCAATCATTTCTGACATTTAGTTTTTGTTATGCTGTTGTTCTGTTGATATTTCATATAGTACATTGTCCCATGATAGTTTACTTGTACTGTAAATAAAGAGGACATTTTTTACTAAAACACGTGCAAAGCATGCATTCCACTGTTGGACTGTTGAAAGGATACGATTGTTAATGAGATGAACAATACTGGTATCTGACTCAGACAAAACCAGACCTTGTCAGTCCAGAAAACACGTTGTCTATTGAGCAATATTTTGACTAAGAGTTGTAGAGTATATAACCCATGTTTCGTAATCCGTCTTGTACATGTATTAATTGTGTCTGTGCTGCCTACTTCCAGTATTGAAACAGGACCAAGATTGCAAATGCATGCATACATGCACGCACTCACGCACGCACAAACAAACATGCACGCACTCACGCATGCTCGCACAAACAAACATGCACGCACTCACGCACGCTCGCACAAACAAACATGCACGCACTCACGCACGCTCGCACAAACAAACAAGCCATTTCAGAAGTAGCATAGCTCCTCAGTTTTTTGCCATTAAGATTGCAGGCTAAATGTGCATCTAGCTGCAGATGGCTCATGGACATTGAAGTCATTAGCGTATCACTGCACTTGTCAGGTGTCACTTGGTGATGATACAGTAAGAGTATGTACACTTGTCAGGTGTCACTTGGTGATGATACAGTAAGATTATGTACACTTGTCAGGTGTCACTTGGTGATGATACAGTAAGATTATGTACACTTGTCAGGTGTCGCTTGGTGATGATACAGTAAGATTATGTGCACTTGTCAGGTGTCACTTGGTGATGATACAGTAAGAGTATGCACACTTGTCAGGTGTCACTTGGTGATGATACAGTAAGATTATGTACATTTGTCAGGCGTCACTTGGTGATGATATAGTAAGATTATGTGCACTTGTCAGGTGTCATTTGGTGATGATACAGTAAGAGTATGTACACTTGTCAGGTGTCACTTGGTGATGATTCAGTAAGATTATGTACATTTGTCAGGTGTCACTTGGTGATGATACAGTAAGATTATGTACATTTGTCAGGCGTCACTTGGTGATGTAAGATTATGTACACTTGTCAGGTGTCACTTGGTGATGATACAGTAAGATTATGTGCACTTGTCAGGTGTCACTTGGTGATGATACGGTAAGATTATGTACATTTGTCAGGTGTCACTTGGTGATGATACAGTAAGATTATGTACATTTGTCAGGCGTCACTTGGTGATGATACAGTAAGATTATGTACACTTGTCAGGTGTCACTTGGTGATGATACAATAAGAGTATGTACATTTGTTAGGTGTCACTTGGTGATGATACAGTAAGATTATGTACATTTGTCAGGTGTCACTTGGTGATGATACAGTAAGATTATGTACATTTGTCAGGCATCACTTGGTGATGATACAGTAAGATTATGTACACTTGTCAGGTGTCACTTGGTGATGATACAGTAAGATTATGTACACTTGTCAGGTGTCGCTTGGTGATGATACAGTAAGATTATGTACACTTGTCAGGTGTCACTTGGTGATGATACAGTAAGAGTATGTACACTGCAATAATTTATGCACACTTATGTTAATTCATATTTTTTTAATTAACCCTAATTGCGAGGTGGCTGTATTGCTGAGGTGGCCGTAAAGCGATGTTTGACTGTACTTTTCTTAGTTTCTATGTTGCATCATGAATCTGAGCTCTGCTATTTGACAGAGGCAAGCATCTTTATAATTGCACTGCTCTGCAAAGAAGGTGTTTTAATGCCGGGTGTTTCTTGATGACAACAGCCGTAAGGTTGTGAAAACAACAGTAGTCTTATTGTCTCAGAGACCAGACTGATCGGAAACTCTGATCAGAACGTACATATTCTATAGTAAAATAATTAATTTACACAAGCTGAAATAGACGTTAAATAAACTCATTTACCATATACACCTGTTTGTTCTGTATGTCTTTCTGTCTGATCAGTCTGAACTGTTGTAGTCAGTCAGTTGATGTAACATTGAAATTCGAAAATGTTGTTCATAAAAACTAATAATGATAAGATATCTTTGCACATACATCTTTGGAAACCAAGCTCGGAGGTGCATGAAGATGGATGAGTTGGTCAGTCTTAAGAATAAACATTAATAGCAGCAATGACAGTATAAATATGTATTGACTCAGATTAGAAAATTGTCATCTTCATTATTTATAGTTCGGATTCAGATCGCACACTTTCATTCTTTCACTGTACACTGAGATAAAGTCTTCCTTGTTCTAATTCAACACCACTGTTTGGTCTGTGTATAAATGTTGTTTAGACAGTAATCCAAAGACATCCAAAGTTCAACAACTCGGTCACCGCAGAAGAATGTATCTCTGAGGACAAGAAGCACATGTAGTCTGCGTGCTCATCTTGCTGTCAACAAAGCTGTACCAAAGTTCAACCTGTGCAAAAGTTTCCAATGACATCACGTGAAGTGTTCAGATGGCTTACACAGCGTTTTCCCTAATGATATCTCTGACCTTAATCTTTTCTTTACTCACATGATGCTTCATTGAAATCAAACTCAACCTATTTTTAACACGCACTACTCACAAGGGTTAAGTTATGAATCTGTCAGAAACCAGTCTGGTTACATAACACCCACTCTGCCTCAATTGGTGTTATTCTTAGTCACACAATGTAACATATTGTTTGTTGCAATTGTGTAGAATTCTACTGAAAATATAATGTACTTACCATGACACATTGACATTATACACCCCTTCTCAATTGCTAGTCCAACAGTCAGCGGCCTTCCACAAGGGGTAGAACAGTGTCTAACGTTAAATGAAAGTACGCACTGTGTTCACTACCCATGCGTATATATCCTATTCACTGCATTGCTGTCAAGTTCTGCTGCGCACCAGTGATTGATCTTTCGACATGGATAGGTTTCGACTGCATTGACAGTTAGCAAAATGAGTAAACATGTGTCTAGAACTAGTCAGCTGCCAACAAACCTAGCCAATGCGATGTCGTCTCAAGGGTTCTGTCAGTGAAAGCTGGGTGAACCGTGCACGGTAACAGTTGTACCGTATCTACGGCCAGATCAGCAGACAACAGCAATGAATACTGATTATGTGAATATATTTACATAACAAAGACGTGGAGACACATGTTATCTCTCTCTCTCTCTCTGTCTGGCTTGATGAAGATATTTGTTTCTGGCTCTGTGTATCGGCTCAAACTTCGGTTATATTTATAAAGTTGGCAGTTATGTTTTAAAAGTAGTAATACTGAACATGACTATTTTATACAAATAATAAATAAACAGTAACATTTTATGTAATAAGTTTATAATTATATGAGTAGATTTAGGTATTTCTACAGGCCCGTAGCCAAGGAGGTTCACGGGGCTCAAAATTGTATCTTTAAAATGTGAACCCCTAATTGTATTCCATATTTCTCAAAAGCGTTAACCCCCTCCTAAAAGCTGCTGGATAGTGTTCTAGCATTACAAGGAATGCCAAAAAAGCCTGATTTGTGCAGCTGATAAAGGGAGAACCGTTATCTATTAAGTGATCATCATTGAATGTATGGGAGCCTGGTTGAAGGGTCTGTCCCCAATGCGATGTGTGCAAAGGGCAGTCACTAGAGGAATGTGTATCAAAGGACCATTGCATCCAATTAGCCACGCAGAAGGACTTCACAATATCCCAGGGTCTCCTGTTATGAAAACGCAGGAGGTAACAAATACACAAGAAGCCAGTATTACACCAAACATAAAATTATGAGTCCTAACTGTAGTCAGTCGGAGATGACAGATGCAGACAAAATACTGGTGAATGACCGGGGTGACGATGATTTAATAATTATGAGCACACAAATTAAGTCATATAAAATAATTCATTATTACTCATCAGAACTCTGTTAAAAAGTGAACGAAAGATGCAGCTTTTTATTTTTATTATGCTGATTAAAGTAACTACCGACTGTCAAAGAGGCTTTTCTCAAGAATCAACAACTTAAGATGCGTAGCGAGTATATTTCTTACAAGCTGCAAACCCGGTAGACAAACTCAACTGGCTTAACACAAATCATAATTTTCAACTATCGAGCTGAAACGTGAATTTCGATGTATAATTGTATTTAACCATTGCAAAATAAAGTTTAGCTTCACCTACATTTTAAAACGCGCATGTTGAAAAATCGTGTAATTGTGTGGCTGTATGGTGGCCGAAATACTGTGGTTGCTAGTTGCATGTTTGTAGATCTCAGAAAGGGGAGCCTTATCGCTGATGAGGAGGCAAGAATGTGTGAAGGGCTTTTATTATCAATTTTTATGTCCATTTTGTGTTCCGTATAGTTGTAAAATACAGTTTGTGTTTCCTGGAGCCAGTGTGGTGTACAGGATATGGCACTTGACTGTTTGAAACCTAGAATTTAATTCAAATTCCACAAGAGGACAATAATTTTTCTAATCTTCTATTTACCAGGCATGTTTTATAAAGGTTTGTTAATTTACTAACTTAATTATGTTTATGATAAGTTATGGAACTTTTGCACATCATATCAGATAAATATAATGTATTAACTGAGTGAAAACCAGATTGTAAATGTCACACACTTTAACTGTTTATTCTGACAAATAACTTGCACACACAGCGAAGGGTTTCGAGTAAATAATTCAGTTATATTAACAATATACTATCACTGCGTGCTGGCTTTTATGAATACAATTGGGTGTAAATTAGGCTTAATCAGGCAACAAAATGGGACCAATCTCCACAGACCACATATGAGTCCCACTTTGTCTGAAAACGCACCCCTAAAACGACCTCATTATGGGCCTGCTGGGGATGCTGATGTGGTGTTTGTATATAAGATGAAAGAATATAAGACGAAACCACATGGTCCACCAATCTCACACCCACTTCATTGTTCTTTCAGTTAGAAATGTAACCTTCTGCATTATGAGCCCCCACGTGAACATGGGGGCCCTCTGCATTGTGAAAAAGTATAACCCCACATGACCGTGTGGCACCTCCTGGAGTCTGAATTGTTAAAATGTGAACCCCCCATTGTGAAGAGCTGGCTATGGGCCTATTCTAATTTCCCATATTTGGGCCATCCGTCAATGAGGACGTAGGACAGTGTGTGTTAGTATTGATGATATACCACTAGTGTTTGGGCATAGTCACGCCTGCATCTTGTAGTGTTTATAGAATGGAGCTAGACATTGGATTATTAGCGTCCTGGCATAATCATAATGTTGGAACACATGTAATCCAGTGGTAGCATTAACACTGTAATTTACTTGTGTCTCCTGATCACACGCACACACACACACGCACACACACACACACACACACACACACACACACACACACACACACACGCGCACACACACACACACACACACGCGCACACACACACACACACACGCGCACACACACACGCATGCATGCACACACACACATAGATGCACATGTGCACACACACACGCACACTCATGCATGCATATGCACACATAGACACGTGTGCACACACACGCATGCACGCATGCACACACACACATCTGTATTGTAATGTTAGTGTTCTGGCATAATAAAAGTGCTGGCCCGCACTGACACATCCACACACACATGTGATTGTGTCTGTGCATTCTTACTTTGGCAGTTTGCTGCAAATGAA
This sequence comes from Paraescarpia echinospica, assembly GCA_020002185.1. Taxonomy (NCBI): domain Eukaryota; kingdom Metazoa; phylum Annelida; class Polychaeta; order Sabellida; family Siboglinidae; genus Paraescarpia; species Paraescarpia echinospica. Next base: position 61,751,365 of record CM034537.1, read on the forward strand.
TACTGCTAACAGTCCATCGCAACCTGTTTTTGCCCACCTAAAGCAGGATGTCATTGCTCACCTTGCATCCTGATAATTACTTTACACAGTGGCTGACTGACAAGATAGTGTCTATTGGCTATACCTAACACAATGTGACAGACAGGCAAGCATACAGAGAAACAGACAGACAGACAGATGGATAGACGGACAGATGGACAGACAGACAGACGGACGGACCGACCGACAGACGGACAGACAGACCGGCCATCATCCGGGCAGGTTTAAACTACCATTAACAAGATTTCCATTTCCAGAATAAAAGGAAACCACAGATGGCAGGTGGATGAGGCAACCTTTGGCTTATCAGTCTGTTTATCAACATCTGTTCATCTTTATTATACCCACCCTTCTGAGATAGTCATCAGTTTTGTTTGAATGAATACTTTTTGCATCTAATCTACGCTGTTCTATCACTAATCTTAAACATGTACATCATCTACTATCTGATATATAAATCTGACAACATCATTATGTCTAGATAGAGGTGATTCAGGGACCATTATAGTCATCAGGGGCGTAGCTAGCTGTACGAACATACCCAAGTGCTTCCACATCAATTTGGTAAAAAAAAAATTACATCCATCCAAATCTCTCTTTACACAATCCTCCAAATGCAGTCTTGGTCGTTGTCGTAATGATAATGTTGTACCCCTTCCGCTTGGCAATTGAATTGTCATCATTCATTTGGAACAACTTGGCAATTGAATTGTCATCATTCAATTGGAACAACTTATCAATATTTTTAATACATGGTCATGGAATAAAGTTAGCAGAAGCACACCGCAGACACCGTGGTAAGCGGGTGGCAAGGGGTTCCCTGCAAAGAAAATGTCATCATTCACTTGTAACAATTTGTCAATGCTTTGACGACATCCAGAGGATAGGATTTCCAGACGCATGCAAGGCTGTGAAGTCAGTAAGCTGATGGCATCCTAGATCCTGTGTGTGCAAAGCTGACACATACAAATATACCTGGAGGGGAAGAAACTAAAACAAACAGACACCTTTGTACACCTGGACGGTGTGCCATATGGGAACGACATGTCAGAGGATGAAATTTGGAGGAGAATACAAGCAGGGGCGAATGTGTGGAGGTGTGATGGGAGACAGACACATATTGTGTAAGTTCAAGGGAAAGGTGCTGTGACACCAGCACACTTGTGTGGCGTAGACAAAGGGACTATGACAGTGTCTGAAAAACAACAGGAGATGGTACAGGTTTGTGAACACAACTGGGTCGGAATAATTGCGTGGGTGAACAAGTGAAAAATGGAGGAACTGAGGTCGGAGGTCGGTGTGAGAGAAAGTTTCCAGAGTAAGCGTGTGAGGAGTCAGCTGAAGTGGGCTGGGCAGGTAGAGCACATGGGAGGAGAACGGTTAGCGAAGAAAGCAGATGCTCAGAGAGTGGAAGGGAAAAGGGGACGATGATGACCAAGGCTGCATTTGGAGGATTGTATAAAGAGAGATTTGGATGGATTGGGAGTATTCTCCTCGTCTTTCCCTATATCTGCAGCCTCACCCTGCAGATATAGGGAAAGACGAGGAGAATAATAACATATGATGTACTGTACATCCACCTTTACCGTGGATGGTGGTTATGTAGGAGTCGTGTGTTTTCTCCATTAACCCAGGTTTTCATGCTTTATGTCGACCTCAAAATGCACCAGATTGTCATTGATTACACAGCCACTAAAATTCTGGATCATCAGAGTGTTCTGCTTCCACACGTATTTATGCCTAGCTATGCCCCTGATCATGTACACATCTCATGCTGATGTCAGAGAAACTAGGAGAAGTTGTCTAGGAATAAAAACACATGTGATTTGGCCAGTTTGACAACTTACAGAAGTGTCAATGTTTGCTCTTAGGGGACAGTATCAAAGACACGACACCAGTTACTTGGTGCATGTGTCAGTTTGTTAAATTTTGAGACAGCACGATCTTAGGTGTACCCAGTGGTAGGATTGGTGACAGGTGACCCAGAACTGTCATGTTGAAACAGCAGCAATGTTATGTATCATAGTGATGGCCACTGAATGTTACAGTTTTGGTAAAATCACAAGTTTTCTTTGTTGTACTGTAGTTTTCACTAATGCTTAGTCACATATTTTAGGTCATAAAGTTGAAACTCGAACTTTATGTTAATCTATTTTGTTTCCAATAGTCTCCGAGTCACTGTGAATGTGCACACATTAATAGTCATGAACAGTCAAAATCAAACTATTGTCGAAAATAACACCTACCTGCGTTCTAGCTACCTTAGTTTGCCAAGTATGAATATTAACATCTACTTGCATTCCATCTACTTGAGTTTGGCATGTATGAATAGTAACACCTACTTGCATTCTATTTACCTGGGTTTGCCCAGTGTGAGTAGCAACACCTGCTTGCGTTCTGTCTAACAGAGTTTACCAGGTATGAATAGTAACCCCTACTTGCATTCTATCTACCTGAGTTTGCCAAGTATTAGTAACACCTACCTCCATTCTATCTACTTGAGTTTGCCTAGTATGAATAGTAACACATATCTGCATTCTAGCTACCAGAGTTTACCATGTATTAGTAACACCTACCTGCACACAGGTATAACCACTTTAGTTGCTGTTATATACATCACTTAGGGCACTTTAAACTATGCGTCTACTCTGTGCCTGTCAGAACAACTTATCACAACTTGCGCCAGACAATGAACTTAACCACTAACGGATGCATTCCACATGAATGGACAAATGTTTTGGGTCACCTATTTTCCAGGTTACTGCACAATTATTGGAGAGGTACACAGCAGCAATTAGAATGAATGTGTGAAATAAACATTTTATTTATTTATTTATGTGTCATTCCCCTAAGGCTGAAATGTTACCAAGGGAAACATTGTGACCTGTTTCTGAGGTACGGTAGTGGAACATTTTTCATGGCTGCTTTGTATGGAGTATCATATAGTTGTCGCAATGAAGTATTCTATGCTCTATATACTGGCGTAAACAGGGACTGTAATCTGCAAAGTGGTTGTTGGCAGGGGGCTGTTGTTAGACCTAAATCTGCATTGGCACACATAAGTTGTGTTTAACTAAGCCGAGTACTGATGTTTACAGCAAAGAGGATGATATCATGTGGTTATTAATAACGATCCTGTGACTACTTTCATACTGTTGACACAGTTGGTATTTTGTTGGATTACCGTCTGCCAGGGCACTCAAGTAAAGATTCGTGTCAGCTGTATAACCTAGTACATGTGGTGCTGTTATATGAAATCTCATTAAAACAAGTCCTTGTTGTTCTTGGTCTCTGGGTCATACTCACACACTTACAATGTTTAACTCTAAATAAAATACAACACAAAATTTGTCATATTCCTTTTATCTATACTTGTTTTTCATACCAGTGATAATCAGTGATACTGTATATATTTCAAGTATTCAATACTAAAAAGGACTAATTTAAATCTATTAATTTATAATACCATTTATACTACCAGTCAAGTTTTGTAACTACATCATTCTATTTAATTGTCGTGACTTTCAAGTGTATTTTTATTCAACTTATATTTATAAAATACATGCTCGTATATTGGGAGTACTATTGATTATTGTGCATTTGAGTACAGTAAGTTGAGTCATTTTGCAATTAAACATAGAAAGCTGTGTTAATATACTTTAAATAGAGAACCTTTATAAATGCTTAACGCAAATTTGACTTGAATGAGACTTAAATGCCTAGGCCAATTTGACCCCTTGCTATCTACCTGTATGTCACACCCCTCCATTTCGTCCTGTCTAGAGCACACCGCTCTGCTGTTAAAATCGCGAGTGCAGTGTCCTGTCTAACTAGGTCACTCCCCCTCTTCCGTGGCCTTCCTCTTTTCCTGTGTCCTTTAAAGTCTTCATTGAAAGCTATTTTATGAGGTTTTTGTTTGGCATACGGCAGACATGTCTAAACCACCAGAGTCTTCTATGTCTGATGACATCGGAGATGGATTCAGGGGTGAATGTCTCATCTCTGATCTGGCTATTTCGTAGTCTGTCTGCACTTTAATTGCAGCATGGCTGAATGCTTCCCAGAGAAGTCGAGATGGTGTTTGATTGAACAGGTCTGCCAGGGAGTAAAGTGTAAAGCGCTTTCAGTAGTACTAAGGACTGGATATTGCGCTATATAAGAACTTACTTTCACCTTTATCTTTAGTTATTGTAACAAGAGACAAACACATTGTTTTCAGGCGAATGAACGCTGTATTCAACTGAGCAACGGCTGTGGCTACGTGAGTTTGCTTGAAGCTCTCCAGGTAAGCAGCTTCATTGTAGATTATAAACTACCATCACAAATGCCCATCCTACGTATGCCGAGGATGATTCCCTGGAGTATTTGTAAATTATGCGTGCTATAACATAAATTTGTAAAGATTTTTGGTGTTAATGCAGCTGATGTAAAATTTTCCCAGCTGACTGGTGGTCCTCAGAACAGTTGCAGAAATTGTGCATAAATCTGAACAATCAGTTTATGTTCATCTAATGTATAGTAAGGACACTAAAACTAGTAAGAACACTTGTTTAATCAACTTTAAATACCTTTAATAGTACATGTGCAAACATGCAGGTACATGCATGCATGCCCATGCATGGGTGCAAGCATGCACACATGCACTCACACACGCACACATTCACATACACACATGCGCACACACACGCACACACACACACACACTCACACGCACGCTCACACACACGCACACGCACACACACACACACACACACACACACGCAGATTTGAACACACACGTCTTCACACATTGACATCTAAACCTTTCACTGTTGCTCTGTAGAACTACTTCCTGGACTATGTGCGTGAGTTCCGTCGCGTTCTCACCAATGTGCGAGAGAAATGTCACGTGGACACATCATGTATGGACGCTGAGGACTGGTCACTCTTCCAGAACTGCCTCCGTATAGCTCAGACCAGTGGTCAGTATCTGGACACATCTGGCTTTGTGACTGCAGTGTTCTGTATCTTTGTCTACGATATACTGACCATAAAATTAAATGTACTTATTTTCACTATGATTTACTTTACCACCTTTATTGATTATTTACCCTAATCTGCTATAGTATATATTACTAAACATGGTCATTTACTGTATTTAGCACAGGTACTTGGGTCGTTATTCTTACACTTTATTGTTGTATTTTCCTATACAGTATGAAAAAAGTGATATTTTCCCCACCCTTCACAAACCCCATTTGTGTTAACGTTAATGACATATATTAAATTAATCACAGGTTTATGATTGGTTTAAACATTTCTGTGTAATAAGAATGCTCATGATATGGCCCGTAGACATTGTTGGAGTTACCAGTTTAACAGTTCATATTTTGTACATACTCGTCACTGAGCAGATGTCTAGGATCTCGGGGGGGGGGGTGGACAAACTTCAAGGATGTCAAAATTGTTCCAGACATTGTCACCCATTATTTACCAAGCAAAAATATAGCGGCTCAACAAGTTGTACTGGGAAAAACAAATTGCAGCCTCCATGGTACAACAGCCCCCTATATATTCCACTGGGATCGTCTCCCAAACTAGACTCCTCACACCTCCACACACTGGGAGACTAAATCCACCCAGACATAGTCATTAATGTCTTCTTCCACCGTAGACATTTCTGATATTTAATGGGCTGACACTAGTGTGTGTAGGTGACCTGATCCTGAACACTTGTGTGTGTAGGTGACCTGATCCACTTGTGTGTGTAGGTGACCTGATCCTGAACACGTGTGTGTGTAGGTGACCTGATCCTGAACACGTGTGTGTGTAGGTGACCTGATCATGAACACTTGTGTGTGTAGGTGACCTGATCCTGAACACTTGTGTGTGTAGGTGACCTGATCCTGAACACTTGTGTGTGTAGGTGACCTGATCCTGAACACTTGTGTGTGTAGGTGACCTGATCCTGAACACTTGTGTGTGTAGGTGATCTGATCCTGAACACTTGTGTGTGTAGGTGATCTGATCCTGAACACGGAGGAGTTTCAGCAGCAGCTGCTCATTGACATCGTCAGCTGTGCCGAGAAGTACTGTCCCCCCTCCCCGACCTCTCCCATAGCCTCCCCCACCAGGTGAGGAACAACACGGCACTGTCACTTACTGGAGCACCATCACTTACTAGAGCACCGTCACTTACTAGAACAATGTTATTTACAGAGACGCTGTCATTGAGACACTGTCACTTACCGAAGCACTGCAGCACTAACAGAGGCATTATCATTTACAGAACATTGTCACTTACCGAAGCACTATCAGTGTCATTTATTGAAGTACTGTTAATTAATGAAGTAATGTCACCTATTGGAACACTGTCACTTATTGAAGCACTATCACTGAGTCACTATAACTTACTGAAGCACTGTCACTTATTGAAGCACTGCCACTTGCTGAAGCACTGTCACTAACTGAAACACTGTCTCCTTGGTGTCTTCAGAGGCAGTGGCAAGAAGAACCCATTCCATGACTACCGTCTGTTGCTATTGGACAGTGATGGAGACCGTGCCACCTTCGACTCACTCGTCACAGCCCTGGAGGAAGGTAGGAAGGCAGCACATGGCGGGGTTGTATATGTGTGTGTGCATGCGTGTGTGTGCGTGTGTGTGCGTGCGTGCTCTAGTATTGTCCTGTCCTGTATACCTCCTCTAGCATTGTTCTGTCCTGTGTGCCCCCCTCTAGCATTGTCCTGTCTTGTGTACCTCCTCTAGCATTGTCTTGTCCTGTGTGCCCCCCTCTAGCATTGCCCTGTCCTATGTGTCCCCTCTAGCATTGTCTTGTCCCGTGTGCCCACTCTAGCATTGTCCTGTCCTGTGTACCCCCTCTAGCATTGTCCTATCCTGTGTGCCCACTCTAGCATTGTCCTGTCCTGTGTGCCCCCTCTAGCATTGTCCTGCCCTGTGTACCTCCTCTAGCATTGTCCTGTCCTGTGTGCCCCCATCTAGCATTTTCCTGTCCTGTGTGCCCCACTCTAGCGTTGTCCTGTCCTGTGTACCTCCTCTAGCATTGTCTTGTCCTGTGTGCCCCCCTCTAGCATTGTCCTGTCCTGTGTACCTCCTCTAGCATTGTCCTGTTCTGTGTGCCCCCCTCTAGCATTGTCCTGTCCTGTCCTGTGTGCCCCCCTCTAGCATTGTCTTGTCCTGTGTACCTCCTCTAGCATTGTTCTGTCCTGTGTGCCCCCCTCTAGCATTGTCCTGTCCTGTATACCTCCTCTAACATTGTTCTGTCCTGTGTGCCCCCTCTAGCATTGTCCTGTCCTGTGTACCTCCTCTAGCATTGTCCTGTTCTGTGTGCCCCCCTCTAGCATTGTCCTGTCCTGTGTGCCCCCCTCTAGCATTGTCTTGTCCTGTGTACCTCCTCTAGCATTGTTCTGTCCTGTGTGCCCCCCTCTAGCATTGTCCTGTCCTGTATACCTCCTCTAACATTGTTCTGTCCTGTGTGCCCCCTCTAGCATTGTCCTGCCCTGTGTACCTCCTCTAGCATTGTCCTGTCCTGTGAGCCCCCCTCTAGCATTTTTCTGTCCTGTGTGCCCCACTCTAGCGTTGTCTTGTCCTGTGTACCTCCTCTAGCATTGTCTTGTCCTGTGTGCCCCCCTCTAGCATTGTCCTGTCCTGTGTACCTCCTCTAGCATTGTCCTGTTCTGTGTGCCCCCCTCTAGCATTGTCCTGTCCTGTCCTGTGTGCCCCCCTCTAGCATTGTCTTGTCCTGTGTACCTCCTCTAGCATTGTTCTGTCCTGTGTGCCCCCCTCTAGCATTGTCCTGTCCTGTATACCTCCTCTAGCATTGTTCTGTCCTGTGTGCCCCCTCTAGCATTGTCCTGTCCTGTGTGCCCCCCTCTAGCATTTTCCTGTCCGGTGTGCCCCACTCTAGCGTTGTCCTGTCCTGTGTACCTCCTCTAGCATTGTCTTGTCCTGTGTGCCCCCCTCTAGCATTGTCCTGTCCTGTGTACCTCCTCTAGTATTGTCCCGTCCTGTGTGCCCCCCTCTAGCATTGTCCTGTCCTGTGTACCTCATCTAGCATTGTCCTGTTCTGTGTGCCCCCCTCTAGCATTGTCCTGTCTTGTGTGCTCCCTCTACCATTGTCCTGTCCTGTATTCCCCCTCTAGCATTGTCCCGTCCTGTGTGCCCCCTCTACTAGTGTCCTGTCCTGTGTGCCCCCTCTAGCATTGTCTTGTCTTGTGTGCCCCCTCTACTATTGTCCTTCCTGTATGCCCCCTCTAGCATTGTCCTGTCGTGTGTGTCCCCTGTAGAGTTGTCCTGTTTCTAGGTGACATGCCGTCGATGCCAGGTGACGTCAAACAGGAGATGTATGCCCTCAGTGAAAGTGTTCACAAGTTCGCCTTTGACATTGTGTTTGCGCCACTGCAGCAGCAGCTCAACCTGGTGTCAACCATGGAGGTGGGTCACATGACAATCTTTATGTATCCATCAGGTAAACTATTTTTTGAACAGATTTACGGGGGAACATGTTTCCATGATGTCTACCAAAAGCACTTCACCAACTTCCAGAAATCTGTGATTATTGTTAGTTGGGCTAGCAAAAATGCCCGTCCTCCAGATGGCATTGCATACACAGAGACATAGAAGATGGTTTCTTGAAGTATTCATACCTGACATTTAATAAACGTGACCTAAATTTCAGCAGCTTTTTGCATGTTTTCTACGATTTTTGCCAGTTAAATACAACATTCTCTACTTCCTCATCTACTGCTATCACATAATGAAAACCGGAAGTTTTACCGTTTTTTGGGCGATATAGTTTGGCATTTCTGATCTGTTGTAATCATCCTTGTTGTTTCAGGTGTGGGTGTCAGAGACGTCAGGGGTGGCAATCACTGCCAACCTGCCCACCTTCAGTCTCTCCCCCCAGGAGTACATCACCAAGGTAACAAACACATCTCACTCACATACGAGACAGTGAGGAAGAATATTATTATTTATGCAACTAATTACCTTACTATACTGCACACATTATGTCATGTTTTAATTAATGTTATCATTATTTATTCAGTTATTTTACACATATATACACAGTCTATATATATATATATTTTTTTTAATATATATATATATTGACTGTATATATGTGAAAATAACTATATATATATATATTTATATATATATATATGTGTGTGTGTGTATATATATACATATATTATAATTATTCTGCTTATATTATTTGCACCACGTTTTAACAAATGTATTCACCCAGGCAACACCGACACAATAAATTATGTTGGTTCCTAGGGTGAAATATTATTTACCGCTAGCCACACAAGAAACTAGTGCTGAAGCCCACACGGTCTTACAGCGATGTTAGATTAATTACTATTAAATATTCCACATTGACCTTTTATATATGTAATTCTATTCAAGAATTTGAGTGTTAAAAGTTTTTTAATTTTTTTATTATTATTACATAAATAAATTATCAAGTGTTGTTAACTTGTTAGAACAAGTTCACTTTTGCAGTGCATAAATCAATATGATACATCTTATGTTGTTTTGCTTTGTTTACTACATCAACCATCCATTTGACATCTTCATTGAATGTCAAGTGTAAATAATTGATATGTCACCTTTATAGTGATAAACAGTATTGCTGAATTGTCTATTGAAAACCCATGATCGAATTATGGCGGCAATTACTGCCATATACTATATCAATATAATATGTATCATGACATGTCTGCTTACTCTGCTAGCGATGTTGGCTGTGTATGGTAGAAATGGTTTTAAAACATCTATTATTTTAACAGTACCATTACAGATATAAAGTATTTTAAAGACAATACGATTGCCTTTTAATGTGTGAAATAAACATTTTATTTATTTGTGTCATTCCCCTACAGCTGAAATGTGATGATTTGTCTGACCCTAGATTGGCCAGTACTTGATGACCCTGCCCCAGCAGTTGGACCCCTTCTCCCTGGAGGATAACCCGTGCCTCACTGCAGCACTCAGACATAGTAATCTACCCTACACAAGCATTCAGGGTAAGTAAGATTAGTTACACACCACCTCAACGTACACAGAAGTTGGCACCTTATTGTGCACTGAGCCATCCCCGCAAGCCAGGGCTGTTTGCCATGCAAAACTAGCCCTGGCTGATCCCCTTCGTGAAGTGCGGAAGTTAGCTGAGTCAAACTAGTAATTGACTTCACCAGTCGCGACCGTATCACCCGTGAGAACAGCGCAAATACCCGCCCCAATTTGAAGACGGACAAACGACTTCTGGGAATCCCAATATATAATGACCCGTTCGCCCATTAGCACAAGCAGCTGAGCGGTATTGTGTATTCGAATAATTGCTTCTACTTCCTAAACATTGCATGTAACATGAGCCACGGTTGGTTTAAATTAGTTTTATTATGACCACCTGACCTGTCCACATTCACTGATCTAATGAGCGATTTCACAGGCCGAGTTTAAATTCAGAGTTTCGAAAGCGATCAGCCAGGGGGTACTGCTGGCTGGCATTGACGTAATCAGCAGCAGCGACCCCTGGCGCGCGAGGATGCACGGAATTCACCAACACAATTTCTTGGTTCCATCTAGGTTCAGTTTAAAAGGGTGATTCACAATTTTTACATTTATTTAGTTGTACAGAGCACTGAAAGGCGGGTATGGAAGGCCTGTGTACTGATTATTAACATGTTGGTCGCATGTCAACTGAATAACCATGGTGATTGTAACGAAATGTTTGTCAACAAGCTGAGGCATCATACTAATACACCCAGGCATCACACTATTACACCCAGGCATCACACTAATACACCGAGGCATCACATTAATACACCGAGGCATCACACTAATACACCCAGGCATCACATTAATACACTCAGGCATTACATTAATACACCAAGGCATCACACTAATACACTGAGGCATCACACTAATACACCGAAGCATCACACTTACATAGAGGCATCACACTAGTACATCCAGGCATCACACTAATACACCAAGGCATCACACTAATACACCCAGGCATCACACTAATACACCCAGGCATCACACTAATACACCCACGCATCACACTAATACACCCACGCATCACACTAATACACCGAGGCATCACACTAATAAACCGAGGCATCACATTAATACACCCAGGCATCACACTAATACACCAAGGCATCACACTAATACATCAAAGCATCACACTGTTACATAGAGGCATCACACTAGTACATCCAGGCATCACACTAATACACTGAGGCATCACACTAATACACCGAGGCATCACACTAATACACCCAGGCATCACACTGATACACCGAGGCATCACACTAATACACCCAGGCATCACACTAATACACCCAGGCATCACACTAATACACCCAGGCATTACACTAATACACCCAGGCATTACACTAATACATGAGGCATCACATTAATACACCCAGTCATCACACTGTTAAACCCAGGCATCACACTAATACACCCAGACATCACACTTATACACACCGAGGCATCACACTAATACACCAAGACATCACATTAATACGCCTCATACATCACAGTAGTACATCCAGGCATCACACTAATACACCCAGGCATCACACTATTACACCCAGGCATCACATTATTACACCCAGGCATCACATTAATACACCGAGGCATCACATTAATACACCCGGGCATCACACTAATACACCCAGGCATCACACTGATACACCCAAGTATCACACTGATACACCCAGGCATCACACTAATACACCCAGGCATCACACTAATACACCAAGGCATCATACTGATACACCCATACATCACACTAATACACCCAGGCATCACACTGATACACCTGAGTATCACACTAATACACCCAGGCATCACACTGATACACCTGAGTATCACACTAATACACCCAGGCATCACACTAATACACCCAGGCATCACACTAATACACACACACAGGTATCACACTAATACATCAAAGCATCATACTGACACACCCATACATCACACTAATACATCCAGGCATCACACTGATACACCCGGGCACCACACTGGTACACCAGGGCATCACAAGGATACAGCCAGGCATTACACTGATACACCCAGGCACCATACTGATACATCCAGGCATCACACTAATACATCCAGGCATCACACTAATACATTCAGGCATCACACTAATACACCCAAGCAGCATACTGATACACCCAGACATCACACTGATACACCCAGGCATGATACTGATACACCCGGACATCACACTGATACACCCAGGCATCACACTAATACACCCAGGCATCACCCTATTAAATCTGGGCATCACAGCAACCCTCCTCTATTATATAATATGGTCAATTTCTAAAGAAAGCCGAGCACTAATTGTCAATTCCTTGATAAATGTCATTATTTTGTAAGCACTGATTATGGATAATGTGGAATATTAAGTACTATAACCGTTTATTAACAAAACCGAAGTGACAGGCAGTATTAGATGCTGACTTTGTCATTACAGCGGAGTCCCAGGAGAGCCTGGCAGATGTGTGGCTAGAGTCAGTGGCGCAGGGAACGATGCACGTCTACACAGAGGTGATCCTACAGATCCCACAGTTGACACCACACTCGACACAGCAACTTATCACTGACATAGGTGAGTCACTACACAGTTGACACCACATTCGACACAACAACTTATCACTGACATAGGTGAGTCACTACACAGTTGACACCGCACTCAACACAACAACTTATCACTGACATAGGTGAGTCATTACACAGTTGACACCACACTCGACACAACTTATCACTGACATAGGTGAGTCACTACACAGTTGACACCGCACTCGACACAACAACTTATCACTGACATAGGTGAGTCATTACACAGTTGACACCACACTCGACACAACAACTTATCACTGACATAGGTGAGTCATTACACAGTTGACACCGCACTCAACACAACAACTTATCACTGACATAGGTGAGTCACTACACAGTTGACACCGCACTCAACACAACAACTTATCACTGACATAGGTGAGTCACTACACAGTTGACACCGCACTCAACACAACAACTTATCACTGACATAGGTGAGTCATTACACAGTTGACACCACACTCGACACAACAACTTATCACTGACATAGGTGAGTCACTACACAGTTGACACCGCACTCAACACAACAACTTATCACTGACATAGGTGAGTCATTACACAGTTGACACCACACTCGACACAACAACTTATCACTGACATAGGTGAGTCATTACACAGTTGACACCGCACTCAACACAACAACTTATCACTGACATAGGTGAGTCACTACACAGTTGACACCGCACTCAACACAACAACTTATCACTGACATAGGTGAGTCACTACACAGTTGACACCACACTCGACACAACAACTTATCACTGACATAGGTGAGTCACTACACAGTTGACACCGCACTCAACACAACAACTTATCACTGACATAGGTGAGTCAATACACAGTTGACACTGCACTCAACACAACAACTCATACCTAACATAGGTGAGTCACCACACAGTTGACACCACACTCGACACAGCAACTCATCACTGACATAGGTGAGTCATTATACAGTTGACACCGTACTCAACACAACAACTCATACCTAACATAGGTGAGTCACCACACAGTTGACACCACACTCGACACAGCAACTCATCACTGACATAGGTGAGTCATTATACAGTTGACACCGTACTCAACACAACAACTCATACCTAACATAGGTGAGTCACTACACAGTTGACACCACACTCGACACAGCAACTCATCACTGACATAGGTGAGTCACTACACAGTTGACTCAACACAACAACTTATCACTGACATAGGTGAGTCACTACACAGTTGACACCACACTCGACAAAACAACTTATCACTGACATAGGTGAGTCAATACACAGTTGACACCGCACTCAACACAACAACTTATCACTGACATAGGTGAGTCAATACACAGTTGACACTGCACTCAACACAACAACTCATACCTAACATAGGTGAGTCACCACACAGTTGACACCACACTCGACACAGCAACTCATCACTGACATAGGTGAGTCATTATACAGTTGACACCGTACTCAACACAACAACTCATACCTAACATAGGTGAGTCACCACACAGTTGACACCACACTCGACACAGCAACTCATCACTGACATAGGTGAGTCATTATACAGTTGACACCGTACTCAACACAACAACTCATACCTAACATAGGTGAGTCACTACACAGTTGACACCACACTCGACACAGCAACTCATCACTGACATAGGTGAGTCATTATACAGTTGACACCGTACTCACCACAACAACTCATACCTAACATAGGTGAGTCACCACACAGTTGACACCACACTCGACACAGCAACTCATCACTGACATAGGTGAGTCATTATACAGTTGACACCGTACTCAACACAACAACTCATACCTAACATAGGTGAGTCACTACACAGTTGACACCACACTCGACACAGCAACTCATCACTGACATAGGTGAGTCATTATACAGTTGACACCGTACTCACACAACAACTCATACCTAACATAGGTGAGTCACCACACAGTTGACACCACACTCGACACAGCAACTCATCACTGACATAGGTGAGTCATTATACAGTTGACACCGTACTCAACACAACAACTCATACCTAACATAGGTGAGTCACTACACAGTTGACACCACACTCGACACAGCAACTCATCACTGACATAGGTGAGTCACTACACAGTTGACTCAACACAACAACTTATCACTGACATAGGTGAGTCACTACACAGTTGACACCACACTCGACAAAACAACTTATCACTGACATAGGTGAGTCAATACACAGTTGACACCGCACTCAACACAACAACTTATCACTGACATAGGTGAGTCAATACACAGTTGACACTGCACTCAACACAACAACTCATACCTAACATAGGTGAGTCACCACACAGTTGACACCACACTCGACACAGCAACTCATCACTGACATAGGTGAGTCATTATACAGTTGACACCGTACTCAACACAACAACTCATACCTAACATAGGTGAGTCACTACACAGTTGACACCACACTCGACACAGCAACTCATCACTGACATAGGTGAGTCATTATACAGTTGACACCGTACTCACCACAACAACTCATACCTAACATAGGTGAGTCACCACACAGTTGACACCACACTCGACACAGCAACTCATCACTGACATAGGTGAGTCATTATACAGTTGACACCGTACTCAACACAACAACTCATACCTAACATAGGTGAGTCACTACACAGTTGACACCACACTCGACACAGCAACTCATCACTGACATAGGTGAGTCATTATACAGTTGACACCGTACTCACCACAACAACTCATACCTAACATAGGTGAGTCACCACACAGTTGACACCACACTCGACACAGCAACTCATCACTGACATAGGTGAGTCATTATACAGTTGACACCGTACTCAACACAACAACTCATACCTAACATAGGTGAGTCACTACACAGTTGACACCACACTCGACACAGCAACTCATCACTGACATAGGTGAGTCACTACACAGTTGACACCGCACTCAACACAACAAACAACTTGATCACTAACATAGGTGAGTCACTACACAGTTGACACCACACTCGACACAGCAACTTATCACTGACATAGGTGAGTCACTACACAGTTGACACCACACTCGACAAAACAACTTATCACTGACATAGGTGAGTCACTACACAGTTGACACCGCACTCAACACAACAACTTATCACTGACATAGGTGAGTCATTACACAGTTGACACCGCACTCAACACAACAACTCATACCTAACATAGGTGAGTCACTACACAGTTGACACCACACTCGACACAGCAACTCATCACTGACATAGGTGAGTCATTACACAGTTGACACCACACTCGACACAACAACTTATCACTGACATAGGTGAGTCACTACACAGTTGACACCACACTCGACACAACAACTTATCACTGACATAGGTGAGTCACTACACAGTTGACACCACACTTGACACAACAACTTATCACTGACATAGGTGAGTCACTACACAGTTGACACCACACTTGACACAACAACTTATCACTGACATAGGTGAGTCACTACACAGTTGACACCGCACTCAACACAACAACTTATCACTGACATAGGTGAGTCATTACACAGTTGACACCGCACTCAACACAACAACTCATACCTAACATAGGTGAGTCACTACACAGTTGACACCACACTCGACACAGCAACTCATCACTGACATAGGTGAGTCACTACACAGTTGACACCACACTCGACACAACAACTTATCACTGACATAGGTGAATCACTATACAGTTGACACCACACTCGACACAGCAACTCATCACTGACATAGGTGAGTCACCACACAGTTGACACCACACTCGACACAGCAACACATCACTGACATAGGTGAGTCACTACACAGTTGACACCACACTCGACACAACAACTTATCACTGACATAGGTGAATCACTACACAGTTGACACCACACTCGACACAGCAACTCATCACTGACATAGGTGAGTCACTACACAGTTGACACCACACTCGACATAACAACTTATCACTGACATAGGTGAGTCACTACACAGTTGACACCACACTCGACACAGCAACACATCACTGACATAGGTGAGTCACTACACAGTTGACACCACACTCGACACAACAACTTATCACTGACATAGGTGAGTCACTACACAGTTGACACCGCACTCAACACAACAACTTATCACTGACATAGGTGAGTCATTACACAGTTGACACCGCACTCGATGCAGCAACTCATAACTAACATAGGTGAGTCACTACACAGTTGAAACTGTACTCAACACAATGACTCATCACTGACATAGATGAGTCACTACACAGTTGACTTCACACTCAACACAATGACACATCACTGATGTAGGTGAGTCACAACACAGTTGACACCGCACTTGACACAACAACTCATCACTGATGTAGGTGATTCACAACACAGTTGACACCGCACTCAACACAACAACTCATCACTGACATAAGTGAGTCACTACACAGTTGACACCACATTCGACACAACACAACATCATTGACATAGGTGAGTCACTACATTTGAGTTTATCTCAAAATGTGTACAAAATGAGCTGATCTAACAAATCCACTTAAGAAAGACCCTTGAAACTACATTTCTGCCTGTTGTCACTCGTAGTGGAAAGCCGAGCCCTAGAGCATATTGAGAGAACCCGGGTTTTAATCTGTGCTGCTAGTTTGAACCTTGGGCAAGGTCGTTCACTTCACGTTTCTCCAGTTCACTTAGCTGTATGAATGAGTATCCGGCTATAGACATTGGTGGATATCTGTACGAATAGTTTTTTGCATTCATTGCAGCATGGCTGAATGCTTTCCAGAGAAGTCGAGGTGGTATCCTGTTTAACAGGTCTGCCAGGGAGTAAAGCGCATTGAGCAATCCTGAGGACTGGATACTGTGCTGTACAATAACTTACCTTTACCTTTTTGTCAGATTACCTGGTGAACGTCCTGGACGACCTTGGCCTTCCGTCGTCGGACAACATTAAGGACATTGTGTCATTACTCAAGGCTCCAGTGGCTTCATACCAACAGACGGCAGAGGCTGCCCCTCGCAGACTTGCTAGTGTCATCGCAGGCATGCGTTCTATCACCCTCATGGAGTGACCGCCCCTGGGGGTAATGCCACTCATGTTAGGGGTGATCTCGTGTGTAAGTCCAAAAAGCAGTGTTTAGTGTTGATTCCCACCTCCACCCATGCCACCTTTACATGATGGGGGACATGAGATTTCGAGCAATTCAAAATGGCTGCAAAAACCAGAGGGAATAGCCGCTATGGTACATGGTTCAGATCCATATCAGCGTCAGCGTGCATTAATATACATTCCATTCAATAGGTGGCGACTCTGTAGTGGTTTATATTTCCTGTGACATGTGTGATGACAAAATCACTACCTGCCAATATGTAATGCTGTATGTTTTTTGGGACTTTGCAAACCTTTGCGACCGCCCCTTAGGGTGATTTAGACATTAGATTTGTTTAACAGGGTTCTGTGTGTAGACCATTACGTCAGGTGGAGGGGAGATTTGGTGGATGTTTCTCAAATATGTCAAGGTGAAATCAGTCTTAATGGATGTCGGTTATGAGTGGTCTGTGCACCGCCCAAACTATTTTCTTACATAAGGAACTCATGTTGGAATTAAAAAGTTACCATTGAATTTGTGTTAAGCAGTAAGAAAACTGCTTTGGAATTGTAGGACACTGTCGAGGCATACTTATGTTATTCGTAGCAAGATAAATAAAATTAAAACTATTAAAAATAAACATTTTAAACAGGTAATACCTTTAAATGATAGTGTTGAACAAGGTTAGGTAACCTAAAGTGTTACCAAATGGCAGTGATTTAGTTTCAGCATTTAGACAAACCAAGTATTTGGATGGCACCATTATCTACAAACTTAGTAATGTCTCACACGATTTTCATAATATTAACATCATCGTATAAAAAGGCATTATACTCTTAATAATGTTATATATAATTATAATAAAATTATGATGATAACTTGTTGGTTTTAGAATTTTGTTGACTATGCTACCTGTAAGGCTTCAATGGTTTTATATGAATCATTGTGTTACTCAAAGCGAATGACTTATTAATATGTACATGTTTGTATATAGCTGGGATGTTTAATAAAAGGGATGTAAAAACTGTATTTTTGTTATACCAGAGACTGCAGATTGTTGGCCATTTCAGAGAAATAGCAAAACCTGATTTTACATACATAGTAAATTATCTTCTCATCCCCTTATCTTCTTGCACAGCAAACAGGAAATGTTTGATGAGGTGAATTTACAAATTTGCCAACAGTTACCATATGCAAGAGTACACCAGGTGTCCAAGACATTCAAAACCTATACGTGCTTAACTTAATATTTCTGGCATTTTATTACTGGTTAATTAATGCAATTATTTTGTATTTTTTAAAGTTCACATAGTTTTGTCGTACAGTGGAACTTCGCTTTACGGTTACCTTAGTAATAGTCACCTCTCAGTTAAGATGACCCTAGGATAGTCCCAAATTTTGTCCATATACTGGAAAGTATAGAATAATAGTTCCGCTAATAGGGTCACCTCGCTATACAGGTCGCTTTTGCCCAGTCCCAAGTGTAATTATTTATCCTTATTTTCGATTGAAATAGTTCCTTCTGTCATTTTCCACAATATTTATCTTACACATTTAGTTATGATTCACATAAACTGTGTTGAATTGGGCGCTTACAGAAGATGCATTTTAAAACATTTATTTAGTTTATCTAGATAGAGAATTGGTCAGGTGATTGTGCGTAAAGTTTCCACAGTTGGGCAAGAAGGTGTCGAGGCTGGCAGAGTGACATCTTCCGAGATATGGCATCATAGAAGATGTTCTTGGTGGAGCACAGCAGTTGTTTTGAACTAGGCCGCTGATTGGGCAATGGTTGAAGGCACCAGTCCACAAGACCTTGCATCTGGGGCAGGTTACAACTGACACAGATGGTCGCCAGCAGCCAGCCAAGACTGTAAATGTCACTTGCCTTGTAGCACCGCCTGGTGTAGACAATCTCCGGTGCTATGAGGAAGAAATAATGAAGAAAATGTTCGCGTTCATCATCTGTTTGTAAACCGAAGTTGATGGAGAGATCAGAATGATAGCGTGCCATGCCGAAGTCGATAAAGAAGATGTGATTCGTGGCGCCCTCGAATTGGATCAGGATGTTGTCTCCTTTCAGGTCATTGATAATGATGCCCATCTGGTGGATAGTGTTCATCGCTGACACTATGCGGCAGCACAGTGCTGTCCAATCGACTGAGTCGAACCGCGGGATGCAGCCGTGGAAATACTGTGCGAGTTTGTTGATGGTGATGAGCGTACTGATGTCGTAACCCTCCAGTGTTCTCACACTGCCCACGTACTCCTGTACGAGGCAGTAGCGCAGGTAGCGATCATCATGTTCCACTATTCCCATGCCCCAGAAGTTCGGCACAACAGTGGTGACCTCTAGGTGTTGACTGATGCTGGCCTCAAGGGCCAACTCGTAGATCGTCGTTGACTCGCTGGACAGCAGCTTGATGGTCAGTATCTGACCACTGGGTATGTGTCTGGCGACGTACACGCACCCATACTGACCAATTCCAGCCTGCATGGGAATTCCGCTTTCGTCATTCCTTGAGGTTACATACTCGAACTCCTCTCCCGATACAAACCGCGGCAAACATGGCATCGCCACGATTGTTTCAGGATGTTGCTGCAGCTTCTTCCTGAAGTTCTCACGTTCCCTCGTCGGGTTAATGATCTTCAGGCATGGAGGTGGTGCCCCCTGGGGATCCACCAGCATATCGAGGTCGAAACTTGTTCTGGCCCTGTGCAGGGCACACTGACTCTGACCGAGAACAATCCCGGATTGATAGGAGCTGCTTCCGAGGCTCCCAAGGCTGGTGGGGCTAGACCGCCATTTATGGTCCTGCATGAACCGGTTTTCTCGGTGGGGGCTCAGGTAACATTTACGGCCACTGGTCGTAAATACACCGTCATTGGTCGATGTGGTGCTCTGATGAGAGCGTATAACGTCTTCGTCGTCTGATATCGTCAGTGTTAGCGATGTCCTCTCGCTTGTAATAATTTTATCGTCTGGGTGGATATGATTACCACTGCGTTGGGGAGACAGCTCATCGATGATATTCCCAGTCTGAAGCTCGGCCATCCCACTTGTTGCTGCACTGGTAACATGTCTATGTTCATCACTGCTGAAATCCATCACTCCAGAACTATTCTTTGCAAGTTTCTGAGCACCCACACCATGTGAAACAATTAAATTACTCCAACTATGTGGTGCCTAGCAACGGTTTCCTTGACAACCATTGTGATGTCATAACCTACTCTTTGACTTCTCATCTATAAAGGCAATTAGCTAAGATAGAAACAAGTTGTCTTTCTAATTATGATTGATGAAGCATCTAGACTAGAAAAGGTTATGGTGGCTCATTATTAATAACCAAATCAAACGAAACTACATTTTCAGTACCACAAAGTACACATTTAATATTGACTGCAATAAAAAATGCATACTTTCCACATACATCTGATTACAGGTTTCTGGATAATTTGATACAAGAAAACTATTCACATGTTCTTGCTGATTGTATGAATTGCGATATGTTCAGTCCTCTTCACCGACATTTTAAATTAGTATCTCCTCCCAAGAATGCAGAAGGGCTACTAAATAGCATAACTGAATTTAATTAACAGGGGTGCAACAGCAGAAACAAACTTAATAACAATACCTAAAATTACGTGCATACCATTGGCGTAACATTGCAACATAAGATGATCCTTAATAGAAGATTGTCCAGTCCTTATTTTTATATCAATTAATATAATAATAAGACTAGAATACATATATTGAAGGTGTATGACCTGCCAAATTGAGATTATTAAGCCAGAAACATTGCTCATTATTTGAATTTTTAACACAGGAAAAGTAAACAAAACATTCCTAATATAAGAAATTCTATTGGCACTATAACAGATGCCATCCAGTTTGACTGCAAAGCTCTCTGATATTCAGAGTTGTGATATTCCCGTTGTTAAGAAAAGCAATTCAGTGAACGTCATGCTAATTAGCAGCCAGGCTTATTCTAGGCCACATAACTGACAACCAACCTTTAAGTTAAAACAACATACAATACGCTAATTGTGTGCTATAACATCACAAACTATCTTTTCAGATACAAGTGCCTAAAGTGTTCAACACCAGAAATAAACAACAAATTAAAACCATAAATTCCTGCCATATATAAACCCTCAGTCTCTACCATTTGTTTAGTAACCTCCAAGGAAAAACCTTGGTTTTTGGTGATAAATACTGATTTAACTTTCATGATGTTAATAATGTGTCTTACTAATTGTATAGAGATATGCTGAATTCAACACTCAAAACCTTAGTTGGCTGGTAAACATACAAAGCTACCAGAATCTAGCTGAACACATTTTGGGATTTTTTGTCAAAGAACTAATTTCATCTGTAGTGTGTCGCCTTGTCTTTTTGAACATGACAAAATTAACTACCTCATATGGATTATATATAGACAGCATCTACATAGCCTGCTTCATGAATATTTCATTGTGGAACCACCAACTACCTCGATATGTCAAGTTTGAAGTCAAAACTGCCTCAAACTGAAATCATCCCAGACTAATTGGAATGGCCCCAAAAGAACAGCCCTAGAAGTTTCAACTGTTTACATATATTGAGGCCATCCGTCTAAGATCACGTTAATAAGGCGCTTGTGTTGTGGTTTGAAAGAATGATTTAATGGCAAAAAGATGACGGCACAGTATTTATGCAGTATCATAAAAAATTGTGCAAAACAGCAGAGTACAAGTCCAACATCAAGGTGTGACCTATAAGTTGCGTGAACGTATTTACTGCAACGACAAAAATCGAAGCAGGATTGCATAACTTTGAGGCTAAAATGTCCTCAAAAACAAAACCTTCACACCTACCACTGCAAAAATATACCTAAATTTCTCAATTTAAAATGCTGTCTGCAACGCAGACAATTAAACAATTATCATCGCCGAAACATCATGCTCCACGTAAATACTGATTGGCTGAAACAACAAATCTTACAAGTAAAAGTTCCATACCCTACAGCTCGTCGGGTACATCATCAAAAGTAACGCATATGAAATATGGCACTGGCCGGATCACCGATTCTAGATGTGTTGTTTTCATATTGTTTCAAGACAACGACTCCAGAGTTCATGTTGTTGTCGTTGCCATTATGTGTGAGTCGCAGTTTGTGCGCGACTTCAACTATTCTGCTTTCTTTGCTAAGAAGAGCCCCCAGCGTTGGTCTCCCTGTCCACACCTCACCAGCTTGTCTCTCCAGCCATTTACAATCGCATTGTAGTCGGTCTCGGAGAACTCCTGTAAAAATAAAATCTGTGATTAAACTTTTCTGTATTTACAAAGTGAGGTTTTGCTTTTATTTTCCAAGACCTCCAACAATATCCCCACTAAAATGTCTAATTGCACCACAACCCCTATTAGTTTTACATCCATTTGTACATCTTACAATTTTCTCTTACCAGTCTCGGGGGTTGTTGACATTTGTAAACATTTACCAAGTCATACAAAGCAAACGAAAGGGTGGTCAATGCCCAAATTATATTATAAAGAAGGTTGGACCTGCATACTATTATAACAAAAGTTGGTTGCATGTGAATTGTATGACAATACCGATTGTTGATTTATGTAAACATTATTGTGATGGTTGTTATTTCACATATTGTAGTCCTATTATCGTCTGGAGAATTATCAACATTTCAAAATAATAATTCAGATGAGAGCGAGGGGGTCTGACAGTTAGTACTCTCTGTACAAACAGATGAGAGCGAGGGGGTCTGACAGTTAGTACGCTCTGTACAAACAGATGAGAGCGAGGGGGTCTGACAGTTAGTACGCTCTGTACAAACAGATGAGAGCGAGGGGGTCTGACATTTAGTACGATCTGTACAAACAGATGAGAGCGAGGGGGTCTGACAGTTAGTACTCTCTGTACAAACAGATGAGAGTGAGGGGGTCTGACAGTTAGTACGCTCTGTACAAACAGATGAGAACGAGGGGGTCTGACAGTTAGTACGCTCTGTACAAATAGATGAGAGCGATGGTTGGGATGGCAGAACTACCTCCACGCGGTCCAACCTGTACGCTCTGTACAAATAGATGAAAGCAAGATCTGACAGTTAGTACTCTCTGAACAAATAGATGAGAGCGAGGGGTCTGACAGTTAGTACTCTCTGTACAAACAGATGAGAGCCAGAGGGTCTGAGAGTTAGTAATCTCTGTACAAACAGATGAGAGTGAGGGGGTCTGACAGTTAGTACGCTCTGTACAAACAGATGAGAGCGAGGGGGTCTGACAGTTAGTACGCTCAGTACAAACAGATGAGAGCGAGGGGGTCTGACAGTTAGTACGATCTGTACAAACAGATGAGAGCGAGGGGGTCTGAGAGTTAGTACGATCTGTACAAACAGATGAAAGCGAGGGGGTCTGACAGTTAGTACTCTCTATAGAAACAGATGAGAGCGAGGGGGTCTGACAGTTAGTACTCTCTGTACAAACAGATGAGAGCGATGGTTGGGATGGCAGAACTACCTCCACGCGGTCCAACCTGAAAGTTCTGTACAAATAGATGAAAGCAAGGAGATCTGACAGTTAGTACTCTGTACAAACAGATGAGAGCCAGAGGGTCTGAGAGTTAGTACTCTCTGTACAAACAGATGAGAGCCAGAGGGTCTGAGAGTTAGTACTCTCTGTACAAACAGATGACAGTGAGGGGGTCTGACAGTTAGTACTCTCTGTACAAACAGATGAGAGTGAGAGGGTCTGAGAGTTAGTACTCTCTGTACAAACAGGTGAGAGCGAGGGGGTCTGACAGTTAGTACTCTCTGTACAAACAGATGAGAGCGAGGGGGTCTGACAGTTAGTACTCTCTGTACAAATAGATGAGAGCGATGGTTGGGATGGCAGAACTACCTCCACGCGGTCCAACCTGTACAAATAGATGAAAGCAAGGGGGTCTGACAGTTAGTACTCTCTGTACAAACAGATGAGAGCGAGAGGGTCTGAGAGTTAGTACTCTCTGTACAAAACAGATGAGAGCGAGGGGGTGTGACAGTTAGTACTCTCTGTACAAACAGATGAGAGCGAGAGGGTCTGAGAGTTAGTACTCTCTGTACAAACAGATGAGAGCGAGGGGGTCTGACAGTTAGTACTCTCTGTACAAATAGATGAGAGCGAGGGGGTCTGACAGTTAGTACTCTCTGTACAAACAGATGAGAGCGAGAGGGTCTGAGAGTTAGTACTCTCTGTACAAACAGATGAGAGCGAGGGGGTGTGACAGTTAGTACTCTCTGTACAAACAGATGAGAGCGAGAGGGTCTGGGAGTTAGTACTCTCTGTAGAAACAGATGAGAGCGAGGGGGTCTGACAGATAGTACTCTCTGTACAAACAGATGAGAGCGATGGGGTCTGACAGTTAGTACGCTCTGTACAAACAGATGAGCGATGGTTGGAATGGCAGAACTACCTCCACGCGGTCCAACCTGTATGGTCTGTACAAATAGATGAAAGCAAGGGGGTCTGACAGTTAGTACTCTCTGTACAAATAGATGAGAGCGAGGGGGTCTGACAGTTAGTACTCTCTGTACAAACAGATGAGAGCGAGGGGGTCTGACAGTTAGTACTCTCTGTACAAACAGATGAGAGTGAGAGGGTCTGAGAGTTAGTACTCTCTGTACAAACAGATGAGAGCAAGGGGGTGTGACAGTTAGTACTCTCTGTACAAACAGATGAGAGCGAGAGGGTCTGGGAGTTAGTACTCTCTGTACAAACAGATGAGAGCGAGGGGGTGTGACAGTTAGTACTCTCTGTACAAACAGATGAGAGCGATGGGGTCTGAGAGTTAGCACTCTCTGTAGCAACAGAACGAGCAAGGGGGTCTGACAGTTAGTACTCTCTGTACAAACAGATGAGAGCGAGGGGGTCTGACAGTTAGTACTCTCTTACAAATAGATGAGAGCGATGGTTGGGATGGCAGAACTACCTCCACGCAGTCCAACCTGTACGGTCTGTACAAATAGATGAAAGCAAGGGGGTCTGACAGTTAGTACTCTCTGTACAAACAGATGAGAGCGAGAGGGTCTGAGAGTTAGTACTCTCTGTACAAACAGATGAAAGCGAGGGGGTGTGACAGTTAGTACTCTCTGCACAAACAGATGAGAGCGAGAGGGTCTGAGAGTTAGCACTCTCTGTACAAACAGATGAGAGCGAGGGGGTCTGACAGTTAGTACTCTCTGTACAAACACATGAAAGCGAGGGGGTCTGACAGTTAGTACTCTCTGTACAAATAGATGAGAGCGAGAGGGTCTGAGAGTTAGTACTCTCTGTACAAACAGATGAGAGCGATGGGGTCTGACAGTTAGTACTCTCTGTAGAAACAGATGAGAGCGAGGGGGTCTGACAGTTAGTACTCTCTGTACAAAGATATGAGAGCGATGGTTGAGATGGCAGAACTACCTCCACGCGGTCCAACCTGTACGGTCTGTACAAATAGATGAAAGCAAGGGGGTCTGACAGTTAGTACTCTCTGTACAAATAGATGAGAGCGAGGGGGTCAGAGAGTTAGTACTCTCTGTACAAACAGATGAGAGCGAGAGGGTCTGAGAGTTAGTACTCTCTGTACAAACAGATGAGAGCGAGGGGGTATGACAGTTAGTACTCTCTGTACAAACAGATGAGAGCGATGGGGTCTGACAGTTAGTACTCTCTGTAGAAACAGAAGCGAGCAAGGGGGTCTGACAGTTAGTACTCTCTGTACAAACAGATGAGAGCGAGGGGGTCTGACAGTTAGTACACTCTGTACAAACAGATGAGAGCGAGGAAGTCTGACAGTTAGTACTCTCTTTACAAACAGATGAGAGCGAGGGGGTCTGACAGTTAGTACTCTCTGTACAAATAGATAAGAGCCAGGGGGTCTGACAGTTAGTACTCTCTGTACAAATAGATGAGAGCAAGGGTGTCTGACAGTTAGTACTCTCTGTCTTACTCATTTTTATATTGATTCATTTTTAATTGGTTTATTTATCTTATTTGTTTAACTTACCTTATGCTTATTTAATGTATTAACTTACTTTAGTTGTTTAGTTAACTTATATTTTACCTTATTTATTTAACCTGTTTACTTGTTTTATAAACACTTTAAAATTTAAGTTTTTCAAATTATTTTAAATAAACTTACTTTTATTTCATTTAGTCAGCTTTTCCCCAGAATACACGTCGCTTTACAAATGTACATTATTAATAACAACGTGTTAATCTTACCCTGATGAAGTCATCCTTGATCGCCAATGTCCTATTCAGTTCCTTTTGGAGTACGTCTATGAACTGGTCCGTTCGGTCCTCTGCCACCACATTCACAAATCCCACGTCTTCCAACACCTGACAACCACACAGATATGGCGAATAAAGGTTGATGGAGAAAATTATATGGAGACAACCTGTTCCTCTACATGGAATTAGCCAGCGTAGTAATTTGTACATTAATAATAATAGAGTTGAACGTGAGAAAATGGGACATTGTTGAACATCAAAGGGTATTGTGGTTAACTCAGCCTACCTCAACAATATTGCCAATAAACCTTGTTTTGAAACGGGATGCTTGCTCCGTTTGAACATGATCCGGAGTCGTATATTCTAAATTACGAACGTTATTACGGGCTTACTAAACATGATTTGGTGAGCAGCACAGATCACCTCCTTTTAAAAAATGCAATAAATGCGACTATGTTAAAAATGCACCATTAAACACATATGATAAATTGTTGCAATTCAAAGACTGGGTTTTTTAGTGTTACTAACAAGCACTTTGAGTAGGTGCCAGCCACTAAGGTCGACTGAACGAAAGTTTACATCTAGGCGCACGTGAAAGACACCCCTGTGGCATACATGCTCTTAGAAGGTGTTTGATGTAGATTTAAGTAACTCAGTACAATCACAGAAGTGAAGCATTGCAGATTTACATTACAATGCCTGTTCTGGTAAATGAGCACGTACATACCAGGTAACTACAAGTGCTACCACAAACTGGCTGGACATTTCAAAGTCCATTTTTTTATGGTAAAACCAACTGCAGATAGTTAAAAGAAATAATTATCTAAATTATTTTCACTATAACAGGTGTAGGTAATACATTTAAAAAAAAGTAAGTGGTTCCTTTGATCTTTAAAGGTAATCACATTGATATTTTACTATGTATCTAATTGTTCATTTTATTAAACTGTCCTCCCCTCATGGATATAACTTCACCGCAACATGTAATCTTGGCCGAAAAACCTTCTCAGCACTACACTATGAAAATTTATTTAAAAAACACAGTATATATAATTTATTTACTATTCATCCTCACAAGCCAGCTGTAGTGACTACGTACACTGTCCCTGGCAGGTCTCCTACACATCTTATGGAAGTTAGCTGAATCAAATCTGTAAATGACTGTAATATCCATGAGATGAGTATAGACACCTGTCCCGACTCGAGCTCCAGTTTCGGGAACCCCATTCGATCATTCTCACAAAGCGCTGAGCGGTATTGTGTATTCAAATAATTACGTGTACTTCCAAAACATTCCATGTGGACCACCCAGAAGACCACCGGAACTTTCTGGTACGAGAAATTATTGGCTGAGGTTATCTTCTGAGTTTCGTGAGGTGATCTGCCATGGGGTATTGAGACTGAGGTAATCAGTAGTGCCTCCTGGTGCATGAGGATGATGCTAATATCTTAATGGCTGGTAAAATCCCTAAAAGACGACCCGTCAGACTTATTTGCATGGTGGGAGTCACACATGGGGTAGGGTGTGTGATGTCTCAGTACCTTGCCATACTGGGCTGGAGACAGCAGGTAGTATCCTCGTTGGGTGACGTACTTTGAGAAGTCGTCCGAGTGAAGCCCTTCTTTGCAGCAGTAGTCGGTGATGAGCAGTTGACCACCGGGCCGCAGCCATTTCTGAAAGGTAGCCACACTTGAAAACTCCTCACAACACATTTACAGTGGTGACTCGTTTTATGGTCATCTCAGTGATACAGCCAAAATATTTCCACATACAGTAAAGTATTATATTAGTCCCGCTAATGCAGCCACCTCGCTATTCAGGTCACTTTTGTCCAGTTCCAAGGGTGGCCTTAATAGTAAAGTTCCACTGTATTTACAATAACATTTTTATAATACGTTGATGTGAACATTGTTAACTGCACTTCTTTATATTATAATTAATTCATTTATTTATATCTGATTGTTTAATATATATAATATATATTTTATAATTGTTTATACATATTAATTATGCAAGGAATATTTTAATGACTTGTTCATGGTTTACATTTTAGAATAATTTTTTTAGATTAATAAATTTTAGTTAGTTGACATTCTGTAGATGACATTTCTGCGACGAGGATAGAATATTCGGCTACATACCAGGAACCTTGTGAAGAGGGCCTTCTTGTCCTCAATGTGTAGGATGGTGTCACGACTGTACACAACGTCGTACGAGGCAGCTGGGAGTTCACGCTTCGTCGCATCCGACACTTCAAACTGCACCTGTGGGCAAGACACGCAGGATTCACTAGTTTGGTCAAGGGCTTTGAGTACAACTTGACACAGCTCCAGCAGGATTGGCATCAAGTACATTTGGTCAAGTACAATTCCAAATACAAGTACTTTAGATCAAGTACAAGCAAAGACCCTATATATTAAGACATACAACTCGAAGTATGGAGATAGTTAACTTATTCAACAAGAACCTTGTTGCCCCGTGGGACATGACTGATTTGGGCTGTTCTTAGATTTTAAATTTTTTGAGTTTCGTCCAGGGGAACAATGGGTTGGGGATCTTGGACGAGGGCTCATTATTTATAAAGGCTGTATCTGAAGTTTGCAATGTTGGAATTAAATTTTTTCTTATATCACTGTAAAAATAATATTGTAATCTACAAAAATGTCTTGGAGTGTAGATAGCAATTGTTTTTACTTTTAGAGTTACTACCATGTGTGCATAGCTATTTTATTGACGAAATGTTGCTGCTTTGTGGATATGGTGTGATCTAATTTTTAACAACATCACACAGCAGCACAATGCAGGATTACATACTCATAATAACAACATTAATTTAGAAGTAAAAGCAAATACACCTAATGATTTATTTGTAGATTACAATAATAAATTTATTATCTTTAAGAAGATACAAGAAAACATTTAATTTCACTGTTGCAAATTCAGGAACAACTTTTTTAAAATATGGAGCCCCCCTCAAGATCCTCATCCTACGGTCCCCCGTATAAAATTCTAAAAACTAAAAATCTACGGGCCATCATCAGCTTGATAGCACACCTAAACAATTTCTGCCCCATAGATTTGTTCTGACCCAGTTGTCAACACTGCTGTTGCTTAGCGACTTGAACCCAGCCACTATGTCATTGCAGTCAACCAATAACTATTGACTTGTCTACTTTCCGTCTTAATTTATAAGGTTTTTGGTTTAATGTACTTTTAAACATAAACTTATCATGTACACTTCCAAGTACAATTACATTACACTGTTGGATTAATCCAGATAATCTGACACTGCCTGTTATTTGTGCCACTCCGCCACCATCTGTTCTGATTCTGATGGTACACAATTCGGAAAGGTATTATTTTTGACAAAACTACTAGGTATACTAAAACTGTTAGATTGATACAAAGATAGAACATAATGTAAAAACGTTACAGAGTGCTTATAGATATATGACCTACAAAGAGTACACAGTTCATACCCTGCCGTCCCCAATGCCAGTCAATCTCTCCAGGGCTATCTCTACCATGTTGGCAGACAGATCCAGGCCATACACATTCACATTGTACGTCTACAAATTACATACACATCAGATCTTTACTGAATAGTTTGTAGATGACAAAGCAAAATCTGTTGAAATGCACACATGCATCAATGCATGCAGGCACACACAGATAATAATCCTTATTGTTACATCAGGTTCAGTATAGAAGCATAGCAGGCAACATAGTTATATAAATACATTATGGAACAACTGGAATGAAGCAAAACAAATTACTTGTGTTCCTTATTCAGGTGCGTAATTGTATGTAAATTGTATGTAAATCATAATTCATGCAAAAGAACAGATGCATATTAACACACACAAAATGCATCTAACACAGGCATTTTTATAACACAAACAGCACGACTATTAAGACAACTTTGATTTTAAAACAATGGGAGGGAGAGGTAAGGGTTACTCTCTATGATGTGTTGTGTGTGCGTGGTGTGGACATTGTCCACTGTTGCTGTAAACACTGACCTTGGCCATGTAGAAGGCGCTCCCACCAATGCCACAGCCTATGTCCAGCACTGTCTGCCCTTCCTTCAGTTTCAAGACCTTCACCAGCTCCTACAGCGTTCACACAGCATCACCCACCCACTCACACCATCTAACTATCTGTCTTGCAGTCTTTGGGATGACTCATTTGTTTATCCATTGTTTCTAAGATGATGATTTGGATGCATCACAACTGTTATAGTAGAAACAGCGCGGAAAAACATTAGCATCATCGCCTATGAAAAACTACATGGGTCATCCACAAAGACTGCTGGGACGGCCGCAAAATATCGTAGAATGACACTATATGAAAGAAACATAATTTAACCATTGACCCCACGCGATCCCCATGCCCTACTGCCTACATAAAATGTTGACCTTTATCGACTTGTGCTCACCTTCAGCGACCATTATTATATTCATTGGGTGACACTTCAAAGAGGATAATGCAAAACTGGCTACATGTGTTTGAAGTCTAAACCAGAAACATAAAGTAAAGTAATTAAACATTACTAGTTTATATCGACAAACTGGGCGCCAAACCAAGGGAATGAACTAACACTGTTACAGTGGTACCGTCTGATAACTCTCTTCTCCCAGGTAGGAGAAAGACCATCTAGATAAGTAGCACGTATCAAAAAACAAAAGTAAACAACTATAAATAATTACTGTTATATTTTCTGAAATACATTGCCAATTGGTAGATCAGACACCAACGTTTAAATGAAATGAAGGAACTTAGGAAGAGGTGATTGGACCTTGGCACCTCAGAGGAGATCCACTTACAATGCTCCAAAATGAGCATATTCACAGACAGATTTTAATGACAACACAACTCCTTGATGATCAAACCATCTGCACCCACCTCCGTTGTCTCCTTGCCTCCCGTGCTCACGTAGTTGCGCCCAAAGATTCGTTCGTACCGCAGGATGCTGTTGTGGCTGTACTGCTGACTGTCAAGGAACTCCTGGAACGTTGTGAAGCCGTCCGGTATGTACGTTTCCTTCGTTTCTCTCTGCACCTTGCGCGTCAACCAGCAGATCTGGTTGCTGTTGTTCTTCCTCTGTAAACAGACATTTTGTTCCTGGTTGCATCATTTTAATTAACGTTCTGTTAGTTGTGCTACATTTGTGCTCTACTTTGTGATCAAGAGAGGTTAACTGTTATGTAATTATTGGTAGGAAGGTTGGTGAATCAGTTGAACTTACAGACCGTGAGCCCAGAGCTTTTATTTACGTAAACGATGCCAAATGTTTGACCCTATGGACTGAACTAACGACTTTCCCCTGACATCATAAACATGAGTTGCTGCCGGGTCTGGGGTGGGCCAAAAAAATTGATTTATCTATGGGAACAACTTTGGGCTCCCGCTCTACTAGTCCCAATTTGGTTATGCAGACAAGAGCAAGTTTACAAACAGAATGGTTTGCTTAAAAGTGACCATTTACCTGGGTGTAACCTTCACAGAATACAATTGCAAAAAAGTTACAGCCTTACTAAATGCAGCATGGTGGACAGTATACATTTAACACGTTTATTCTTATATTAACAACAATATTGTTAGTAACAGAGGAACAGATGTCATACCTTAACCTAAACCATATGCTGATACCCTGCATCATTCAAGTTAATTAAATAAACATGTTTATAACAACAACAACAAATGGTGACATCAGATTGATTAACAACTCTTATTAACAATAAATTTTGACAATGGCCTTAGTTAAATATGACATTTACGTTAATAATAATTCACCAGCTTACGTCCACCCACAAAGCAACAAACCACCTGTTCACTGTGGCGTCATCTGGATAATTCGTCACCACTCAATTTTCCCAGGTAAGAGAAAGGCCGTCCAGAAAAGCATGGCATACAAAAAAACACGTACGCGATTAAAGCGAATAACTCGAAATAACTATCGTTGTGTTTTCTGAAGTGCAGTACCAATTGGTGAAACAGAGGCGAATGGACCACGGAAGCAAATGAACACAGAAAGAGGTGAGTGGAGTGTGGCGTTTGGGAGGAAATATACTTGCAATAATCCAAAGCTAGCAGAATTTTCTGCAGAAGGCACTCCATAATGTCCACATATTGCTTGTGCTTTTTTGCCATTTCAAAGTAATTTGTATAATTGCTGGGGT
Source organism: Paraescarpia echinospica (assembly GCA_020002185.1). Taxonomy (NCBI): domain Eukaryota; kingdom Metazoa; phylum Annelida; class Polychaeta; order Sabellida; family Siboglinidae; genus Paraescarpia; species Paraescarpia echinospica. The sequence continues at coordinate 61,784,616 of CM034537.1, forward strand.
TCCCCTGGGGGTAACTGGTGCTGGACCCCCTGAACTAGAAAAACTATAACATTTCAAGATAACAGCACTTGCTAACTACAACATGTCGAAGTAGCAACTCCAAATACCTACTATGTTATCGTAGGAAAAACATCTGTCAACAGGCATGCTGTATTGACTGGATGTATCCGGACTGCGAAAATAATTAAATTATCAGCTTTCCGAAAATATACAACTTATAAGTCAATTTTGTTAATGTCTCAGTGCACACATTGGTGGTTCCTCTGCACGTTTTGGTCACAATCATCCAATCTCTCACAGTTAGATGAGGTGTCCGAAAACATACAGGACAGAAAATAATTATTTTTGTACATCTTTAGAGTGTCGGAAAATAAAATTCTTGTTCCTGCACAACTGAAATTGAATAGACACACATGCGTCATTCACCAGTTACAAAGTTCTTTATATGCACAAATATTCTAGAAATTATTTTGGCAAAAAAAAGGTGGCCGTCTTCTTGAATAATTCACATAGACCGCTGTCTGGCCCTAAATCTACGCTACGGACATGGCCTGCTTACGCCGTATTCAAATACGTTGTCTGGTGTAAATTTTCAGTGTCATTAATTATCACTTAATGTAAATAAAACTAGTTAATCAAAAATTATATAATAATATAGTAAGGGTAAATGTTCCATGTAGCAGAAAACAACTGGGTCAGAAGAATATGTAGAGTAATACAAGAGGATAGAAGGAAGATGAAGGAATTGAGAGAAGAGATTGGAATGAAAAAACACCTAAAGTGGAAAGTAGCCGGTAACAGAATGAGATGGGCGGGACATGTACATAGAATGGGTGAAGACAGACTGGCGAAAAGATCATGGCAGACGAAGGAGAGGAAGACCAAGGCTGAGATGGAACGACAGCAAAAAACGAGACCTGGGGAGGGCTGGCGTGAACAGACATGAATAGGTGGCCATTGCGGACGAGAGAGAGAGAGAGGTAGAAAGAACTGATAAGAAAAGTAGAAGCTACCAAGGGACCCCACCGCGCAAGGGACCAAGGGGAAGAAGAAATGTTCCATGTATCTGTAATCATCATTCATGAGAACATAGATAGGCTATCTTTTGAAAATAATTCAGTTGGTTAATCTAAAGAATAAAACAGGACCAACAACAGAGAATGGACCATGAAATACTTTGTAGTTTTTATGCTTTACATTGATTACCTCTGACATGTTTACACGTATTGTTGAAAATTACGGTCTACTTTTCGCATGAGCTTGATTTGAATACAATGAGCAATAATACCTCAAGATATCTTGTTTCTTATTCACAATGAACATATATTTTGACACTTGCATTGTTTTTATAGTGATTAACAATTAATTATAGAAATATTGCACACAATTATCACTAAATTAGGTTTTGACCGGGTTTTGACCACTTTTAAGGGAAATTGACTCCGGTTAAACCAGGTTAAAACCGTTCAACCCTGGCCTTGCTTAATACAACACATGTTAATATTGATAAATCAAGTCTTAATAACACATTTTTCATACAGCTATTTTCACTAACACGTATCACAGACTACAACACAGCAAGGTTGACATTTTCATATAATCATATCTAAAAGTGTTATTAATTTATATGTCCATAGGGTGGGTGTGTTGCCCAAACACTACGGTCATGCGGCTCATGGTGCCATTGGATCCCTTCGAGCTAATGACATGCTGTAAAAAACTAACATAAGAAAAGAATCAAATCGTTGTTCCTTGCCTGATTGGTAGTTACAAAATAGGTCAAACCATTGAGCTCTTGGCTAGAAGGACTACTAGGTCAACAGTAAGTGCATTTTTTCTTGTTGCTGCCCTATTTTCTCAGCCGCTGCATAGGCCGACAGGTTAAGAGGTTAGCGTCGCCTATGACAGATTGTTACTGCTGCTGCTTAAGTAGATTGTCTCTGCTTATCACTGTGCAGATATGTTCTAGTTAACCACTCTAACTGTTAGTACACATATTATAACCACTCTAACTGTTAATACACATATTATAACCACTCTAACTGTTAGTATACATATTATAACCACTCTAATTGTTAGTAGTATACATATTATAACCACTCTAATTGTTAGTAGTATACATATTATAACCACTCTAACTGTTAGTACACATATTATAACCACTCTAACTGTTAATACACATATTATAACCACTCTAACTGTTAGTATACATATTATAACCACTCTAATTGTTAGTAGTATACATATTATAACCACTCTAATTGTTAGTAGTATACATATTATAACCACTCTAACTGTTAGTATACATATTATAACCACTCTAAATGTTAGTATACATATTATAACCACCCTAACTGTTAGTATACATATTATAACCACTCTAAATGTTAGTATACATATTATAACCACTCTAACTGTTAGTATACATATTATAACCACTCTAACTGTTAGTATACATTTTATAACCACTCTAACTGTTAGTATACATTTTATAACCACTCTAACTGTTAGTATACATATTATAACCACTCTAATTGTTAGTATACATATTATAACCACTCTAATTGTTAGTAGTATACATATTATAACCACTCTAATTGTTAGTAGTATACATATTATAACCACTCTAACTGTTAGTATACATATTATAACTACTCTAAATGTTAGTATATATATTATAACCACCCTAACTGTTAGTATACATATTATAACCACTCTAACTGTTAGTATACATATTATAACCACTCTAACTGTTAGTATACATATTATAACCACTATAACTGTTTGTATACATATTATAACCACTCTAACTGTTAGTATACATATTATAACCACTAACTGTTAGTGTACATTTTATAACCACTCTAACTGTTAGTATACATTTTATAACCACTCTAACTGTTAGTATACATATTATAACCACTCTAACTGTTAGTATACGTATTATAACCACTCTAACTGGTAGTATACATATTATAACCACTCTAACTGTTAGTATACATATTATAACCACTCTAATTGTTAGTAGTATACATATTATAACCACTCTAACTGTTAGTATACATATTATAACTACTCTAAATGTTAGTATATATATTATAACCACCCTAACTGTTAGTATACATATTATAACCACTCTAACTGTTAGTATACATATTATAACCACTCTAACTGTTAGTATACATATTATAACCACTCTAACTGTTAGTATACATATTATAACCACTCTAATAGTTAGTATACATATTATAACCTATAACTGTTAGTATACATATTATAACCACTCTAACTGTTAGTATACGTATACATATTATAACCACACTAACTGTTAGTATACATATTATAACCATGAATAGGATAACAAGTGTAGGTAGCTGCACACAAAAAAATATTTAGGGTGATCTTAAGAGCAGTTTTCAAAACATTGACCGTCCTGTCTTGAGTGAGGGTGTTGTTTGTCATGTATGGTGTCAAACTTCTCTTATATGTCTCAAAGACATCACAACAATATAATTCATAGAGAAAGAAATAACATCGACGTCATGTAAAAAACACTGAATTATTAACAACAGTGCAGAGTAAAACAGTTCCAAAATGGGACATATCTACAAAGACTCATATGGGTAATCCAAATGGTTACTTTCTATCTTTCTTTTAAAACTTTTGTACATTTGACAAACATTTTCTCTAATTCTTTGCACAAATATAAATGGTTGTCTCTCAAATTCTATTACATATACTAACAATCAGTATATAATACGGTATAAATTATAATTTGGTTTAAACAACAACGTGACAATTTGGAATGCCATATATGACTGTATATAATGCAGTGTAGTTTATTCCACAAATTCACATAGACAGTAAGTGTATGTGAATTTTTTAATTTTTAGCATTGTTTGGATGCTGTTATTAAATTTACTTTGTGTGTTTTTATGTGAAAGACCTGTAATTGCAAATTTGTGAATACAATCTGTGCATTTTCCTATATAAATGTTGTTATTAAAGTCTAGTTAGTAGTTATGCAAGTGAAGTTTGTGAAAGGGGGTAAATAATTAGATCATCTGCCACAAAATTGCTGCCCCAGTGAGTTTGTTTTAGCAATATGTTCAATTTAATTTCAGGCAGAATGATACTACAACGGCATGGAGCCATAGCTACAACGTACGCTGTTACCAAGGAGATGTACAACCAACAAACATATCTTCGACATCAAACCCAATGTCTTATCTGCAGTATTCAGCTCAACATCCTTTCGTAATTTTTTTCAAACGTGATATTTTCTTTTCAGCAGATACACCTCTAATAAATGTGAATAACACATGTCTAAAAGATCAACAGCTTCATACAAAATGTGAAGCCAGATGTTACAAGTTATTGAAATGAAAATAACCAAAATTTAATTATCATTATACATACCTCAACGTAAGTTCGAACAGATTTGGAGAAAATCAAGTCAAGTCCAAAATCGAGACCGCCCTGTATTGCTGAAACTGTACGGAGCATGGAGCAGTAGATTCCAGGACGCCTGTAGTATGTAGGATTGTCAGATCTTTTGATGTTTCCTGCAACGTTATTTAAAAGTAGTTGTACTGCATGTAATTAATATATTTCATGGTAACAAAACTAATGATTAACATTATGTTTGTTTCAGAATATTAATCCACTTTTTTCTTACACTGGCTAACTCAGTGACATGGCTGCTATTACTCTATTAACGTGCTTTACATTATGAGGGTGGCAGGGGTATCTTTACATTACGAGGGTGGCAGGGGTATCTTTACATTATGAGGGTGGCATTGGTATATTTACATTATGAGGGTGGCAGAGGTATCTTTACATTATGAGGGTGGCAGGGGTATTTTTACGTTATGAGGGTGGCAGGGGTTTCTTTACATTATGAGGGTGGCAGGGGTATCTTTACATTATGAGGGTGGCAGGGTTATCTTTACATTATGAGGGTGGCAGGGGTATCTGCTAAGCCAATCTTTCTCCAGGCAGTTCTCACTTAAACAACTCTGCCTTATTTTTTGTCACAAAGAAAAACATTTGCAGCCAGAATTTCAACAGAATATACAACAAATGTCCGACAGCTGCATTTGTTTGGAGTCCATTTTGAAAGTATGTCAGAGATTGTTGCTAGGCAACAGGTAGGTAGTTCAGTTTGAGTCGTCAGTAAATTATAAAGTCCCAACCACTCAAACATCAAATATTGATTAAAAGAGACTAGTTGGAATAGATTTGCCATAGGCTGTTTAAACAATGAAAAATATAATATGGATCGATACAGAATTTCAAGTCAAAAATACGGATTTCAACCAGGAAAATGTCGCATGTCAGCAAATACATTCTAATACAAAAAGACATGACATAATACACAGATATACCTGATGGGTGGAAACATGACTCGCGGAAGAACAGGTATCCCCCTTCTCTTAACCACAACAACAATTTGTTCAAAACTTTGTACAGTTCTTCATCGTCCAGATACATGAACAGCCAGTTTGAGAAAATCACGTCTACGCTGTTAATGGAAACAAAGCAACCAAATAATTATAATGATGGCAATAGTCCATTGGACCTTTGGCCCAAAGGACTAATAAAATTATATTATCGCTTTACGGTCACCTTGGTAATAGTCACCGCACAATTAAGGTCAACCTAGGACGGTCCCTCACTATTTCTGTATAGAATAAAATGTAGGAAATAATAGTTACACTAATATGGTTATCTCGCTAGTCAGGTCACCCAGTTCCAAGGTTGACCTTGATAGTGGGGTTCCACTGTATTCTAATATAATAATGTTTATTCATTTGCAATTGTTATAAGAAATGTCAAGTTTTATTCACTGCAAGACTAAATTACAACACTGATGTTCCTGAGAAACACTGCAAGACTTATAGTGAGACCATCTGTACAAATTGCATTTACTAATCCTGTAGAATGTTTTGGAAATTTCTATCTGCCTGCGAAAGAACAACAAACTCCAGTAGACGTTTTTGATTATGCCACACATAGGAAAATGGTGTGGACAATAACACAATCTAAAATTCGGTAACAAACGAAATATTGACGACAATGTGCAATAAAAATACCTATGTTGACGAACAATCATTTTCCATATTGTGTTTTAATTGACAGATGCTGACATTTACAAACTTTGCCTTTTTAGATGTGACCTTTCTGGAAGTAGCCGAACTATTCACACTAACAACAGTTTTGATTTTTGTTAGTATCGAACAAAAATCACACCTTTAAAGAAGAACGAGTACCAGTTACCTCTCTGCGGGTCTGTCAAGTTTTGTGACATCTGCTGACAGAAATTCGATGTTGCTGCAATCCTTAGTTTGCTCCTTGTTTTGTTTAATAAACTTCTCTATGAAGTCGACTGCCAGAACACTCTTAGACCGTTTTGAAAGTTCGCCAGTGAATCGCCTGCAAGAATACATGCACAATTAGTTGACATTGCTCTTTCTTCTCATAGCATGGGTTGAAACTGGCCTAAGTGCCAGTCTTTGATTTTTTCAAATGTTTCTTTGTTCTGAATAAATGTAGTGGTTGGGAGAGCTTTCATGCTGTTAACAATTATTAATACCTGAGAAATTATAAATGAAATATGATGAGTTATGAAATTATACTAATATTATTTTAGCAAATTTGTACCCAAAAAATGTTGATAGTTCTTTTTAAAATAAATACTTGCAGTACAACAATTTTATTATTTTTTGGTCAAATGTCATGATATAATTTATTAATAATAATAATGAAGTGAACATACACAACGTAATACACATAAATAAATCGTCACTCTCTTGAACTGTCTCAGTTAATGGGAGGATGCCCATTTGTTTTTGTCACAAAATCATGTTGCACAATACAAACTATATCTATTACAAGATACCGACCGACTGCAAATATGTTATAATAACCTATTGTTTGTTGTTGAAATTTAAATGTTTTTGTAGGAAACAGTTTGTTTATATGGATGGCAGCACGCCACTTCTGAAGGTGTGGCCTCCGGTCTGCTTACCAATGAGATGGATATGTACATCACACATTACACCATCATGCGCCCGTCAGGTCTTCTTCTTATGTACAGCTCAGAACTCTGTATCAGCCACATGTATGTGGCTAGACTATTGTCGAGCTTGGGTGGGCCGTTGCAAGTAGCGGGTGGTGTTGCGTTGGTTTGGGTCTATTGCTTATTTTGTGACGTTTAGGCAGATCAGAAGACCCTATAGTCGGGGTGCCTATAGCTTTGCCTTTGTGGGCGTAGATTACTTTAGGCAGGCGAGAGGAGATGTTGTCTAAATGAGTCCAGTGATTGTTTGCTAACTAGCTGTTGTGTGCATTTGTTCCATGACTTGATGGTGCTTGGAAAGAATGAGTGCTTGTATGCGTCGATGCGGGTGAATGTCTGGAAGTAGCGATATGCGTTGCCTCTGGTACGAGTTGAAGCAGCGGTGAGTGAAGTCATTGTTATGTCCACTAAGTTCCTGATGCGGTAGAGCATTATGAGCTTGGCATTAGACCGCCTACTCGCAAGGGTCTCCCATTTCAGCCTTTCGTTCATGGTTGTCACACTGCTGCGTCGACGGTAGTCGCTCTTCACGAAGCGAGCAGCTTGTCGTTGTACATTTTCCATGGTCCTGATGTTCTTCCTGTGGATGGATCCCATGCTGTCGACGCATATTCCACGATGGGTCTAACGAACGTCTGATAGCATAATGCTTTGATGGCTTGTGGGCATCTGCTGATGTTCCGCTGTAGGAAAGCTCTGGTGTTGTTAGCCTTCTTTGTCACGTTGTTGATATGTTCGCTCCATGTTAGTGTCCTGTCGATGGTTACTCCAAGGTACTTGACTCCATTGACCTCCTTCAATTGTTGTCCGTGGATAGAGTAATCACTGACAATTCTCTTCTTCCTTCTGTTGGTAATTCGGATAACTTCGCACTTGTCCGGATTAAACTCCATCAGCCAGTCTTTTTCCCACATCTGTAGCTTGTATATGTCATCTTGTAGTTTATCTGCATCATCTCGTGAGTTGATGTTTCAGTACAGGAGACAGTCACAACCTTTCGCAGAATTATCTGAGCTTGTTATGTACGGTGATTTGAGAGACAGCTCAGCAATTTTTTTAAACACAGAACTGATGAATTAAAAAGTTGTGTCTGATTCGTTAAAACGTAAAAAGTAAGTATGTTAGATTACATATAATATATGTTGTGTCACATGACATAGGTCATGTGACATGACAGTAAATTCAGTCTGCTGAAGAAGGCCACGAGATGCGGTCGAAATTATAGAGAAAAAACAAACAAGTTTGTTGAGAGGTAAATATACCCAACATGAATAACCAAGAAACCAGATCATCACTTCAATCCAAAGGACATATAATATAGTTTAAAAAAGGTAAGTTTTTTATACAGCAAAGTATCTAGTTTTTTGAACTGGTCAAAGTGTTTTACACTTTACTCTCTGGCAGACATGTTCAATCGGACAACATCTCAACTTCTCTGGGACGCATTCAGCTATGATTCAAATAACGCATGAAGATTATTCATACACAAATATCCACCATTGTCTATGGCCAGGTACTCATTCATATAGCTGAGTGAACTGAAGCAACATAGAGTGAACGAATTTGCCCAAGGTTCAACACAGCAGGACAGGATTTGAACCAAGTTCTCTCTATTGAGAGTCCGATGCTCTAGCCACTGTGCCACTGTGCTCCACATGCCGTATTATTTACACAATTTTACAATAAAAATGAATGGATCGCGCCCCTTTAACACATTCCGCCAGGTACAAATGTATATTATTATTATTCAAACTCTAACAATAACAAGAATGCAATCGCAACATACCCAATGCCAGCTCCCAATTCGACGACATCCTTCCCAGTGAGGTCAGGGAGAAGGGAGAGCAACTCCGGGATCTCCTCCAGGCCCAGAGCCTCAGCCTCATCATCCAGCATCATCTCTTTGTCAGACCCTTCCGTGGAGTGCACCCTCCAGAAGTGCTGCATGCGCCCCCGCGTATCTGCAGGGAGTGCTTAGTATTTCACCAATTTGCGTTCTGGTAGCGTGGCATTAATAACTAGACGATACTAACAAAAGTGCTCATACTCTGTGTGGTGGTAGATAAATGCAAATGCAGATGATGGCTTCCCAAATATTTGTACTAATGTTTGTTATAGTTTCAACAGGAATTTTTTTATGGCAATACAAGTTAATTAGGTAAAATGTCCCCAGCTGATTGACTGACTGGTGGTCCTCGGAACAATCACAGAAAACACACCTAACGTTATGAACAACGAACAATTGATTTACGTCTGTCTAACATACGGTATGAACCCTAAAGCCAGGAAGAACCCTCAACAAACAAGGAATTTTGAAAAAATAAAGTGTCAGAGATGCAAAGAATCTATGAGGAAACAGCTTAACATTGAAATTTGAAATGTATTTAAATACCAACTCATACAAATTCTCTTGAGGGGTTCAAATGCAACGAAATGCAAAAGTATTTAAAGACAAATACACTGGGAAGTATTCCAAATATTGTTTTCAAAATAACTTTTACAAGACACCATAGCAAATCTTATATTGAGATGTTGTTATCGACATAATTTGCACACATGCACGCATGCACTCACACACGCACGCACACACCTGCTAGCTCAGTTATACTAGATATAGTTAGATTGACCAGGAGCAAAGTGGGTGTACATAAGTAAGATGAATGTTGCGTAGGAGGAGATCAGGATGAATGTCGGCTTAGCAGGATGATTAATCAGAAGCTAGATGATGTGAAGTGTTGAGAATGGCAACGGGATAGACTACGAAAGAGTGCAGAGGGAGAGAAAGATCAAGGCCGCGGGGAAAAGACCACAGCTCACATGGAAGGACTCCCCGACTAGGAATTTGAAAGATGGAGGACGGTAGAAGACGCATTAACAGAAAGAGCAGTGCAGCAACACAGGAGCTAAACCTCATACTTGTACATCTTAAATGTACTTTGTTTGTATCTGTTTCACGTATGTTATGATTTTATTTATTTTTATTTATTATGTATTTAATTATAATTTTTTTTATAATTTTAATCATTTACACATATATTATGTTAAGCCAATGGCTTCATATCCAACCTGCCACGAGTGTTGCACAGAGTTTGGCTTTGGATGACAATCATGTTCTTCTTTTCTTTCTCATGTTTCAATTGATTGATTGATAATTTTATTTTCACCCAGTAACATGCTTAGTTTACACAATTTTCGATTGCCGAGCCATTTATGCATCATTTACATAAATCATACAACGCGTATTAACAAGAATCCAAAATTATTGAACCTACCTATAGGAGAGGGGTGGAGAATGAGAGCAAAGGACAGAGGCAGGGTTTCCGGCAGAAAATAATAATTTAGGTACGGAGTTAGTCAATTTTAAGATCGCGGAATTGGCAGGCTAAGCCTGTCATGGGCGCCTACTTGATGGGCAATTTCTAGATGCTTGGAGAAGTGATTTCCTGGCATTTGGAGTCGGAAATCCCACCCGGCTCATGGTGATCATTTCCATGTTTCGTAGGAGAATGAATAATAAATGTAAGTCTGCAGGAAAATTGTAAACTTGTCAGTATAAATAGTCCGATTCATGATGAAGTATGGTATCTTGTTGTGTTATTTTTCTTCACCAAGAAACAACGAATACACGAAAACATCGCGAAAGGTGTATAGCCATGACAGCACACCGCATTCGTTACAGTAAGCCTACCAATATACCGGTACGCCATATTCTATCCTGGGGTGAAGGTTTAAATCCCGCCGTGAATACCACGTTTAACCAATCACAGAATAGCTAGCATAAACGTGTTGGCACGGGCTCATTCTTCACCTTTAAAAACGTCATCTAGTATGAGTTTCATTGCACAGAATATTAAAAAAAATTAAAAAATTTGGATTTATTTTAGGTACGTATCTGTACCCCAGAATTACTTTTTGGGTACAAAATTTTACCCTTTACCCTACTGGCAGAAACACTGAGAGGGGGGAGGTGGTTAGTAGATATCAGATACTTGAAGGCAGTGCAAAGACAGTTAGGGGAAAGAAAAAAAAGATCGAGGAACAGTGAGGTCAGGCTCACACCAAACATAATGTGTGGCTCAGGTAGAGTAGCACATACTCATTATAATGAAGTGTGAAAAAAGATCTTTTGTCTTCATGGTCCAGTGCACACAAGCAATAAAGGTAAAGGTAAGGTCTTATATAGCACAGTATCCAGTCCTCAGGACTGCTCAAAGCGCTTTACACTTTACTCCCTGGCAGACCGGTTCAATCGAACACCATCTCTTATTTATATTGAACATATATTTTGACACTTGCATTGCTTTTATAGTGATTAACAATTAATTACAGAAATATTGCACAAAATTTTCACTAAATTAGGTTTTGACTGGGCTTTCATCTTTTTTTCAGGAAAAACGAGCCCAGTTTTAACCAGGTTAAAACCGTTAAAACCGTTCAACCCTGGTATAGAACCAACGGGAAAGCGTATGGCTATATACTGGTGTGAGCAATAATCGTGGATTCAATCGTGTTTTGCCATTTTTACTAAAACCTGATCAAATTCTTCCGAAGATATTTATGTGCTAAATCTCTAACATATATTCTTTCCAATTTCTGCAAACAAACTGTAACAAAAGTTGTTTTGAGTGAAGTATTTATGAAACTATACCAACGAAATCCAAATCTCTTAAACAAATTAGGTATTTTATGTATTCTGGAACGTAAAAACGATATTTTAACGCAAGCTACTTGATTGCAGTGATAAAATCGATCGTGATGCAACATGTTTTGTTGTGAATCACGCTACTTTAATTGAAAAATTTTAAAATAGAAGGATTTGATAAATCTTGAAATATGGAACAAAATCTATTTTAGGCTGAGAAGTCAGGGAGCGGTAATTAAGTGGGTGTTTTTGGGGAGCCTCGAGCGGAGGTGTAATTGGCTGGTTTAAAAAATGGTTGAGTTGTTTTGTCCACGATTGTAATCATATTTTTGTGACCTACACGTACAGGTTTATCGATTTCTAAAAGCTGCAAGAAGATTGCAATTATAGATAATAATAAGATATTCTAAGAAATATTTTGTTGAGAAAACCATTCATACTCCCTGGAGACCACTTCCTGAAGATCTATGAGTATCCATGTTAGTTCACAATTAATAAAACCATTTTGTAGGGGGATTTACCCACTTCTCAGAAGAGCCAAACTGCTTAAAAGTGGAGAAAATCATGTCAGATCTGATCGTGTTAATAGTTTCACTTATTTTCCAAGCGTTCTTCGAGGTGTGGTGCGTGCTAGTAAGAACTAATTCAGGAGAAATCATTCATAATAGTGCTAAGTTTGAAAATATGCTATGAAAACTACAAGAAATTGGTTCAAATCTAAGGCAATAACCAGTTTTCGTGATAGCAAGGCTCACAGTTATAATATTATGTTCATAGTTAATTATTAATACATATGATTAATGTTATTGTTAATTAATTGCATAATGTGTTTATTAACTTTGTACAGTTAGTAATTTTCCTAAGAGCATATTTACATTTTTTAAATGTGTTAATAATCATGTTGTGCGTTCTTCGAGGTGTGGTGCGTGCTAGTAAGAACTAATTCAGGAGAAATCATTCATAATAGTGCTAAGTTTGAAAATATGCTATGAAAACTACAAGAAATTGGTTCAAATCTAAGGCAATAACCAGTTTTCGTGATAGCAAGGCTCACAGTTATAATATTATGTTCATAGTTAATTATTAATACATATGATTAATGTTATTGTTAATTAATTGCATAATGTGTTTATTAACTTTGTACAGTTAGTAATTTTCCTAAGAGCATATTTACATTTTTTAAATGTGTTAATAATCATGTTGTTGACATTTTATATATATGCGTCGGAACGTGATGAATGTATCATCAAAACCCTCCAACTGCAGGCTCACCAAAAAATCGAACTGCACCCCTCTTTAGGCTCACTAAAATCCCCAACTGTAAGTAAAGTTATTTACAACGTAACATACAGTTAACACATACACCTGTACATGGCTTACAAATGGAAATGTGTTACCTTGCATGGATGTCACTTGGCTAACAGCTGTCTGCCAATAATGACAAAGATAGAGTTTCATTTAATCAGTTTAATTACATTCTGAACATCTAGGTTTCAAACAATTCACTTGATGAAGATATGAGAATATGCGGCCACGGCACCGTGCTGCATATGTATTTTTGTGCTGGCAACAACACAGGACGAATGATGATTGGCCTAATGTCTCCTAATGTCTGATGCTAATTACCCCCTTTGTCTTTAGTGCTCTTTTGGCACAAGGAACCAATCACCGCAGATTTCAACGAGCTCTTGGTCACTTCGTTTTGTGAAAGCAGACAGAGTGGTCACATCAAAAATTTTGGCCCTCCCATCCCTCCCAAATTTTTGATAGCGTTAGGGACACAACATGTACATCATTGGTGAAAGAGGGGTTGATAGCAGATCTCAACGCTTTCCCCATTTTCTTAGTGCAGGCGGACAATGTGTTCACAGGGTTTTGATGCCGAGACAGCTCGGTTCTCTTCCACCGGTGATTTTAGTAAGTTGGGCGTAATGGCCCCACTTATAGGTTTAGGTTAAATCTTGATATAGTGTAACTCTTCAGCAGGTAGTTGGGATTATAGTTAGTATGAATGAATGGTGTGCTTGGTTAGTACGGTACAGTGCATAAGGTCTACTGTGATTACAGTAGGAATGCTGTTGTTTTATATAATATTTAAAACAATACTGCTATTGTGTATATACCGAAATGTGGGCTCTGTCATCCAGAGGTACAGGAGACTAGTATGGGCTCAGTCACAGGCCTGGCCTTGGGATGTAGAGCCCACATTTCTCTCTCTTTAACTTAATCTCTTTAATAAACGTAATTCATTTGGCCTTATTTCATCACTATTCATGTATTCACTTGTGTTGGTGCCTGCATAAATGCATTTAAGTAGAAGTCACACAATATGCATCTAAACTTTAACCTGTGTTTAGTGTTTCTTATTTTTTCGTCTATATTGTTCCAGATTCTTGTGAAATTATGTTTAGGTAGCTTAGACAAAAAATGTGTTCTAGGTGTCTCTTTAACAAGAAGGTTGCATTGTCTGGTTATTATTATACTTTTGTCTAGACTTTTTGATCACAAAATTTGTAAATGACTTGGGTAATAAATCATGTTTACAGTCTTACATAAATAGTGAGACCTGTAGTTTAAATACATCTGACATTTTTAGTATTTTGTCAGACTTAAAGTCTTAAACAAAGGATCAGTATGACTCCTGTATCCTTTTTTAATAATTATTCTTAAAGCATGTTTTTATAAAATTTATATTTTCTGTATGTTTCCATTACCCCATGCTTGTATACCACATGTTATGTGACTGTGAATTAAAGTGTAATATAATGATTTTAATGATTTATATGGTAAGAAATATTTCACTTTGGAACTAATTATGTTTGTGTTCTTTCCATGTTAGGTGCTTATCTTACATACAGTCCCATGAATTTAACAGATTTGTCATTTTTAATTTTATACTTGCCATGAATTTGTTAGCACACAACCAGTTGTATAATTGTTTTAATTCTTGATTTACTTTTATAACTATAACTAAATGTTCAATATCATATCCTGATTGGTAAACAGTGATATCATCTACAAAGGATAACAAGTTTAGAGAACTAGAATTCACTGTCGTTACTATAAATTAGAAAAACCACAGGTCCTAGTATGGATCCTTGTAGTACTCCATACGTTATATTGATCAGTGGAGATTTGCAAATATTTATTTCAATATATTGTTTACGATTAGAAAGGTAACTGGCAAACCATTTATTACTTTTTCTCTGATACCATAATGATTTTCCTTATACAAGAAAATGTCATGGTTAATTGTATCAAATGCCTTAGATAAGTCAAGAAACATAGCCAATGTAATACCTTTGATAGTTTTGTCATTTGCATCTGCAATGTCTTTAAGTAAGTGCAATATTGGGTGTATAATGGAATGTTTCGAGCAAAATCCAAAATAAGGTTCCCAAAAACCCTCCGACTGCATCCTCCTTGACGGTGAGCAAAAATCTCCAACTTATATAACAGCCGCTCCCTAACTTCTCAGCCTGAAACTTATTTTGTTCCTTATTTCATTATATTATCAAATCCTTCGATATTGGGGTAATTGGCAATTTTGTACATGAATTTAATAGTATTGACAGGTTCTCCTTTCGCATTTTGCAGTGAAAATAACATGATGCACAACAAAAAACAGTGTTGCACTGCAACCGATATTGTCAATTATCAAGTTACAAAATTATTTTCTCGTTCCATAATATAAAAAATACCAAATTTGTTTCACCCATGTTAGCTTTCAGGACCCACTTTCAACTTATGGGAACCATAAAGAAACTACAAGAACAAGAAGTTTATTTTGTTCCCAACAAAATAAAAAAAATATTCATACAATAAACATATCAGGTATATATATATATATATACCCTCTGCGTATGACTTTCAGATTATTGATTACAGTGTAGAACAAAACGTAACACCATGTTAACAGATATGGCTGAAAACATTTGTTGGAACCAGATTTTCCGGTCGTTAGTACAACCATAACGTCACAAGGGCGTACGGTACCTCGTATGGCGTTGAGCTTGCGTTCGTCGACTTCGACCAAGCAAAGCCGGCATAGCTTTTTGTTCCAACACCACATCTTGTCGTTGTCGGTAGTCAAACAGTATAGTGCCGGACCGTCGATCGATGGGATCTGGGTTCAAGTGCCCACGGCCGCCGTCTCAAAATGTGGGTAATTTCACCCTACGCTGCCTGTGTCTTCCAGAAGTGACGGCATAAAAGGCATAGCCTTTTATTCATAACATGCCGTTGATCCCGTCTCGGCTTCTGATTGGTGTTTAGTAATATGGCATGGCCATGACCATGTCCATGGCCATGGGTGTATCCCACGAAGAGGGTAATTGTGTTACCTGCAGGCTGTAGTGGATCCACAGAGCTGGGATACACAGTCCCTAAGCTACCGTTGACGTAAATATCCCGACAAAAGGACTGAGCCAATTATCGACAGAACGACGGCTGTCACCCAATTGCGGCTGTCACTATCAGTTCGTTCACCGTCTGTCGAACAGTGCATGTGTCATGTGACGTGCCTGGGCGCAATGTGTGACAATACCTCCTACCGTGTGGCAGCACTGCAGGATGACAGTTGTGTGGACTTGTCGTGTTTTGTCTTGTAATGACCGGTGGAGTCAAATTGCTGTAGAGTACGTGTATTTATCGCAGTGCTTACATTTATGCTGGCTGTTGTGGTGAATTCCAGTCTATTATTGAACCAGAAGAAAAGTAACAGTTGTTGGTGCATGGTGTGGATGGAAGGCTTTGAAGGCTTTGCTATTTAGACGACTCACGATACGAGTATGTCATACGAGAGCAAGTTGAACTTCTTTGTACGCAACACCTCGATGTTGGATGCCTTTGGTTATGCACCATATATATATATATATATATATATATATAATATGTATGTATATATTTATTTTATTCAGGTTTATCTAACTGACATTTTATGTAATTTTTATATGCTACTTTTAAATCATATTCGTTTACCTTTCTATTTAATATTTCTATTTAATATGTTTTAGGTCATTTAATGTATTTTATTTATATTCTACGATTGTCAGCGCCTTTCAGCAGATTTGTCATCCGGACACACGGCGCTCTATAAATGCTTTATAATAATAATAAATAATATATATGGAAATATATATATATACAGCTATATATATATGGAACAACCCTTTCAGTTTCATATACACATAACAAAACGTAGGCCTACATGGAATCATATATAAAACAGTTTAATAAACATATACCGATAATAACAATAAACAAGTCCTTCGGCGCCAATAGACACCATCAGCTAACGCAATAAGCACAAACCCGACGCCAAAACATACGCTAGCCGCAAAGTTAATTGCGTTCTACGTCACAGCTTTTGCGATCCAATCGGAGGTTTACGCGGAATATGCAGTTCGACTTAGCGTAAGAACGCCAAACATGGATATTTCGCGTAAGTACAAACGCCGACTTATTTCGTACATAAATAGTTATGGTAATTCATTATATTAACATAAACTTATTTATTTATTTGTAAACGTAGTTGAGTCGTTCGTTGCATTATGTCTACTTTAGCTATGACTGTCTATGTTGCAATGCTGGCATATCACGTTTTTGTGCAACTACGAAAATAAATATCTTTAAACAGAAACCTAAGAATTGTATTTGCCACTTTATATCAAATGTAGATTTGTGGCTTATTTGCGTTGCCGACTGGACTAGATGCAGACAGCTGATTGAACAAACTGGAAAAAAAACATTTATTGAGCAAAGTGCGCTGACCAGCAGTCAAACAGTGTCAGCTGTGTTTTTTTTTGTAATGTGTTCCCGCCGTTCATATTTCATTAGAAAACAAACAACGTTTATAACCATTTTACAAATGGTAACGTAACAATTACCCCAACACCCCTCCCATCTCATGTAACGTTTCGTGTGTCAGCTGTGGCGTTTGTTTGCAATATGTTCCCGCTGTTCATATTTAATAAAAAAACAACGTTTATAACCATTTTACAAATGGTAAGGTAACAATTACCCCGACACCCGTCCCATCCCATGTAACTTTTCGTCACACACACCCGCCACGCCTAAGCTTGACATACTTTATGGATGTCCCCTAATACTTTAGATCAATTAAAGACAATATTGCCCACCACGGTACCATACGCTGTGGTAAACAAACATCACGGTTAGGCTATGTTATTGCATAACAGGACTCAACAAAAAATGTGTTTGCTTAGCCTAATCGTACGAGCCAGAATGATTGCATCGGGGTTCGCGTTTGCCGTTCTTGCGCCCTAAATTCTACCTCCCTGCGATTATTGATTGCGCTAAAGGTTAAATTGTTCCGTTAACACATTTATACATATATCTATATATTTCGTACATGCATTTAACTTGTTAGCAACACACAGAAAATCACTACATATGAGAAAACAATTAGCCGATCGTAAAACCGGCCACAGCGCGCTTAGCTAATAGTGGTTTATTAGACGTCGACGCGAGATCTGCGGTTTACTTCAAATTTGAGGTACTATCCCAGTAGCGTTCAGATTTGGCGTACGGTTGCGTTAATTATATTGTAATTATATATGTGAAAACAAATGGTGATCTGTCTGGATAAATAAAGTTTAGAAACATCGTTATATATAATTGCCATATTTTCATTTTTGTGGCGAATAAATAAGTACTACAAAATATTTACAAACAGTGCATCATAGTATACAAAATGATTTGGTTTATATTACTTGGTGAAAACATAAAAAAAAAAGTGTAAAGAAAATCAATGGTTTGGTGTTGGGATTGAACCGGCGTCGCCCGATTGCAAAATAAATGCCAAAGAATCAACGCCTTTACCAACTGAGCTAACATGACCAACATAAATTCGTTGACTTATTTAAGTTGTTTTGATAAATTGTACAACTCCTCCTTCATACATCGATATTCTAGTAATATTATGATATTATACACGTTACTTTCTGTAGCTGGATACGATATATGTTTGCTATGTATGTATATTGGTGTAGATTATCTCCCGTTGGTTGCATTCGATATAATTATTCTGAAAACGAGCCGAAGCTCGGCGATACCTAGTCGACTTGTAGGCTCATTCGCATTCATTGTTTTGAATAAAATTGAATTCATGTGGAACCGTAAGATAACTGCTTGTTCCTCTATGATGACTAGTGTTTGTATTACATCGGAATATTGCACAATAACTCATTCTGACGCTCGTTTCGACCCCAAAACTATCCTTGTAAACATGCTCTGAATGCATAGAAAGGGCAGTCCTGCTGCGAGTGTGAGTCGTATGTGACGTCACGATACCACTTGATCGCCTAGCTCATTAAATTTTTATTTTCCGCGGGAGTTGCTACACAGACGGGTTTAAAATCGAATTTATGCTACAAATGTATTTTTCTGTATTTTTTTATGTTCTCGAATGTTACATACAATGTTAAACTTTGTGTACACATGGAAAACGGATTTTAGCTAATGCCTTGTTTTTATTTCCTTTAAAATAAACGGTAGCCACTCTGGGATGACACCAATAAACCACGATAGGTGTTGTTACCCGCTCGTCAACCGATTGTTGGGTCGCTGACAGTGTCCATAGGCGGATCCAGGTATTTGGCATGTCCGTAGACCTTTTTGAATGGGCACACACACGTGAGCGTGCCCCCTAGATCCTAGGAAATGTGTCCCCGTTCCGATTACAATAAGGTGAAGTTACACCGATGCGGCGGCTAAAATTGTTCAACAGCACCGCACCCTGTCTTCTGATTTGACCAGTACGAGATAGCGAGAAGAAGGCGAAGTTACCGCCGCGCAACGACTGAATGTTTTTAACAACACCTCCCTCCCGTCTTCCGATGCCACCAGTCGAGCCGAGACAGCGGAGAAGCTAAAAATAAGGCGGCGCGGCAAAAATTCCCTGGTGGTTTTTGTGCCACCCAGACTACCCTCTCTGGATCCGCCCCTGGTATCAGCGTCGCACCTTCTTAGGAGGATCTCCTTTAGAAGTTGGGACACGCAGCGAGCGGTGGTCCGGAAACCGGTAGTATCCACGGAAGTGACGTCACAGTTACGTATCGCCATTTTCGCGCACTTCTAAAGAGCATAGGCAATCTTTCAGGATTAACCCGGAATACGACTACACGTTTGAGCGGACAGCAAAGGAAACATTCAAGGCGCTTGGGAAGAACAATGCTACTATCGACGTTGTAAGTTCACACATTATTCAGGTTTTATTTGCCACTGTGTGTGACGGGGGGGGGGGATGCTAACCGATGCAAGGGCTCACTTTACCATGTGACGGGGGGGGGGATGCTAACCGATGCAAGGGCTCACTTTACCATAAACATTTTTTCTACCAGGTAGAGTTTCAATAGACTAAATGAAATTTAGAGCAGGCGAGGATCGACACGACCATCTTTTGCTTGTTAATATATTTTATACAGGCTGTTTTCCATTACCCGCTGGGAAGACATCACTCCGATAAACGACATCTTTAATGACGACAGGCGAAAGGTCGTGGGGCATCTTGTTGGACGTGTTCGCTGCGTTGAACCATATGGATTGGACCACATAAGATAACGCCCCATTTCCCGCATGTGTTTCGAGATTGGGGAACACACACATCTTCATCTTGTTGCTCCGCATCGTGGCCCCCTTCGGTGCTATAACTAGGTTATAAGTTTTCCTAAAGGTGTTTTGACAGCAGGGTCCGACATCTGCTTCTGGCTAGCAAAAGCCTTCACCGCATTGCTGTGTCCTGTGAGCGTGGTGTGGCATGGCTTTCATAATAGCAGTGCCTGTCTTCTGGTCTCCTCTCTTGATCTTTTAGAAGATGTATTGGTCAAAGATGCTATTGGTGTGTGTGTGTGTGTGTGTGTGTGTGTGTGTGTGTGTGTGTTGCGTGTTGCGTGTTGCGTGTTGCGTGTTGCGTGTGTGCTGCGTGTGTTGTGTTGGTAGATTCAAATTCAAAGTTTTGACATTTAGAGACACGCCCCCGAAGATTGACTTAGTTGTAACGCCGGCTCTAACGCATTATTCTCGTTTTGCTCGACATGTGCAATTGTAATATAATACGCCAGCTCATATCATGGTTTTCGTATTCCTTTCAATTCAGAAACTGATTTATACGTTTATATGCATAAAACACTTTTATAATGCCACACCGTGTAACATGCGGACGTAACGTTCTCACAATTGACGGCGACGATGCAAATTCTACGATGATTTACATGATAAGCTGCCGGGTCTGGAGTATTGGTTATACAGGTTTGTAGTTTGTGGGTCGATCGTGCTTACGCAACAGCCCACTGAGTCAAAGAGTTCCGGGCGAGGTCCCAAGGGGTGTAATTGTAGGTTTTGGGAGTATCGGTGTGGTGTAGTTGGACTTGGCGGTCTCGGAGGTGGGGGTGCAGAGGGAGATTTCGTTTTAGGAGTCTGCAATCATATGTCGAAAACTGCACAAAAACAACCACGACACGGACCTGCTATGGATATAAACATGTCACAGTATACATACAAACCAACTTGCATCATTAAACGTGGCTAATAAACAGCAAAAACATGTAGGTTAACAAGAAAAGCAAACTACACTAGTGTTCCCAGTTCGGCGAGTAGCGAACTAGGAAGGGTAGGAGTTTGTGACGTCAGGCAATAAGCACAAACCTGACGCCAAAACATACGCCAGCCGCAAAGTTAATTGAGTTCTACGTCACAGCTTTTGCGATCCAATGGCGCTGTCCATGCAGTTTAGATTATGATGTGTTTTCTTGATTGAGGTTACAAATGATTATTTTATATTACACAATGTAGCTCTCCTAATAGCTGCACAGATCCAAAAGTGCATCTTGTTTCCCTTTGAGCTGTCCTGTCGACACAGAATTAGGCAATGTGCGTTGATAAGACTCAAAGAGTACGCGTTTTATGAACATAAGGCGCAGTTTTACTGCTTCTTGACAACAAACAGTGAGTTCCAGACTTTTTCTGACATTAAATTGCCATCGCTTGTACACATTGCTAAAACAATCAGTATTTAAGATATTTTATAGAATTTATAGATTTCTATATATAGAACATATTAAAACATTTAAAACAGAAAACTGCAGAGCAATGCACATCCTGAAGTGTCTTACGGTACAGAATAGTCTACAGAAACATATCCGAAAAAAATCTGAATAGGCCTTTGTGATTGCTATAGAAAATTATATAATTATGTAGGTCAACAGTTTTTCTATAGATGACCATCTGAAAGAAACCTATATAGATTAATAAGTAGATTTATTTGGTAAGGGTGGTCTATCAGTCATTCTATTGTTCTTGAATTGACGTCACGCATGACGGAGAACGGTATCAAAAAGCATTCAAACATTACACTGGTGCAATTGACACTGATATCGATTGTATTCATTGCCTCTAGACAGCCTTTGATACATTCGTAAATACCGTCAACACTCGAATAGAAACGTTTGTAGCCTCGTGACCACTTGCACAATCGGTGAAATCAAACTAAATCTGCCAAGCGAGGTGGCCTACCCTACAGCGTGAACTGTAACGTAAATCTAACGAAACATCAGCAACCATCAGCTCCACAGACATTCTAAACCATAATATGATCTTGGCAGGAGATACGAACGTACATATGATTAAGATGTACAGAACTACCACGTATTACGATTGTTTTATATTGTTAATGTCACATAAATCCAATCCTCATAATTTATTTTTTAAATGGGGTATTTTGGTGAAATTATACAGTCCCAGAGGGCTGCCATATTGAGACACGCCGCCGACGCGTGACCAATTAGCGCCTAGAGCTGTTTCGACCTTCAGGGGTCATGTTCTAGTTAGACTTCCTGTTTGGTTACAAAGAAAAGGTTATGGTTACGAAGAAAAGTGCAGTGTATTTTTGAGATTTTTTTTTTTTTATACAAAATTCACATGCTGTGACATAAGTGCATTTTAGTAGGCAGATTTTCATGTGTGATTCTAGAAGGTGTTGACTGTCAAATGGTGGATTTCTAGATGATTTGAATAAGCGGAAGGATATTTGGCAGCAAATTGCCTGTGTGACCTGTTTGCGGAGTAATGCTTGCCGGCATTTGTAAATATTGACGGGTGTCATACATACAGGCATTTTACGAGAGCTAGAAGTATGCAATTTTTGTTAAAATCTATCAGCTTGTCAATGCGTTGATGATAACAACAGGTGATACATTTAAGACATTTTGTAGGTCACGTTTTCTTATAATCAGACAAAATGTTAACATGGTTGCCAATGGGAAAACCATCTGTACATTGACCCCTTCAGGCTGCGGTGACAAGTCGAATGTCCCTGTTCCCTCGTCATGTAAATGAATATACCAGCTCATATGTTGGTTTCTCGTATTCGATCCCTTCGATTCGGAGTTGCATTTGTAACATCTGTTATAGTGTCATACAATGCCATACAGTATAATAATATTCTTGACTGTAGTTGTTAATGGTTATTTGTGTTAACTCATAATTATCATTAAAAATAGATGGTCAACTAATAGAGCATGTACACACATCCAACTTTCTAGGCACTAGTATTCAAGAAACGTTAGACTGGACTCCACACATTGACAAAATATCTAATCAAATATCACGAACCCTGGGAATAATTAATAAATAATTCACAAATTGTGCCACACCTCAACTACAGCGTTTTGTCATGGGGTTTTGATACGAATAGCCTTTCTAAACTGCAGATAAGGGCAATCCGAATACTTTCTCGCAGTAAATATAACTCACACACCGAACCTATAATGAAATCTCTAAATCTGCCAAAACTGGACGACATCTTCACCCGTCAATGTTTGACATTCTTTAATACATTTGCAAATAAACACGTTCCTATATTTTTCAATTGCTATTTTTACAGTACGCTGCTCATCGTGATTATCCTACAAGGCAAAGTCGTTGACATTTTTTTGTCGCTACGCGGCCGTATCTTGAGCTCTTCTTCAGCATCTCCGCTGGCTCGAGAGTGACATCGGAAGACGGGGTGGGTGGGGGATGCTTTTGAATATTTTTCATCGCCTAGTCAGCACAACTTCACCTTATTGTAACCTGAACGGGGACACATTTCCAAGGGTATGGGGGGGGGGGCACGGTCATGTGGGCCCATTAAAAAAATCTACGGGCACGCCAAATTCATAACGTCTAGGGGGCACGTGCCACCCAGACCCCCTGGTTCCGCCTACGCCACGGTAGGAGTAGCAGGAATGTTCAGTTACTTACAATTGCTAGTGGGTGGGTGGCTCTCACGTCAGCGGCATAGTTGTAAACCTTAGTGAGAGTCTCCCAGCAGAAGTTTCTTCTTTTATCCCTGTCGTCTTCTTCTCTCCTGTCACATTCTCTTCCGTTCCATTCTTTCCTGTCGCTTTTTCTCTTGTCACCTTTCCTCCTGTCACCGCCCCTTTTATCGACTTCTCTTATGTCACATTTACTCTCACTTCCATTTGTCCCGCCAGCTTTCCTCCCATCGCATTTTCTTCTCTCCTCTCCCGTCCCACTTCCCCTCCTACCTCCTTCTCTACGGTCATTTTCTCCCCGTCACCTTCACGCCTGTAACGATTCCTGCCGTCGATTCTCCAATTTATTCCCCTCCAATCACCGTCTCCATTCTTCAGTCTTCTTGCCCATCAAGTGTCGCTTTGCATTGACTTGCCGCTTGCAAGGCGCCATACCAGAATGTATTTAATAATAATGATAATAATCTAATTAGCTATTCAAAATAGTTGGTGCCTTTCTACGTTGTCTTTAGAAAGACAGTTTCCTTCGTAAAATGTATACCAGTTAAAAGGCCTTCTACTACAACATAACTATATGTTTACATGTGTGTATGTTGAACCAGTTCGCACTGGTTCATTAGTCAAATTGAAACCAAGTTATTATGATATTTGGTATGTAGTCTATACACTCCAAATCACACATTCTCATATATTCAATAATGTAAGCAATACTCTGAATTAGACTGACCTATCATCTAGTGCCCAACTATCCTACGCTAGACATACGCAACGTGCCCCCTAGCGAATGGGCGTAAAACTACGATTTATCAACAAACCTACAAGTTCTTAAAGGGTTCTTACAGGTCCTCTTCTGGCTTCTAGACTGTGATGCCTCTTACGCTAGCTCTGATGTCTGTCGTCAAACTACGTGGTGCGCATGCACATGACGCGTTGTTCCATGATAGGGGTGGGGCTGTGTAGTCGAGCTTAATTGGGTGTTTTTTCCATAATTTGTCTCATTTTCCCTCAAAGGACTGGACTGATGGAGCCTCTACCACAGAATGTGGGAGGCTGTTCCACACGTCCATGCATCGGTGTATAAATGATTTTTAGTCCTTTGGGCCGAAGGTCCAACGGACTATTGCCATCACTTTGCGTCCGCTGTCCGCCGTCCGCCGTCCGCTGCCGTATCTCAGAAACCGTTCAGCAACTTTTTCTTAAATTTTGCATAGACATATCTTAGGGCACTGCCACTATGCACGAGAAATCTTTATTTGATTGAATCGTTCTAATGGCTCCCTATGGCCTCAAAGGCCCCCAAAACTTGTAAAATGTTTATATTTTGCCTGTTTTTTTTCTCAAAAACTGTTCAGTAACTTTTTATTTAATTTGGCATAGACGTATCTTAGGGTAGTGTCACTGTACACAGGAAATTTGTATTTGATTGAATCATTCTAAGGGCCTCCCAAAAAAGCTAAATGGTCACATTTTGTTTGTATCTGCCTGAGCTTGCTGATTCACTTTGGCAGAGTGCCAGTATCTTGTGTAATGGACTCTCACTCCCACCGCACTCTGGAGCCTAACGTCTAGCTGGCTATTGTTCCATTGAGACCTTGACTAATCTTTAATTGGTTACAGGCAGAGCAGAGGCATTAGACCCCTGTTAATCTGACCTGTTCAAAACTATTGATTTTCTATAATTGCAAGATGTGTTTATTTTGATGTTCATTTAATTATTATAAAATGGTGTGACTGCGGTGTCTATTGGTTAAAGATGAATTGTCACCCGTAGGTGACAAACATAGAAAGTTAATATTCTGGACAACTATAGAGTGAGATATCATACACTTTATTTATATCAAATGCATTCTACTGTTCTGTTTATACTTGCGCCATGCCTTGTGTAGACATGGTACTATGTAAATCAGTTGTATCAATATAGACTAATAATTACAGATTCACAATATAGTTGACACCTGAAACAACCAAATGTCAACCATTAGAAGAGTTGACATAGTTCCGCAATACACAAGAAATCTGTATTTGATTGAATCATTCTAGTGTCATCAGCATATAGTAGAACATACATTTTCAAGAAAAGTCTACATCATCATCATTAAGGTTGTTGTAAATTTCACCATCTGCCATGTCAAGTCCCTTATAATTATGACTAACAGAGTATTCAAAAACATTCAGGTAAATAGCAAATAACAAAGGAGACAAGTTTTCTCCTTGTGGTACCTCTACATCACATGAGAAGAAGGCTGACACAGCCTGGCCCTGTTTTTTCAAAAACTCTCCAGTATCTTTTTCTCTAATTTTGCATAGACATTACATGTGGTAGTGCCACTATACACAAGACATCTGTATTTGATTGAATCATTCTAAGGGCACCTCAGGGGCTCCAAAAATGCACAATTGTTATACTATCTAGTGATGTGGTTTTGAGAAGGGCCCTTAAGACTATTCCCCTAACAGTAGATGTTGTGTATTGTGCCAAAAACAGAACCTGGTAGCTATTCCCCTTCCCAAAACATGTGTCACATGCGGAATCTGTGTCTTGCATGGATATCTATTTTTATGCAGTTGTTTTATATGGAGGTTGTTTTTTCTGTAATGTAATTATAAGCAGGAAGTTTGTGAAATTAGTTGTTCTTAGGCCACAGAAAAGTAATTTCCTTGTTTCTCATCAATGCATGTATTTAAAGATAGGTGCCACAACATTTTATTTTCTATTATAATTATTCCTCTAAATGCAAGACGTGGTGCAATAAGTGAACAGTAAACATGTCAACATTTTACTTCCATCATAACCCTTAATGATCTGTAACTATGATTCACCAAAAAACATTTGATTAATAATTACCTACAGGGTTGTTTGATTTCTGCCGGGCAGAAACTGTTTCTGCCCAGCAGAAATGGCAACAATAGGAAATACATGCCATTGATAGGCAAACGTGTTCTTTTTATAGTAAACGTTAGT
Organism: Paraescarpia echinospica; assembly: GCA_020002185.1. Taxonomy (NCBI): domain Eukaryota; kingdom Metazoa; phylum Annelida; class Polychaeta; order Sabellida; family Siboglinidae; genus Paraescarpia; species Paraescarpia echinospica. The sequence continues at coordinate 61,811,576 of CM034537.1, forward strand.
TTCTTTCTGTACCTGTCTACGTATGATAACCATTTGTTCGCCCTGCTCACAATAAACAAGAAACATCACATGAATGACAAAAGGAAGATCACTGCCACTTAACTTATTATTATAAAACTGCTCAGCTACTGCTTGGTGGACAGTTAATTAGTGGCTCAAGTTCAAATACGTCAGGACGTTTTTCACATCTGCATGGTAGTTTAGGCTCAGTAGTATGCTGGCAGCCACTAAACCTATAGGCATGTGTGAAAAAGATAGTTGGCAGAAGAACTAACTTCAAAGCACCATTGCATCCATTTAGCCAGGCAGCAGTCACACTGTCCCAGTGTCTGCTGCTAGGTAAACTCATAAAGTCTGGTGTAACTAGAGGAATCTACTTTTCCTTGTAAGTAATTAAATACCCTGATCACAGAAGCATAATACAAATTCAACTTTCCCAACAATTTCATTGAACTTCAATATTACCGTATGGTTTACATCCTTGCCGAGTGCCACATTTTGTGCATCTTACCATCTTACTGCCATTCTCTTCAACAGTCAAAAAATGCTCAAAAATGCTGTCCTTTGTCCTACCACCTTAAAACATGGTTACAACACAGCAGTATATCAGACTTATGTAGAGAGTGAGACAATCTTAGCAACTGATCCCTGCCCCATGTTTCTGGATTTGTGATGTGCACTGGGCAAATTTAAATCCAGTTATATGCAGCTCCAATTCAATCAGTATTATATCATTAATTGCTACTGTTTTAAGTCACAATGCATGTTGTGTATATGTACCTTGTTAACAACTACTAAAATATTTTATTTCCAGGTATATCTTCACTGGCATGCATGTAGTCACTACTAAACATGTAACCATTTTACTTTCATCATAACCCTTAATGATCTGTAACTATGATTCACCAAAAAACATTTCATGGGTGTATTCTATAATTACAAATAAGTGTTCTTTTGAAGAGCATTGAATTATCCACATGATGATACCTTTTAATATGTTGTTGAATTCACCTATTATATTTCGCTTATGCCGCTTAATAGTGTAATGCCACAATAGTTGTCTGGGTGATCTATTGACCCCTGCTTTTTGTGTATACCGGTAAGCTTAATGATCCCAATACACCAATATGTTGGCACAATGCCTGATAATAGAACTAGGTTAAACATCTTAACAATAACTATAATTAGTTCTGTGGGGTTGTTTTTTAAGTATTCATTTATAACATTATCAATACCACATGCCTTTTTGTTTTTGAGTTTTTTTATTTGCATTAGTACCTCATCTTGCGTGAATGGTCTGTTTACGTGTTCGTTTGACTGGGAAATCTTTCTTGGATCAAAAGGTATCTCACTAGCTGCAGTTTCACTTTCAGGTTTTACACCGATTTTTTCAAAGTGTAAAAACTTATCCAGTGAAATATTTTCACATTTTTCACTGCTGTTACTTGCTTAATTAAGTATATCCGAGTATTCTGCAGGCTTGATGTGTTTTAGGTTGCACAAGTTTTCATGTAACTGTTTATGGTAGCATTTTTTTATTTGTTTTATAAAGCATTTATACCCACTAGCCAATTCTCTTAACTCTGCATTAGCTTCGTTATTTTTAATTTTCTTTAGTCTATCTTTTGGTCTCAAATAATCTGTCCTCTTAGGTTTATACATAATCTGGCATAACTTGATAAGTCTTTGTAGCAGCACATTTGTACATCCAGTGTATCATTGCAACATAACATACATACTGTGTGCCACAATTGAATGTCATGCATGTAATATTTCCATGCAATCGATTTGCATATATAATGTAAAAATTCAACAGCCGTTTTCTTCATTTTCACTTTTTGACCCCTACCATTTCCAATGCTTCATAATTTTACCAATTTTTGTAGCAGTCATAATTTTTGAAACCGTATAAAGCACCCTACCCAATCTTTACAAGAATGTAAGAAAACAATGTTACCATTTTTCCGACGTATCACTCATTTGTTCAGCCGGGGTCAGATATAGACGTATTAATCCAAAGGACTTCTGGGCCTCTTGGCCCATTTTTTCACGAAGTTGTTGCGTAGCCAAACATCGGAACCGTGTCTCAGCGTTAAAGGGATTCTTTCTAAGCTAATATACATTCGAGGTGTACCGTATCAAAACGTATTAATTTCCCATAAGTACTTTCTCTGCTACTTATGTATTGCATGTTTATGCATACTTTGGGTGTTATCTGCGCAAAAAGCCGATAAACAATTATGTTTACGCAAATGATTTTGAGCTTGTTGCCACGTGGATGATTAATTCTGCGGCCCGATTACAATGAATATTCATGCAAGCGCACACACAGCTAACATGTCTGATTACCAGGTGAGTTTATTCAAGCAATGGCATTGTAAATAAGCAATTTGTAAACATATGTATATTGACAGCTATTTTTTATAAGTCTAGGAAGCGTATGCATTGTATATTTATCCTGCTTCCCAATGCCGTTAGCCGAGTAACATTTCGATTAAACAGAATTATAACGTCCGCTGACGCGGACGGCTGCAGTCGGTGTCAGCTGCCGCTGGGACTGTCACTGAGTCTGTCGAGCCTCTACTATAGTAACTAACATAGCCTTAGGCAAGGTTCTCGGGGTCGGGAATGTGCTCTAACCTATAACACCGATGACCACAATTCCGATGTGCCGTGTCCGAGCACCACAACGTACACACGTATACGCGTTGAGTGCTCGGACCTTAATCACTGGTCAGTGTGACACACACGGTTCCGATGTTCGGGGTCAGCCCACTGTTGGTTTTCCCATAGGCGACCATGTTAACGTTTTGTCTGATTATAAGAAAACATGACCTATAAAATGTCTTTGACATGCCGATAGATTTTAACAAAAATTGCATACTTCCAGCTCTCGTAAAATGCCTGTATGTGTGACACCCGTCAATATTTACAGATGCCGGCAAGAATTACTCCGCAAACAGGTCACACAGGCAAATTGCTGCTAAATATCCTTCCGCTTATTCAAATTATCTAGAAATCCACCATTTTACAGTCAACACCTTCTACAATCACACATGAAAATCTGCCTACTCAAATGCACTTATGTCACAGCATGTGAATTAAAAAAAAATCATTTCTCCAAAATACACTTTTTTCTTCGTGTGCAACGGACAGGATGTCTAACTAGAACATGACCCCAAGTAGGCAAGGCAAGTTTGGAGGAAAATGTTGAAACTAACACATTTGATAGGCTCTCCTATCTCATACACTGTGTGGTATTTTTTTGTAATTCATCCACGTGTTTGTTTTTTATACACATTTCAAAAGAGCCACCCTACTTGACAGGGCACCGTGTGAATAAGTATTTCACTGTCGGACAATTTCTAATCTAGCACAACATTCTCAGGTGGCACGTATGAACTCCTATAACAGTTTTCCAGAAAGTCCAATATGTGTTTTATAAGAATATTCAATACAGCGAGTTGTTATAAGTTACATTCAAATTTATATTGATTTTATGACCTTGCGCCCTATTTACAAAGGTAAATATCAACAAAAAGTCACCTTAGGGTATGAAATCTCAAAAGGCCAGACGTCTTATGCAGTTCAATTACATAATATTACACAGCCTAATTAGCAGACATTCAGAAAACAATGCCACTTGCTTGATTGGCCAGAACGTCCTGCCAGTAGACAGTATCTGATAACAGTCTCGGGCTACAGCCGACTCCAGCTAGTCACTGTCGTCAGGCTTCATTAGGGTCAATTACACGATCTTCAAGTGTGTTTAACTAGCAGAAGTAAACAAAAAAGATTGATGGATCACCCTGCTGCAATGTCATTGGTTTATTATCATACAGATTTGCAAATTGAGGCTTAACTAGTAGCATACACACCCCACCCCCTTATAAGACATGTGTTCCGACACTGTGATTTGGACTAGCAGACTGATGAGAAGTCTGCAATATCCAAAAACGGTTTGTCCCGTTCAATTGTTGTTTTGCCATACATATATTATCAGTGATTGTTTCAAGATATTTGAAGTAAAATGCGTCCTCCATGATTGTGCAATGACAATAGCATGCTTCCGTTGCCAGGGTCTTTATTGGGGTCAGCCCACTGTTGGTTTTTCCATAGGCGACCATGTTAACGTTTTGTCCGATTATAAGAAAACGTGACCTATAAAATGTCTTAAACTTCTCACCTGCTGTTATCATCATCTCATTGGCATGCCGATAGATTTTAACAAAAATTGCATACTTCCAGCTCTCGTAAAATGCCTGTATGTGTGACACCCGTCAATATGTACAAATGCCGGCAAGAATTACTCCGCAAACAGGTCACACAGGCAAATTGCTGCTAAATATCCTTCCGCTTATTCAAATAATCTAGAAATCCACCATTTTACAGTCAACACCTTCTACAATCACACATGAAAATCTTCCTACTCAAATGCACTTATGTCACAGCATGTGAATTAAAAAAAAATCATTTCTCCAAAATACACTTTTTTCTTCGTGTGCAACGGACAGGATGTCTAACTAGAACATGACCCCAAGTAGGCAAGGCAAGTTTGGAGGAAAATGTTGAAACTAACACATTTGATAGGCTCTCTTATCTCATACACTGTGTGGTATTTTTTTGTAATTCATCCACGTGTTTGTTTTTTATACACATTTCAAAAGAGCCACCCTACTTGACGGGGCACCGTGTGAATAAGCATTTCACTGACGGACAATTTCTAATCTAGCACAACATTCTCAGGTGGCACGTATGAACTCCTATAAAAGTTTTCCAGAAAGTCCAATATGTGTTTTATAAGAATATTCAATACAGCGAGTTGTTATAAGTTACATTCAAATTTATATTGATTTTATGACCTTGCGCCCTATTTACAAAGGTAAATATCAACAAAAAGTCACCTTAGGGTATGAAATCTCAAAAGGCCAGACGTCTTATGCAGTTCAATTACATAATATTACACAGCCTAATTAGCAGACATTCAGAAAACAATGCCACTTGCTTGATTGGCCAGAACGTCCTGCCAGTAGACAGTATCTGATAACAGTCTCGGGCTACAGCCGACTCCAGCTAGTCACTGTCGTCAGGCTTCATTAGGGTCAATTACACGATCTTCAAGTGTGTTTAACTAGCAGAAGTAAACAAAAAAGATTGATGGATCACCCTGCTGCAATGTCATTGGTTTATTATCATACAGATTTGCAAATTGAGGCTTAACTAGTAGCATACACACCCCACCCCCTTATAAGACATGTGTTCCGACACTGTGATTTGGACTAGCAGACTGATGAGAAGTCTGCAATATCCAAAAACGGTTTGTCCCGTTCAATTGTTGTTTTGCCATACATATATTATCAGTGATTGTTTCAAGATATTTGAAGTAAAATGCGTCCTCCATGATTGTGCAATGACAATAGCATGCTTCCGTTGCCAGGGTCTTTATTGGGGTCAGCCCACTGTTGGTTTTCCCATAGGCGACCATGTTAACGTTTTGTCCGATTATAAGAAAACGTGACCTATAAAATGTCTTAAGCTTCTCACCTGCTGTTATCATCATCTCATTGGCATGCCGATAGATTTGAACAAAAATTGCATACTTCCAGCTCTCGTAAAATGCCTGTATGTGTGACACCCGTCAATATGTACAAATGCCGGCAAGAATTACTCCGCAAACAGGTCACACAGGCAAATTGCTGCCAAATATCCTTCCGCTTATTCAAATAATCTAGAAATCCACCATTTTACAGTCAACACCTTCTACAATCACACATGAAAATCTTCCTACTCAAATGCACTTATGTCACAGCATGTGAATTAAAAAAAAATCATTTCTAAAAAATACACTGCATTTTTCTTCGTGTGCAACGGACAGGAAGTCTAACTAGAACATGACCCCGTTCAGTTTGCTGCTCCGCGTCCGTGCACCGGAAAGAAGCTACAATAGGCGCATGCGCGTTTAGTGTTCGGATCTTTATTACTGATGGGGTCATGTTGTAATTAGACTTCCGAAGAAAAATGCAGTGTATTTTTTAGAAATGATTTTTTACTAAATTCACATGCTGTGACATAAGTGCATTTGAGTAGGCAGATTTTCATGTGTGATTGTAGAAGGTGTTGACTGTAAAATGGTTGATTTCTAGATGATTTGAATAAGCGGAAGGATATTTGGCAGCAATTTGCCTGTGTGACCTGTTTACGGAGTAATGCTTGCCTGCATTTGTAAATATTGATGGGTGTCACACATACAGGCATTTTACGAGAGCAAGAAGTATGCATTAAAAAAAAATCTTTCAGCATGTCCATGAGATGATGATAACAGCAGGCGAGCAGTTTAAGACATTTTATAGGTCATCTTTTCTTATAATCAGAGAAAACGTTAACATGGTCGCCTATGGGAAAGCCAACAGTGTATTGACCCCTGATGCACACGGTTCCGATGCTCGATTACGTAACAACGTCCTTTTTAATGTTTAACCGACATCGTCCTTTGAATATTTTTTGGTGATGCCCTCTCGTATATAATTCATTATCCCTCAAAGTTATAAAGATCGTGACACTGCTGTATCATATTTCACTTTTAAAAATCTGCCGAATAAATCTTGGGACTGGATCTTTGAGATGTTGCGGTGCAGGAAAAATCGGAAAAGCAGTGGAACTATTAATAAGTCTGATAAGTACGTTTTTCTAATATCCCTCACGAAAGCAAAGGTAGTTTAAAAGAGTTTATCTAACTACCTTTTAGCTATAATCGTTTCTTACTATGTCTACAGGTAGTTTATGAATAATACTGACGCAAAATTATACTTATCTGGTCAAAATTTCCACTGCTTTTCCGAATTTTCGTGCACCGCAAAATCTCACTATTCCAGTCGCAAGATTTTCTTGCTGACCGTCTACAAGTTTGAACTTGTGGTGTTTGTTAACTTCACGACCGCCCACAGTCATCAGCAGATTTGCACTTACATTCACATACGACGTTTCTCGCACAGGCGCTCTCCATTGATTTCCGTGTTGATTATCTATGTACTCTATTTGAAAAATGCTGTCAACGCGTCACGTCACACGTGGCTGCTTGAGCGGTCACGCTTGGCCGCTTCAGAGAATTCTTTTTAGAACGACCGCAGTAATTCAACTCCCTCTTTTTCTTTATGCTAACGGTCCCAACATAAAGAAGTAAGTTTACTGATAACATATTAATTTAGCCACCATTTTTGTATGTGCTCTCATTCCCACTTGGGGGTCATATAGCCACAACCAAAGTAGTTTAATCTAATCTCTCCTTTTTCCTTTTGTTAATAATCCTCAAATCGGACGGTTAGTTGCCTTTAACCATGCTAATTTAACGCCCATTATTTCCGTGTATTGCCAACAGCATTACCACTACTATAACAGTTTGACTTCCATCCTGTCATTTTAGCAATACTTGATTTGGAAAAACATTTTATTTTGTCCGCAATAATAGCAGGGACTATGCTCAACAACTTTCAACATCTATGTATGCAAAGCACGACATTATGTGTAGACAATTTTTTTTTTTATACAATTCAACGAACATGGGTCAATAGGCGGATCCAGGGGGCTAGGTGAAATGTGCCCCCTAGACGTTAGGAATTTGGCGTGCCCGCGGATTTAAATCCTTCGAAATGTGCCCCCGTTCAGGTTATGATATTGTAATAAGCTGAAATTACGGCAAGGTGGCGGCGAAACATTTTCAACAGCATCCCCCCTCGTCTTTCGGTGTCATCAGTCCAGCCGAGACAGCGGCTCAAGTTACGGCGGCGCAGCAGCAATAACATTTCTACTACACCATTTGGTTCGGCCCAGTGGAGGTTTTTGTGTCCCCCAGACTCGATTTCTGGATACGCCCCTGGGGTCTGCTAACCAACTGACAGACACACACTTATTAATACGCATCACGCGTTGTACCAGAAAGCTGACTCCCGTAATGTATGGATGACACAAACATAGGCTAGGCAAATTAGGTATAAGATTTTCGTTAAAGCTGCTAAAAGATATCGAATAATGTTTTATTCCACAAGCTACTGTTTACGTTCAATGCCAAAGTGACATGATATGCTGACTGAAATATATGGGGGTTTAAATACCACAGGAGGAGTCAATATACTGTTAGAGCATTTCGACCGGGAAGCTTAAGATACTATGGTATAAAAATACTATATTACACCGGTCTCAACACATGTATGCTGACGCGGCGGTTCAAGACATGATGTTACACGGTGTATACATATTAGGTTATACACTTTGATTTTAGCTTCTATAAACTATTTTCCAACCAACAATGTACGCATGTTATTTTAACTAACCAATACATATTTAGTACCTACCATATGTTCTTTTATTCAATCCCACGATTGCAAAGGCAATACATGATTATTATAATATTCTACGATTTAAAATGCAGCGTAACTTGCAACGACCGTAGGTCTAGAAACCACGCGCGCAGCAAATACTTCGGGAAACCGGTCCCTGCGCCTACTTTTACACAAATAATGCTTTACTATAATAACATACATACTGATAAATATTCACCTTTGAAAGTGAAACATAACGGTGAAATGGTGAAACATGTTGGTGTCAAATCTAAATGTTTTACCATTTGTGACAGTAAATGTATTGCAGCAAAACACTAAACACGAATAATAACATTGCTTACTTAGATGTAGGCATTATATTTATATCGCTAACAGATAACTAAAATTGTATGGGCTTTTTAATTATACAAAACGACGCACTAGCTGCGTAAACAGTGAACATTTCTTTATTTTCTTTCCCTTAAATCCTTTATTATGAGCAAATAATAACGCAAAGTATTTGCGTGCGATGGCAACGCGCGGATCGTTTACATAATCATACTGGCATGATAATAATTAATAATAATAGTGGCCGACGGAAAAGGACGCTGGTGGAACTGCCAACAGCAGATCGTCGCACATCTTCTCCATGCCTCGGCCAACGTTGGTCTATCACAGCGTTCCGAAAGGTCACACTAAATCCAAGATCGTACAACATATATGGGATTCTCGTTGACAGTTTCCGTATCTCATATTGACCAACCAAGAGGATGCATACTGACACTGAATTCCTGTTTTGAATAATTCATATTACATTAAAATTACAATTAAATTCCACGGGGTATTGTGTGGATGTTTGTATCGTGTTTGGCTACGGTACTGATTTAATTCCATTTTTGTAGCCAGATCACACATATATATATACATGTATATATATATATATATATATATATATACATGCGCTTCCAGCACAATCGGTATGCATTGTGTTAACGGGGCAACGTCCGCCACAGTTGTTTATTTATGTCTCGATATCTGGTTTATAAGTGCGGTCAGTACACTTCACGGGATATATCTAAAACGAGGTCACGCTCCTGTGAATTGTGTAAGTTCAGGCCGGCCACGATGATCAGGATTCAAGACACGTAACCTGGTCATCAGTCATCAGTCACCAGAAATGTGTTTTAATATTTAAAGTGAAGTCCCTAAAAGGTAAATTAAAACATGACGTCTTAGGCAAAATGTAATAGGACCATGTACAATTTACACACATCAAATCAGCAAAACAAAAACTGAAATGATTGCAATAAATGTTAAGTGAATAGTCAGTCGGTAATTAAATAGCAGACAATGACCATTTCCAATTATGTCGTCAGTAAGCCAACCTGTACATGTTTTGTTCGCTTCCTAGTTTAGTAATATGTCGATTTAATCTATATTTGGACATTTATATTTTTATTCATATTTTTAATTGTGTCATTATTTGTTTATTAATTAGCAAATTCCTAACCACTTAACCTATATTAGTTTCAGACAGTATTCAATATATGTATGACACATCAGCAACATGTATTGAACATTCCAAGCGGCTGTGTCTAAAATAATAGCAGAAAGTCACATTACTTTTTAAGTCCTATATTTACTGTATTAGCTACTAGGGCAAGTTCGTTTACTCTACATTGCTTCAGTTCACTCAGCTGCATGCATGAGTACCTGGCTATAGACAGTTGTGAATATTTGCATACGAATAGTCTTCGCGCATTAATTGCAGCGTGGCTGAATGCTTCCCAGAGAAGTCGGGATGGTGTCCATGTCTACCAGGGAGTAAAGTGTAAAGCGCTTTGAGCAGTCCTGAGGACTGGATACTGCGCTATATAAGAACTTACCTTTTAAAGATACACTCGTGTATAGCGTAAATGTCAATCGATTGTATAAACAAAACTTGTCTATATCTACATCACACTGAAGGTACACTCGTTTACTATGACTGATTTAAAAAATTTAGGTAAATAAAGTTGACACAATTACCGGGTTAATAATACATGCCTCTGTCCAAACGGACAATGCCAGTATAATAACCTTTAGGTATTCTTAATGTACACATTGACAAAGCTCATACGTTTAAGTGTGCTTCGAGTAGCGCACACAATGTTCATTAAGGATACAGAATCTTATACAACCTGAGATGCAGTGCAAGTTTCATGTTTGCACTGTGACTGTTGACAGTTGACTCATTTTAGTAAATGCATTTACAATTTAATGAGCAGGTTATCTACTTCCACCAACTTAACTGTGCAGTGCTCTCTTAACAGTGATGTATATACCACTTCTGCCTTACACAGAACATGGATAGGTGCATTATATAATATTTTGTAGTTGTGCTTAACTCATTATTGGGTAGTCATTTTATAATTATACACATGTTTAATTACTTTACTATAGACGTACTGTATGCTATTATGTACATTGACGTCTGAAATAAATGTTTATTATTATTTGTAGTAAATATATTTTATGTTCACTATTTAATACAAATATATAACATTTACTACATTCAGAAATTCCCTGCATATTTTAATTTTCACTTAGTATATTTTATTATCGTATCCAAAATGTCACATTACTGTATAAAGAATTTACTTCTTAAGATGGTTTCATTCCTGACGTCCTGGTAGGATGGCGTACGGGTGCTTGTTCCCGTTATCTTGGGTGATCGCTGCCGCTGTTTCATGGGAACAACTACCCTCTGCTCGTATACGCTGACGTCTTCCACCCAGGACGTCAGTTACACCAATGTAATTTTATGAAGGCAGATAAACCAAGTTATTGGACAATTTCTCTATACACGTTATGAGACAGTATGGATATGACAAAAACACTGTATTAAGTAAATAAACTATCCTGAAGATTGTTCATGAAACTTTAGTTCACAGTTTTAAGTAACTCATATCCGTTGTGAATCTGATGCTTAATATTACTACCCCTCCGATACGGCTACAGGAGTTATTTATTTGGCTATAAGACTCAACGCTGATCACTCCGCGGTGATAGTGACAAATTATAGCCTAGTACAATGTAACTCGGTCATGAATTTGTGTGGCAAACGTCGACTAGATTTAGAGGAGAGATCTAACAAGCAATGAGCTTTCAATAACAAGCTTATCGATAATCCAACAATTGCTCAGCAGTGTGAAAACCACTATTGTATGGTAAGATATGTTCAGTTATGTTTCAAAATATGTTATCTTTATCTCTATCATAATTGGGGCTTTTACACAAATAGTAAATAATTTGCTGATTTATTATTTTCATACGTTTTCTTATCCAATCTACGCTGTTAATTACAAACAATACTTCGTATGCTTTTGTTCTACACATTTATCTACGATTGAAGACAACATCGAGATCTTTGCCACCATTCAATATTAAAAACAACTATTTGATCTCCTCTTAACGGTTGTATTTATTGATAACAATGTACACACATCTATATAAATAACTGATATATAATGTGCTTAATGTGTTCTTCAATGATACGTCAAATGAGAAGCCACATCTGGCCAAAATTGTTTTAACAAAGTGAACTCCTAGTGTAAACGTAGACATAAAAGTTTTCCGGAAATGCCGCATCGTGTAGATTCGTGACGTCACGGATCTAGGAATCTGTGAGAACACAGGTATTTTCCACGACAAAAACATGACAGTAACTGAACCGCGTGGAATCTTCCGTCCACAACTAACCCAAACACAAGCAGCACGTTTGGCACAAACGATAAGAATCACCATAAGTGGCAACTGTTCCAAGGACCAAGGTCAATCCTACACGTGGAAGAGGAAAGCCTCTGACGACAAGATAGGCCAAACCACACCTATTCTGAGTAGAGATTCGCCGTTCGAATACACCAGACATGTTACTGATGCGTGTGAAATCGACAACGAAATATGCCGGAATCTTTTATAAAATACTAATGACTTAAGGTCCTTCTCATCCGTTTTCATCTTACAATAACTCTTACTCTTAGTTGTTTAACGTTAATTTTATCTATCGTTTTAATACCACGAGTTAGACGGGTGTGTGACCAGCTGGAATTGTTCCACAACGTAATCATCTGGTATACTTACCGAGCTAGTAACTTCCTATCGAACTAGCTGGATTATTCCACATCACTGCGGTCCAAACCTACGCGATTGTGAAGAATACTGTGGTGACTATTAAGAATAATTTTAATATTGCTATAGAATATCTATATAACTATAGCAACACTGTTGTAATAGTGTCGTATCTATTGTGTTATATGCGCGGCGGTGTCACGGGACAGCGAATACCCAAGACAAGCAGTATCAAACCACAGTTAAAGTGTGACACCATCTAATCATGCTGCCTTAGAAGCAGTCGATACAAAATAGTGAATCTGTAAATGACGCTGCTTTGGACGACGATTGTTGATGTTAACTTGGCAAATAAGTAGAAATACAACATGGATTTAAACATAAACACAAAACGTCTACGAACACTGCTCTGTGTGGTACAAGTAATCCCAGTAACACACCTGCCAATTGTCGTCACTATCGATAATTCAGTGTACTGTCAACGGTAATTATTGATACTTAAAGTTACTATAAACAGTACACTATTGTCACATCGACTATAGCGATACAGCGTTAGTTCGATGTATCGTTACATCCCCAAGTAGTATGCCTATTGTGAAACACATTGCAATGACGCAAGTTTTGCACACTACTGATTTATTATTCAACACGCTGGATGTGTGTCAGAAGAGCTATTGTGCGTGATACTCTCTCATATATCTGACTGGTGGCGAGTTACGCGTCGTTTTCGGTGGTAAATAAACGTAGAATGCAGTTCAAGTATAATGACCCGTGAGGCTGTTACACATTTACAGTGTAATAAATGTAAGACTAGTTACACTTGGTTATTTATATTTATCGTGTGGAAAACACACAGCGCGTATTTATGTCAGTCGCATTCACTCGCTCATCCACTCATTCAGTCAGTCAGTCAGTCACGGTATTGTTCCTGGACCGTTTTCATGCCTACCAAATGGAACATCATTTACCATGCATCATGCAGATGTCAGTCGGTTGACAACACCGAATCTGCGACATCAATTATGATCAAAGCTTTAATTGGTATTAATTAATCAGTATTATTTAGTTAATTAGGATTAAGTAGTGTTGTTGGCTGACTGTTTAGATGTTTTTTAAATAAATAATTTAATAACGTTTAACTATTGAATAAATGTCAGTTTTATTTTAACATTAATGTAATTATATATTATTGTTCTAGTGTATTATTTTGCTTGTTTGATGTTAAGTTAGTGTTAGTAGTTAGTTAATGTTAGTGAGTGGGTTAGGTAGTGTTAAACACTGTAAATTAATGCTTATTACTTATAAATCATATTTAATACAATAATTATTGTTATATTATAACTTTCTATTAAAATTATACATTTTACAACAGGGTGGCTCTTATGTTAGCGGCATGCATAATGCCTTAATGAGAGTCTCCCTGATCATACAATTCTTTGCATTTATTTGCCGTATATAATATGTATTTTATGGTCGAATAAATTATTCTGATTCTGAACACGCCATTTTTTTAACAAATCGCGTGATTAAAACGTAGTGATGTGACTTAATATGTACTGGTTAGCTTAGCACTTTACTCACCGTGCTGAGCCAACAGCCGCGCGTGACCGTTTGCTCAGCTGATAGCTCTCGTGTGCGCCGGGCTTAAGTGTTCTATTGATCGCCGGTATGAGTTGTTAAAGCATTCCTTATATCTCAGGCCAACCGGTTGCAAAACAACCTGAGCGAAAGCAAAGGCGTCACCGAGATATAAGCCCATTATTGTTGTTTCCAAGGTGAACGCGTAAGGCCAATTAGAACAGTACTGACTTACCGGTTCCGTTTTCGGCTGTCATCGTCAGCGATACTGCCGGACTGGTGGCGTTGCTACGAGTGAGCCGTGGGCACGCGGACGTTAGACAGCTGCACTTTGTCTTTGTAACTGCCTGGCGTGACCAAGTGCGTTGACAGCAGTGACACTATGGCGATGTGCTGGATCCGAGATTTCGGTCTGTCTTGAATCTCGGTCGTCTACTGTTATATCATCGCCTTTTTACGACGTATCCGCGATTATCCTGACAGTACACGTGGCACACAATCTGCACATACGTTTATGTCGGTAACATATTTTCATTTGTGGTGCAATAGTAACTAGAAAAATAGGGGTATATATATGTACGTAACACGTGTCAATTGTAACACTGGTTATGGTTGGTATGTCACGTGGCGCCTCTGCATGATAGTGTGGTGGCCGAGTTCATCAGTACTGGCCGAGTTCATCAGTACCGGCAGAATTCACCAGGAACGTTAGCATCATTTCAAACGCCATTACGCGTCGACACAGGCATGCCATTATTTCAGCACACGCGAAATAATCGCGGGAATTTATAGTCACATGATTGCCAGTTCAAAATGTCGAAGGTCGTCTTTGGATATTCGTGATAGTGTACGCAAAATTGTCAATTAATAAACAATTATGAATAATATTGTTCATGTTCGTATTGCCTCCGTATTGGCCTTCGTGTAGCCGTATTGGCCGTCGGCCTGCAGCCTTGGGCTAATACGGCTATCCTTACGCCAGTACAGAGGCAATGCGAATATAACTAATCAATAACATAAAAAAATAGATAAGCTAGCAAAAAATGTACATCTCAAAACACGTCCCAGAACACTCAATTCAACGTTTGCTAACACCCTTAATTATGGCTTGTCCGATCCCAACGATCTTGATATTGGTTGAGAGCCTACGCTTACTAATAATGGAATCACCTTCATATCCAGGAGAGATCAACTCACAAGTACTCTATATAATACTGCATTGTGCCTTAGTTAAACTGAAATTCAATATGTGTTATCGTTCATACGTATCCAGCCACACAAAAAATGTGTTTAGGGTAGGTTATTAAAAATGTACACTGTGGTAAGTTGCCATAACAGCAAATATGCATACATTATCGGCACCTTTAACACTGATATTAGTATTGTGATTCGCACCTTGTTTGCTTGACACCGTGCCCCGTGTGTTGCAACAACTAGCCCAGTCTACGGGTCTAGTTGTTACAGTCGACAGCGCCTGGGAAAGCTAAGTATGTGTGTTTACGTGTGTGCGTGTGAGCGTGAGTGCGTGTACATATATATGTATATATATATATATATACACACATACATATCTATATGTATATATAATAAAACATTATATATATATATATATGTGTGTGTGTGATGAGGCGCTGCATGGCGGTCAACCAATAACTTCACATAAATTCGTACCGCGGCGGCGGCGTCGAGTGAGCTTCACAAAAATGTCCGTGTTATATGTAACGTTGTCGCTTATTAAAATTAATAAATTCACTATACGAAGTTCCGACCACCCAGTGGAAAATCGACTATATAAATTGCTTTGGCTGCAACGTGCAACTTGATCTTAGTCCAGTAACTAATCATCTTGCCGAGCAACTATCAATTTGCATCCTTGTGTTGATATATTAATCGGCATTAACCATCAAGCCTATTGCGAATGATAACATTTTTGTTGCCCTGTCACCTCTTGGGCTGCATCCTGTTGGATGCTTATCGTTAAAGCAGAAGCTGCGGATTCATCCACTTTGGGTAATTCAATCCCATTTGAATGATGACAAATTTCGTTGCCAAAGACTGGGAAGACCTACACAAGCACCCCTATAACCACTGCACCTTGTCACACTATGAATCAGGCAACCAGTTATAGGTCCTCAGTCCCCTACCCTCGTAATTTTCTGGGATTGGCCCCTTGGCCCCTCTCTGGCTACGCCACTGGCGTACCGGTCTGGATAGTAAGTTCCGGTTCCGTTTTGCGTATTGCGCATACTCGCGCAAGCGCAGTGCATTAAATGCGACCCGCGGTGAGCAACGTGACCTCAGCTGACCGATCAACTTTGACCCCGTGCCAGAAGTATGCGGCGAGTTACATCGCAGTGAGCAACGTGACCTCAGGTGACCGATCAACTTTGACCCTTGCTCCGACGCACGCGGCGACTAAATTACATAACTAATAATTTTTCGTTTGTTGTAGCGACCGTTACTCTACTGACCTACTTGTCCCCCTACAGTGCTGAACAGTGAACGTACATCTGCGCATGACTACACTGTCTACAGGCACATCTGACTTACAAGTAGATCACACACAAAATGTCAGCTTCATACATGACAAATTGACAGATATATGTGTAATTTATAAATTGTTACTCCCAGGATCCCCACCCCGACGAATTTTTGTTTAATCTAAATCTACGAACCACCCCCAATGGGCCTATTAGATCACACACACACAATTTCAGCTTCATACATGTCAAACTGACGGAGAAATGTGTCATTTAAAATGCGGAGATTTGTGTTTACCACAAACCCGCTGTGCGTATAAACAGCAGTGAAAACCGCAGCTTTGTGTGACGAAACATAACGCCCTGAGACAATGATATCAAAATAAAACACTTTTTCTCAAATAATTACAAATTATGCCAATCATGAGGTTTTGTTATGTATACTAACAGTTACAAAAGTAATCGTATCATTAATGTAAACTATAATGTAATTGGGTCAGGCATTGTTTCGGCAAACACGTACCGTGTTTAAGCTGGCCAAAATAGGCGCTAACCTTTGACATGTACAGTTTGGAACTTACTCTTAGACCGAAACTTACTTCCAGACCGTACTGCTGCAGGCCGAAAGTAGGCACTAACCTTTGACATGTACAAGCGCATGCGCAATACGCAAAACGGAACCGGAACTTACTCTCAGACCGGAACCTCCTTCCAGACCGGTGCACCGCCATACACGTCACGACGCGACAATTTGTTTCCGACAACTTGTCGCGTCATGAAGTGTATGACCACCCTCCCCATGGAGGAGTCACACAACTGACCTATATTATAACTGGACTGGCTGCCTAGCGTTATCAGTGAAGCCGCTGGGCGCCATTAGGCTAGGCCGAAGGACCCTCATCACTCAGCTGCCTGACCGCACAAGCTGGTGATGTTACGGGGTTAGGACACTGTTAGACTTCCTGCTTGGTTACAGACGAAAAAAAGTGCAGTATATTTTTTAGAAATGATTTTTTACAATATTCACTTGCTCTGACATAAGTGCATTTGAGTAGTCAGATTTCTAGATGTGATTGTAGAAGCTGTTGACAGTACAATGGTGTCTTTTTAGCTGATTTTACTAAGCGGAAGGGTATTTGGCAGCAACTTGGCTAGTTGACACTTTAGCCGGATTACTGCCTGCATCCATTTGTAAATATTGACGGGTGTCATACATACAGGCATTTTGTAAGAGCTAGAAATATTATTAGATTTTGACTAAACTCGACCAGCATGTCAATGAGATGATGACAACGGCAGGTGAGAAGTTTAATACAGTTTCCAGGTCACGTTTTCTTACAATCAGACAAAACGTTAACGTGGTCGCCAATGGAAAAACTATCAGTGTGCTGACCCCTTACACTTACACTCAACTGCTAGTCGACATGGTTTGGTATAATTCTTCTTACACAATAGACTGTCAAATGTTGAATATATATATATAGCTAGCTAGCATCCATCCAATTTAATTGTCATATTGTGCTAAATCACTGATCGCACCCATAAATATAACTGAAACTAGTCATACCGATATGGGACTGGTGTTTTTTAAAGTCAGAAACTTGTAAAACATTGCAACATTCAATAGACTTGTGTTAACATTGGCACTATTTTAGTTGGACATTATCCATAGGTAGACACCGGATGGAACTTGACTTTTATATGACTCCGTTATGTTGCATGCAAGAGACTGATACTTGAAAATTGTGTTCTACACATTGCGCGCGCACCGCGTATGAATACCGGTAACTTTCTTCCGGTTCACAAACTTCCTTCCGGATTCCCGTTTCCTGTCTGCTGGTGATTTCCTTCATGTTGGCGGCTGCATTCGTTAAAATTAACATATTTTGAAATGGGCCCGTTTTTGTGTTATTCGCAAGTGTTCGCAATGCTCTGGATAATAGTGTTACTTGAACCAGATAGGATAGAGTGTATATTAAACTGCAAATTGTTGAGGCTTCGTATTGTTAATACAAAATCGGAATAAAATTAATGGTACCTTGGCTGTACCTTACACAGTATAACTATATAGTTATTACATACCCCTATAGTCATATATAGTGCAAGTACATAAACATAATTTTATAACGTATAATCCTGAATGCACTGGTGTTCAACTCAATTAATCTTTAGCTCATTACTAAGACACCGACTTACGATGAAAGTACACGTACTGTGCAAATGAGGAACACTCTCCAAAAAAGTCTGACAGTTTGTCTAAATTTAAACTTTCCACGTTGTATTATTTCCTATTATTTCCTCATTTGTGATCTCACATATAAGTTCGACACATAATTGGATTCGTGTCGACGAGGTGTTTTAGGGTATGGATAACTCCATATAGCAACATGCAAGTAAAGGTGCCTAATTCCTGTTAGAGTAGCCTAAAAACCCAAAATGAAATAGGCTTTCCATTTTTAAACATGCATTTATTTCTGATACCCCTGAAAAATACTTAATTTTGGAAATTCAATTTTGCTAATATCTGATGCCAAGGTAAACTCTTATCGATGTAACACAGTATAATAATGATTATAGTTCCATAAGGTACATAATTCTACCCATTTTTTGTATTGCTAATTGGCCTTTTCTTTACGCTGACGCCCGATGCCAAACTTCTTCACCAATGTGCCACTATTAGAAATTGTTTATTTAAAAAAGTTAACGTTGTTAGTAAACCGATATATATTCAATATTTTGATGTAGATATTATTTTATAACGGTTACTGTTATATTCTCTGTAAATTTGATCTTTGTGCAAATAAAAAAACAGCCAAACTTTAACTGGTTACGCCCTATATCAAGCTAAAATGTGGATTGAGACCAAAATATAACAAACAAAATTATTTCAAAATGTATGGATACATAAATAATAATTCATATTAAAAAAACGCCATGTCACATACGATCGCGCCATGGTAAACACAACAAAAACTTGGTACCGGCCGGGCGTTACCGTTTTTGATCAGTACTGATCAACTATTTCATTATGTGAGGACAAAACTATGTCTAACACATTCTCTCCCCTGGTTGGTTCTAGCACATGTTGAGAAAGGAAACTATCTTGTACTAAAACTAAAAACTTGTGGTCCTCACTACCCATACTCTGTAGAGATTTCCATTTTATATGCCCATGGTTAAAATCCCCCATAATAACACAGTCCTGGTTGGTGGGTCTAACTGACGCAGTTTAAAAATATTAGGGTTAGTAGATAAAGCCTAGGGTTTCTTTTTTCGCCTTAATGGTCCGATCGAGATGAAACCAACGCCAATTAATAGAATTCGTTTCTATTATAAACATATTGCTTAATCAGTTGTGTGCATGTAATCATTTTCTGTTGGGACGGTTTTTCATTAAACTTATTTGCTTATTTTCCTTCCTTCCTTCTGTGTAGTGTCTGTGACCACAGTCATTGTTGACTATTCTATCACTGTGATTATTTTGTGCCAGCATCAACATCATGTTGACATTGTACTCATATTCAGTGTTGCCGTTTTAAAACATGAAACAGATTATAGTTATGACCATGTAAAGTTTTGTTATGTAGTGAACATGTTTTGAAAATTGTTGACATAAATTATGACCCACCATGCAAAAACGAGACGTTCGCGAATTTGTCTAAATTAGTAGCACCATGCACTGTGTCATGTGCATGTCTGGGGAGAGTTCTATCAATAAGTGTTCGAAAACTTGTAATGCTACACATTTGTTTAAATGATGCGCATTTTCACCTTGCACAATCAACCTGAACTGATTTTCTGTTATATTATTTGTTAGCAAGAGTGGATTTCACCTATCTTGTTCCGGCACCAAAAACAACAGGCTTATTAATTATATGAGTGGCTATGTTTGCATTATCAAGAAAGAGTGATGTTTCAGTACTCCTCATAATTTTTAAGGGGAGAATGTATGGTTGTAATTTGTTGCCATCTGTTATGAATATAACTGGCAGCGGTATTACACGGAGTAAGATTGCTAATGTTAGTAGCTTGCGTAGGCATATACTTTTGTTTATTGCTATTGTTATTGGAACCAGTACTCACACTGTGATGGTTACTGCTTGGAAGAGTAATTTTTCTGTAATAGCATATTAACATTGAATGTGCCTGTAATAATCCACTGCATGATCACCTGTCTCACGTAATTTGAATAAAATTATATGTTTCATAGATAAGCAACATCATCTGATGGAAGTTGTGAATTAAGACTAGCAAGACCATAGAAACCTTTCCGGTATAAACATGCTATTGTGGCATCTACAATTACTGAAACACCACAGACAAATAAACATGTCTGTAATGGATAATTAGCTAACTACTGCTGGAAATGTGGACTGATATAATGCCTTCCCAGTTACTGTACAGTGTGACACAGACACAGACAAATTAACAAACTTGTACATTCGGTGTTGGTAAAATTACTGATTACAACCATAGGTATCATATTAATTTGTACACATGATACAAGTCATCAATGTAATAATATACAATAATTGTTATCATTTACACTTTCACTACCAGCACTAAACGTACATTGCCACTAAACATATGAACATCTGTTAAGATCTATGTTCGATGCTGAATTGCACAGATGTACAGCTTTCTGATTATCATAAGTATGATCAACTGTTACAAAATAATGGTTCCATTGACTTTTAAATTACCTAATTAACAAGTGAAATGACTACCCCGGTATATGGCACTGGTCTCTGTCGTGGCGCCTCAAGTTGAGTCCTCGTCTGATGCACAGGGATCGCAGAGTGATGCTGAACAATGTTATTGACAATAATTATCTCGGGCAACCATGGAGTGTATTTATGCATCACAGCAAAACATCAGCATTCAGAAAATGTCCTTCCTTAGATAAATAATCATCTACAGAAAGACCTTAAATTTCAGTTTGTACTGATTTTGGTACATGTGACATCTTGTAATTTGGGTAATTTAAGTGTTATTATTGCTACATTTTCTAGAACACAAACTCACTCATCATAACGTGAGAGTACACCAGGCACTACGATGGGCACTCTAGGGCATGTCTCCTGGGCTTTTTGAATCAGTCGGAGATGTTGATCTAACGTACGATGGAGATGACGGATGTCGTTCCATATAGCCACCAGATTATTCATTGCCACATACAAAAGTACTGCATCGCACAACTGTTGGCTCCACCTCAGCTAACACAAAGTTGTTATGTTAACAATTAAATCCCATTTAAAACAGCAATGGCAGTGCTCTTGCAAGCACCTGTTCCATGAAACTACAATTAAAACCATACAAAGTGAAATTAAATCAAAATATGTGTTGCTATAATGTCATAAATTATGCCAATAGAATAGATTACTGAACAATCTTCAGGGTAGTTCTTATTCAATTCAAACTATTCATTTTGCATATCCAAACATTTGGATATATGCAAAATGAAATATTTTGAAGCCAATAGAATAGGTTCTTAATCTTCACAGAAGTTGGGAATTTGTAATTGCATTATTATAGAGTATGTAGCAAAATACAGTTTCTGAAATTGTCAAAACTGTAACGCAATTTCTGTCATTATTCCATGCAAACAAAAAGAGTACTTTGTTAGTTACTACCCGTTTGGGTAGTAACTCGGGTAGGGGTTAGGCCTAGCTAGTATGTGAAACAACCAGTTAATGTTTTGAGTATGAAAACATCAGCAGAAATTGAACCTGCTTCACAAATACAAGACATAACTGGACGAGCAACAACTGTCTTAAAAGCGTAACATGTCAGAGTTTTTATTTAATAATTCACATACAATTTTGAATAGGAACTTACCTCTAGCCAAAGCCGATATTATTGCCAAGTTTTGCCTTTTGGGTTTAAAACTTCACTTTACCACAGTATTTGTGATAAGATAAGGAAAGAGGGGAAGGTGGGGTGTTTTAGTCTGTTCCTGGCACAACATCCTGAAGGATGACTTACTTAGGTTTACTTAGGTTGTTCCTGACCATAGGCGGTGGCCTTGGTGGTCAGATCTACATGCCTCTGTAAATGCCCTACGACTTCCTGTGAAGGCAGCTCATCTAAATCAGGGTTGGGTTTCTGACAGTCAGGAAGGTATTTCTGACGAGACAATGTCAGAAACTGTCATAGACTGGTTTCTGACAGATAGACTGGTTTCTGATAGATTTCTGACGTCAGAAGCTGTCAGAATCTAATACATGCCATATGCATAAATTTATGATTTTGCTAATTGCTTAAGCGATGAAGCAATGACTGGAAACACTTGGATGACATATGGTGACAACAGAGCTTGCATCTAGCAACTGTTTTTCCATTACTTTCTACTTTAACAAACTGTTCCCACACAGCCTTAGCTGGTCTGCCACCCTTAAACATGGTGCAAACTAAGATGTTAGTGCTACTAGCACTATTAAAGTTACAATTTGGGACGTAAAAGAACCACTGAGGACGACAAGCACCCTGGCAGTGACCACCCTCAGTGCCAGCATAGAAAGGTCGGCTTGGCGATAATGTTCTGAAAAAGGTTGACTAGTTGAATGAGACCTCATAAGATCATAACATATAACCACAATATATACAGACTAGTCAGTTAATACAACGTTGCAGAGTGCGGGAAACAACTAGAACTAGAAGAACTAGAACTAGAAAGAACTATTCAATGTCTAAAAAATGTTGGTAATGAATTTGTACTTTTTTCACATGTAACAGTATATATCTATGTGAAGTGGCTGCTGAGTAGAAAGCATTGGGCCAATCACTTTACACCTCCATCAAGCATATTGGCAAGTTTAACCTGCCCCCCGGGTTAATAAATTAATGGCACTGTTCATTGTGAGAGCAACATATGCATGTTATGGCTATGACTCACTGATAACAGTGCCTTTTATTATGGATTTCCTGGCACACATAAAAGGATTACGGTCAGAACTAGCAACAAGTACAAGTCATGCTACCAGTCTTTCTTCGCAATTTTGTATGTATCTCTTCCTCCTTACCTACAAGTGCTATCTTGTGCAAATACCGTGTTTTTACATCCCCCGACAATGACCCGATGTACTTTTGTTTAACTTTTCTTGATTTGGGATGACAAGCCATACCCACAACCAGTGTTTACATTTACGACTGTTGCGCTCGCCCATAAAAATTAATGTCAGCCGGAGGCTTAGGGACCCGGATGTTGGGTTTTGCTCGAACTACAAATAGGGAGGATATTAACTTCGTATTAACTTAGAGTTTCTGGCTGGAAAAAATACTACCATCTGAGACTGAAGGGAAACCTTTGTATCGGTCATGTGCAGAAAAGTTGTTTCTTAACTTGCCTGGATCTTCGGGTTTTAAAGTAAGACATAACAGCCTTGTGTACACCCGCCTTTATGCATCGTATTTTGGTATTGAGAACGTGGCTTGTCTTGTTATTTTGTACTTTTATTAAAATTTAAACCTGTCCATCTTCAATTCGTTGTCGAGTTTTGTTTTGAGGGAGAGGATGCTTTCAGCATTCACTGTTTGCTGAGAAAGGTTGTTCCAGTCTAGGAAGATGAGTTGTGAAAAGGAGTGTTTCCTAACCCTTAGCAAAAAAATCAGCAGTTTTTAAAGAACCTATAGTTTTCTGTAGGATTCTATAGAAAACTATACAATATTCTATAGAATCCTATAGTTTTTAGGCAACCTATAGGTTTTTTGTAGGAATATATAGAAAACTATAGGATATTCTATAGAATCCTATAGTTTAAGACAACCTATAGGTTTTTTTGTAGGAATCTGTAGAAAACTATAGAATATTCTATAGAATTCTATAGTTTTTAGAGAACCTATAGTTTTTTGTAGGATTTTTGAGAAAACTATAGAATATTCTATAGAATCCTATAGTTTTTAGAGAACCTATAGTTTTTTGTAGGATTTTATAGAAAACTATAGAATATTCTATAGAATCCTATAGTTTTTAGAGAACCTATAGTTTTTTTGTAGATTCTACAGAAAACTATAGAATATTCTATAGAATCCTATAGTTTTTAGAGAACCTATTGTTTTTTGTAGGATTTTATAGAAAATTATAGAATATTCTATAGAATTCTATAGTTTTTAGAGAACCTATATTTTTTTTAGGATTCTACAGAAAACTATAGAATATTCTATGCAATCCTATATATTTTAGAGAACCTATAGTTTTTTTGTAGGATTCTACAGAAAACTATAGAATATTCTATAGAATTCTATAGTTTTTAGATAATCTATAATTTTCTGTAGAAATTTTATTTTAGTTTCTGTGGAAACTTTTAACCACTGTTTTAGAAACATGTATGTATTTTTTTGTTATGTACATGTGGTGGATGTTAAATATAAATATATATATATATGTCAGTATGTCGTAAACTAAAACGATGCTATTGTATTATTTTATACCGAAACATTCAGCTAAGCATATAGTTTTGAATCCGGCAGCGCCGCTACCGCATTCCATAATGTTATTACCCGTGAGTCATTTCGGCACGTAACGTTCAATTTCAAACAGAAGAAGGACAGACGACCTAGTGCGAAGTCAGTAGATTGCGGGCAGAGTCATTATAACGAAAAGACTTTCGGCCATTCATGCCACGAGACAAACGGTAGGACGTTGCCAAAGATTGCTGTGTGTTGTTTTTATAACTGTTTGATCCACAGAGTAAAATACTGTTAACAATATTACGAAATAGTTATAGACAGACAGCCGTTTGCGTAACCGTCAATTCCAACCTGCATCGATGCAACGATTTTACCTCGTTTTCTACACCAAATCGATCATTCCGTCACTCCATATTGTTTGTGTATGTCAATTATTGTTTGAGGTACACACCGAGCATTATTTTCTGATCAATTATTTTACATTTAGCCAGATGGTATATGAATAATAAAAACAAGTAAAATGCAACACTGTTAAAAAATACCCTACATTAAATGACAATAGAATGCAAATATGTGATCGATGATATGTGTTTCAAGTTCAAACTTTTTACCTTTTTTGTGATGCATAGCCATAGGCCATAGCCAGCTAGGGACTAGTGTATCCTGTAGGTATATAATTAACATTTTTAGATATAAACATCAAGTTTATACTAATGTATGTAATGCCTAATGGCAATGCCAATGATTTAAACAACTATTTATTTTGATTCATAATAACAATATTAACAATTTAGGTGTCTGTTTGTTAATGTTACTAATCCTGATAATAGTGATATATATAAAGGTAGATTACTGTCACAGTACTAGACCTACTTGTTCAAAAATTATATGGGTACTGACTACTGCCGATAATGGGAACCAGTGGCCAAGTGGTAAAGCACCGGTCGAGGGGACTGGACTCGAATCCAACTATCGGTCAGTTTAAAAAACTTGGGAAATTTTGTTCTCTTGGAAAATACACTAGGCCATTGGTCCCTTCTAACTGTTATCTGCCAGAGAAAGTAAAAGATCCCACACATGGGATAAATGAGCTAATTTGAGTCCATCCTGTAGCGGACTTACTACCTGTTGGGCATGTAGATGAGGATATGAGATAAAACCACAGTGCAACATTGTAATAGGACTTTGTTAAATAATAAGTATTTGTCAAAATGTTCCATTTTTTAGATTTATGATGTATAATATAAGCCACACATATTGTATTTTTATTGTGTTCTGTTCCATTTATTTCAGGTTCGTGTCATCACCGATGTCCAAAAGCAAGATTTGTCCATTCTGACAGCACTGATACCAATATAAGTGGTATAGTGTTTGTGTGTATGCATTCTGAATTATTGAACATTATGATAACATACCCTGTACAATTATAATGTATATTGCAATACAGAACTCGGAATCAGTTTATTTGATCAATAAATATGGTACATGTGTAAGGTTTCAGGGCAAAGCACAATGGTGTAAATATCATCTTAAAATTGACATGATATTGAATATCTCAATGCTACAAAATCATAATGACCGATATCTAGACCCAAACTATTTTTTTTTACAGTAGAACCTGTCTTGGATAACCACCTGCTTTCTCAGTTTCTTTTGAAAATGACCATATTTTCAATGTTTATTGACCTGTCATGTGCGACCACCCGTCTTGAAAGACCACTTTTGTTAGGCTGAAGTGGCGGTCACTCAAGACAGGTTCTACTGTACATTTCAATTCTGCAATTTTGCCTAGGCAAATATGTCACCAGAGCCGCATGACGTTTATTGTATTTTACCCTTAAACCCTTCCTATATATACTATTGTTATGCACTGGTAATAATGCATGAGTGTATAAATACAGTTTGGTATGCCACGTTCCAAGTAATGGAAGAAAATCATTCAAACATGCCAATTATGTTCAGTCAGAATGACTGACCCAACAACAGTTTCCAATCTAACATTCTAGAAGTGTTGAGAAACAACCCATCTTGTTTAGAGTCACTATCAACTGTTCACCCCTACCCTCTTGACACTAGCATGCCAAGTGATTTCGGTTTTCTCTTTCTATCACACGTTTTCCTTGCTCTCTTTGTCAATATCAAATGGAATACCATGTACCTGTTTCAAAATACCGTGGTAGTATACCAGATATGGGTCAAATTCATTGACATGTATTTAAATACAAATAATCTTGAAGGGTTAAAATATGATAAAATGAAAAAGTATATATTTTAATACAAATATGTATTAAAGGTACTTTTCAGAATTCTTTTTACAAAACCGCCAATAGCAAACATAATGGCAAATCTTATATTGAGATATGTTGTTTATCAACATAATTTGACGATGTTATGTACAAAAATGACATGGGATGTCACTGAGAAGGCAATCTTTGGTGTTTGTACCATGTATGAAAATACCATGTTGTACCTGTTTCAAAATACCATGGTAGTATACCCGAGTACAGTGTATATCAAGTCACTGGCATTGGAACAGGGAAGGGGGCGTTCCAAAAAAACTCACCTTGAGGTTCTCCAGACATCTCGATCTGCACCTCCTTGAGGCTCGCTGAAAACTTAAATAAGCACCCCCATTCTGCAATATTTAGGGGTAATCCTATCTCCAGCCCCCATACACCACAAACTGCACACCCCTTCCTAAATGTTGGGGAGCTAAGCTCCTAATCAACAAATATTAGGGACTAAGCAGGCAGGTTCCAATGCCTATGTAAGTAAAACAAGTATTACCATGTTTAATTTGTTTCCTACATAAGGATTTGAGAAATGATTTGTCATTATTAGCATTGCTTGCATTTATGTACATGTATGCTCAATAGACTTTATTTTGTATTTGTTTTATTTGGTCATTCAATACGCTTGGATATTACTGTAGATTGCCTGTATAATTAATGTATTTGAATATATAATATAATACAAATATTTGAAGATTAACGTGCACCTCTGTTAATGAGTATGTCATACAGAATATTTTCTACAGGATATATTCTGTAGGATATATCCTACATGAAATAGCCTATAGGATATTTCTTATAAGAAATATTCCATAGAGAATACTATGGGATATTTCATATAGTTTTCTATAGAAAATTTCCTATTGAATATTCTATAAAAAAAACTATAGAAAATGTCCTGTAGTTTTCTGTAGAAAACCGCAAAAATCCTGTAGTTTTCTATAGAAAATTTCCTATAGTTTTCTATAGAAAACTGCAAAAATCCTGTAGTTTTCTATAGACAATTTCCTATAGTTTTATATAGAAAACCGCAAAAATCCTGTAGTTTTCTATAAAAAATTTCCTATAGTTTTCTATAGAAAACTGCAAAACTCCTGTAGTTTTCTATATAGAAAATTTCCTATAGTTTTCTATAGAAAACTATGCGCAACAATCCTGTAGTTTTCTATAGAAAATCTATAGTTTTTTTGCTAAGGGAATATCAAGTCTGCTTGGTGTCTTATACAATTTTTTGTTGTGGCCTCGTGTGCGGTTTGTTGTGATCATGAAGAAGTCCTCTTGATTTATGTCGTCGATGCCATTGATAATTCTGTCAATAACATAACATACCAATCGCATAGTTATCCGGTTAACTTACAGTGATAGCTAAACAAATTGGCACTTATTTAAAGAGCAATTTTAATGACATCAATAATATGACACCACTATTAATGTTTAAACCACCATCAATCCACGTACCAACTGTATTAATATCGAGAATATCCCCTAATAATATCATCCTGAGTTCTCAAATAGAGTAAAGCCTAGTTTAACCCAGTCCTAGGTTAAACTAGCAAAACTGGGTTAAACCCCTAAGGCTAAGCTCAGTCTCAGACAATACTCTTACAAAAGAAAATGTATAAAAAATTGAGTTTGACATTTTAATGTCAGAAAGGTATTTCTGACAAGACGGTAGACACCACGGTTTAATTAAACCGCGGTATAAACCGTCCTGACAGAAACCTGCCAACCGAAATTGTTCCATAACTTTGTAATTGTAATCTTGATTAAAACGGTCTTCGCCTTCGCGTGCAGGCTTCGGTCAGTACCTACCGGCAATAACTGCGTTGGCGCACAACAATTATTGTACGATTTCCGCGAATTATACGGCCCCGAGGGCCTTAAAGTTGACGGGAACTCAAGTGACGTTTACTTCACAAATGCACAAATCAACAATTCGATTTAATGCGATGTTAATTCACTCGAACGTTCAACGACAACAAGAATTAAACTGGAGGCGGCACCAAGAAGTTACACCAGAAAGAAGTTCGGCCGCATCACTACCTGTTTTTGTCTGCGCGGCTAGTATACTTCCGCCAGAGTATACACAATTTTCAAGTATAAGAGTTTTGCAGTTAAAGACTGCTACCAGACAGTGATGACGAAATACGACGATTTCTGTAAACCAAGAGTTAATCTGCTTGTCACGCGTCACAAACTGTTTACTCAGAAACAAGGTCATCGTACTATCGACGAATTTGTCACACAATTGCGTAAACTAGCTCGTGATTGTAACTTCGGTCCGCTGTACGACGATATGGTGCTGCACGCACTAATGTTGGGCTTGAATGAGGAACGCACACGACGTAGACTCTTCGAACAAGCTGACGGCACACTAACACTAGAAAAGGCGCTACAGCGATGCAGAGCGGCAGAAGATGCAGCCACAGATATGCAAGCATTGAAAGAAACTGCGCAACAGGAAACAGTGCAAGCTGTCGAGACAAAGACAAGGTGGAAAAAATCGAACTACGACAAACGTGAAGCTCGACCAAACAAAGCTAGTCAATACAAATGTAACAAATGCGGCTACATGCATGAGAAGCAAAAATGCCCGGAGTTCGGAAAAAAAATGTAGAAAGTGCCACAAAGCGAACCACTACGAGAAAATGTGCAGATCGTCGAAGACCGTACATTTGGTAAACGACTCAGACGAATCAGTACTGAAGGTTGACAAACAGGATCGTAAGCTTGTTGCTAAAATACAAGTATCGCCATCTGGCGTAGAAAGGCAAACTGAACTGTCTTTTCAACTTGACACAGCAGCCACATGTAACATCCTCAGCTATGTCGACTACCGAAAGTTGGAGAAGCCTACAATGGGAGAAAGCACAGCAACACTAACAATGTATGACGGCACAGAAGTAAAACCAATGGGCACCTGCAAACTCAACCTCCATGCGTCAAAAGAACATTGGTTCTTGTTCCAAATCACTCCAACGAAGAACATGTCGTTGCTGTCTCTTGACACTTGCATTGAGTTGGGATTGTTGTCAATAAATGAAAACGTGCACATGCTTGACAACACACCAGAAATAACTGACTTGAACGAAACAATCGAACAATACAGTGATGTGTTCAAGGGACTGGGTTGCTTGCCTGGCGAATATGACATTGAATTTGACCCAAATGTGAGACCAGTGCAAAACCGACCTAGAAAAATACCACTGTCAATGAAGGCAGATGTAAAAACGAAACTCGAGACACTAGAGAAACTAGATGTTATTGAGAAGGTCGAGGAGCCAAGTCAATGGATCTCGAACATGCAGCCGGTGCGCAAACCGAATCAGGATATGTGTGGACCCCTCTGATTTGAATAAAGCGATCAGACGGAATCACTTCCAGATGCCGTCCATTGATGACGTCCTGCCGCAACTGACGAATGCGAAAATATTCTCTCTATGCGATGCAAAAGATGGGTTCCTGCAAATCAAACTCACAGAACGCAGCAGTCAGCTGACGACGTTCTGGACGCCATACGGCCGCTACAAATGGAAAAGAATGCCGTTTGGAATCAAATCGAGCCCAGAAGAGTTCCAGCGCAGACTCACAAATGCCCTAGAGAATCTCACGGGGGTAACAGTAGTTGCCGATGACATTCTGATCTACGGATGCGGAGACACCCAGGCTGAAGCGCGTCGAGATCATGACAGAAACCTGATCGAGCTACTGGAGCGAGCGAGGAACATCAACCTGAAGCTGAACAAAGCAAAATGTCGCTTCAACATGACCGAGCTACAGTACATAGGTCACGTCCTCACGCCGCAAGGAGTAAAACCGGATCCAGAGAAAGTCAACGTGATCAAAAGCAGGAAACAACCGAAGGACGCAGAGGAAGTACGACGCTTCCTTGGGTACACCAACTATCTCGCCAAGTTCATACCCAACCTGTCGAGCGTGGCTGAACCACTACGAACACTGATCCACAAGGACGCATACTTCCTGTGGGAAACAGAACAACAGACTGCCTTGGATAAAATCAAGGAACTGACGACGTCCGAGCAGTTGCTAGGCTATTTCGACCCAAAGAAGTCAGTAGTCTTGCAGACAGATGCGAGCACTGTTGGACTCGGGGCGGTGCTGATGCAGAATGACAAACCGATCGCATATGCATCTCGCTCGCTGACAAAAAGTGAGAGAAATTATGCACCCATCGAACTTGAATGCTTGGCAATTGTGTTTGCTACAAGAAAATACGATCAGTACATATTCGGACACTCAGATGTAACAGTGCACACGGACCACAAGCCTCTTGAAACGATTTGGCTCAAATCATTGTTATACGCACCGAAACGACTGCAAAGCATGCTGTTGACATTGCAGCGATATACGCTGAAGATCCAGTATCGTCCGGGACGCGAACAGTTGGTGGTCGACATGCTGTCAAGGCTGCGAAACAGCACAACTCAACCCGACGAATTGCCACGCGAGCAAGTCTTCCAGATGAAAGTCACAGAAGAACTACTTGAGAGCTTCAGAAAAAGCGATGCAAGCGAAGACAAACGAGTCACCGATATCCGCTACCAAGAGATAAAGACAGCCACTGCACATGATGACGATTTGATGGAGCTCGCCAGAGTTATAATGACAGGATGGTCAGACGAGAGACAGAACAGTCCTATGCAAACAAGGCCATACTGGACATTCAGAGATGAGCTCACCGTGCACGATGGAATCATATATAAGGGCTCTCAAATCATCATTCCAAAAGCTCTACGGCGAGAACTGCTGAACCGTCTGCACGTCAGTCACTCCGGAAACGCTGCGATGATGAGACGAGCACAAGATGCAATCTTCTGGCCGGGTCTCAGAGCCGACATCAAAGAAGTTGCAGAAAGGTGTGACAAGTGTCAAAGAGATGCGCCATCTCAGCAGAAGGAGACGCTTCGTCAGCACTTCATACCTGATAAGCCATGGTCGAAAGTGGGAGTTGACATCTTCACCTATAACAGAGTGAACTATCTGGTCCTAGTTGACTACTATTCCGACTTCATCGAGTTCGAGGAATTGACCGAGACGACAGCAACTTCCGTTATCAAGGCATGCAAACAACAATTCGCAAGACATGGCATACCAGAGGTTGTACAATCAGACAACGGTCCCCAGTTCACAAGTGCAGAATTTCGTAGGTTCAGCGAAGCCTGGAAATTCACCGTGACGTCAAGTTCGCCGTATCATTCCAAGTCGAACGGAAAAGCTGAGTCTGTGGTAAAAATAGCGAAGAGACTGTTAAAAAGAGCAGAGGATCCATATCTTGGCCTGCTTGAGTTCCGCAACACGCCGACAACCGAAATGACGACAAGTCCTGTACAGAGACTTATGAACAGGACCACCAGATCAGTAATCCCGCAAGTACGACAGGATTTCAACCCAACAACAACTGCAGTTGTGCGAGCGGAGAAACAGCGCAGACGTCTCAAAATACAGCATCAGTACAACAAACATGCCCGAGATCTGTCGCAAATACAGCTCGGAGCACCTGTCCTGATCAAGGACATGGTGGACGCAAACAGGAGATGGAAACAAGGACGAGTTGTTGATCAACTGAACGAGCGATCGTACACAGTCGAAAACGACGGAAATTTGATTCGACGAAATCGGGTGTTCTTGAAGCCATTATACGAACAACAACCCGATGACATCAGGATCGAGCCTCCGAGCAACGAGACATCCGTAGCGACAACAGATCAACGTACGCCCGAGACTCTTCAATCACCAAACACCGACAACACGACGAAAGCCAGCGACGAACCTGTGAAGACACGCACTGAAACCACTTCGCAGTCATACCGAACGCGATCTGGACGAGAAGTTGTGAAACCGACTCGCTTCAGAGAATAGGTCGTTGAACTGTTAGTTTAGTAATTGCATTGTCGTTTCTAGTTAATACATTTCTGCTATAACTACTTGCATTAATTTGCTATATGAACATTCTTAAGAATAATATTGTCTTAAAAGAAAAGGGGATGTTAACATTGGCACTATTTTAGTTGGACATTATCCATAGGTAGACACCGGATGGAATTTGACTTTTATATGACTGACCGTTATGTTGCATGGTGACAACGATAGAAATACGTAATCATGTTATTCAATAAACGTACACAGTCATTCACAAACAACTTGTATCCATCCTCTTCCAAATCATGGCATTTTATTTAAGATAACAAATTAGGTCATACAGCTTACGAAAAACAGATGGTAACACGTACCACACCTAATGGCGACATAAGATTGAACAACACATTCAGTAGAAATTAATATTTAGAACAAAAAATACATACACTTATATACACGTCACGTCAGATAGTGGCAAACGCCATGTCCCGCTCATAGCAGGCAACTATCAACACTTAATATTTACACGGTTAAGTGGAAGAAACATTCTGTATATGTCAGATAGTGGCAAACGCCACGTCCCGTTCACATCAGACAACTATCAACACTTACATATGGAAAGAGAACATGGCAAACAGAAGAAGGTAGTAAATGGAGAAAAGAAGACCAACACTTAGATGGAAACACTGTTTATTTCCAAGTGGAAAATACAAAGAGAACTACACGCAATATACAATACATAAACATTTACACGTGGAAATAGGGGAAGATAGAAGTGTTGCACTTATTAATCACTTCCCCCAAGACCGTGTGAAGATGAACACGCAACCTTCTGGAGATGTTCTGGGAATGCAAAAATGGTTGGAATTGCA
Organism: Paraescarpia echinospica; assembly: GCA_020002185.1. Taxonomy (NCBI): domain Eukaryota; kingdom Metazoa; phylum Annelida; class Polychaeta; order Sabellida; family Siboglinidae; genus Paraescarpia; species Paraescarpia echinospica. Next base: position 61,845,508 of record CM034537.1, read on the forward strand.
TCATCGCACAGACGAACGATCTTCCCAGTGCCAGTGAAGCTTTCTGGTGTGAAATGTGCAGAACACAAACGGGATCTCAGAATTGATCTCCAGTTTTGACGTCTTGTAAAGTCTGGACCCCATCAGGGCTGCGTGCGTCTTGGGGTCCGACCTCACAGGAGTGTATGTGTGTTGTGTAAGTTGGGTTCACGCTCGTCAGAATCGGACTTAATTTACACCCCCGATTCTAGGTGAATTTCATGTACACGTCGTCGATATAACGTGAATACTGCTTTGATTCATCATCTAAGTGAAATCAAGACACTGGATTTGGCCGTACTACATTCCCGCCGTCCCCAGAGTCTCTACGTTTAAAATGTAAAACGTCGGCCGGTAATTTTAAGAGAAACAAAGTATTAAAGTTGTAATTTCGATTCTAAACTAATGCCAGAGACATCTTCGACCGTCCCTGTGGAGAGTTTCGCCGCCCCCTCACCTCCTGACTCTCTAATCAACCTCCTTTTTAAAGCCCTTCTTTAGTACCCGGCAAACCTCCACCACACATGCGTGTTTATATGCATCCGTAGACCATTGCACATGCGTACTTCACTTATTAAGGCTTCCGTCTCTACAAGGACGTCAGTGTGTAAGTTGGGTTCATGCTCGCCAGTGTAACCTAACCACATTCTGCCTGTCAATCCTGCAGGATGAGCGTTTTCTTTCAGCCTGCCGAATGTGAATTATAGTGTACCCTCCTTTGTCTCAACTGCGACTTCCACAAAGCAAAATAAATGGCACTCGATCACTTGTAGAGACGGGGCAGATTAATGTTACCACGCCCCTAGACTGCGTCGAGTCCGACATACCTTTCTATACAATTTCTACGTTTCTAATTTATCCAGCGCATTCCCATCTAAACATATTGCCTTCGCCAACTCTTCTTCGAAATGGCTAATTATTTCTACCGAACCGAGATCCAGGTGGTCACTCCATTATAACCATATATCTGCTTTGCATAATCACTGCAACAGCATATAACAAGCTCAATAATAAATATAGTCTTGTATATTGAAGTAAACATATGTACTAGCCTAGAGGCCAACGCTAAGCCCTAGGGTAATATGTGGTTGCAGACAATGCCATTCATAGTTCATTTACCGATGTAATGTTAAGCCGTTTGATCTTGCATTCTGGTCATCGGACCACGACGCGACTGGCGGCTGCGACAGGTTGGGTTGATGAATGCATTCCTGTTGGTAGCGGCTGGAACTGCCGCCACTGCCCAGCGGAATCCGGTGGAACTATTCGGAAATGGTTTTTAGTTTTAGCTAAATGAGACAATTAATTTTTTTACAGATATCCATGTTGCCCATGTCGTCAGTGTCATCTCAATCGTCAAACAAACGAGGCCTCTCCAGCCAGAGATCTATAAATGTCTGCTCTAATTCTATATGACAAACAATGTTTGTCAAGTTTTTCAATTAGGAATACAAAAAGTACGTTGTCGCGCTTACATTTATCCGGGCGTTAAATGTTATCCGGGTGATGCTTATGTGCATATGTAAGGCATAATATTTGGCACCAATAGATCACGTAGTGATAAATAATATCCAATAGTTAAATATGTTTCGTTTGTTGTCGTAATACGAGCGTTATAGTTATAGTACATAATTATAATTTGCGGTTTCAGATTTGTGACCAAGTATAAGAGTATGTCACGTGACGTGTGCGTTGAGAGGAAACTTTTTATGACAGAAATTGTTTATGTCTGTGTGAAGCAAACATTTTATAATTTAAATGTATATATAGACATATATGTAAATATATATATATACATATAAACATACATAACGCCCGGATAAATGAAAACGCGACAGTCGTAGCTGGTGCTAAATACATTCCCCTAGATACGCGCACGCGCAGAAATGTCACCCGGATATTATTTAACGCCCGGATAAATGTAAGCGCGACAACGTCGCAGACGCGTCGCAGATGCAGATCGTACCGGCATCCACGTCACGACGCGACGATTTGTTTGCGACGGTGTGTCTTTAACGTCAAACATGTTTCGTATTCTACGGCGCGATAAAAACTTGATAAAATCTACCTTCAAGACAAGCGTCGCATCGCAAGGGGACAATTCATCGCAGACGCGTCTAATAAGACACTAAAACCAAGTCACATCGTGACGTGTTGCCGGACTTAATACGTAAAACATAACTTCACAATCTCAGGAACCACGTGCGCGCGGAAAAAACTACAGGAAACCGGCCACTGCGTCATGCAACATGAAATAGACGCTGACACAATATGCCTATGTCTACCCTCATAATATTATAGCAGTATAGGAATATTATTTGACAATTCTACATTATTACGACTAGAGCCTTTCGATGTACGTGAATTTCACATTGTCTCCGACTTTCGTAATTTTGAACAAACAACGAGTATCTACGAATGCGTTATGGAGTTTATGTAACGATGCTCTAACATTTGGTTAATATTACTATCATGGGTGTCAACTACCAAGGCATCCCGTCAGCTGACGGGCATTTTTGCTAGTTTTAGAAATGCGAATAAGCTTTCACAAACATCCAATAGCAAAACTTTGGGAAACGTTCCTCTATCTATGTGATGCGTATGTAACGCCATCCGGAGGATGGGTACTTTTTGCTACGTATTATAATACATAATAAATCGGATTACAATTATATAACGAGCATGTGATGATTTATATCGATATATAGTGGCAAACGCCATGTCCTGCCCATAGCAGGCAACTATCAACACTTACATATCTACACTGTTGTCGGCAAAGCTGGCTGAATGGGAAATGTTAGAAGGCAGTATCGCTTTGTGTAAAGGGTAAACGTACAGCGTGGACGACGTATTTGTCAGACATATAGTCTGCCACGTGAAGGCGGAATACACAAGAAGAAAATTATATCATTAGTTTCACGTGTCCAACTTTGAGGCAAATCCCGTGCGCTCACCTAACTGTCCCTAATTCAGGCGGTCAGTCTCCGGACGTACTTTGTTTTCATTGTAATGTTACATACATATTTAAAAGGAGGCAGTGTCTTCTTAGTGTTTAATTAATTATTTAATATAATGTTTTTAAAACAATAATAAATATATTGAAGGTATTCAAGCCCGCCAAATTGTGTTTAGTAAACCCGTAAAAAAATATTTCGCAATTCGAAAATTTCGACCCCGCAACATAGTCAAATGGTAAACGAAACAGCCAGTTTCAAAACAAGCTGCTTTATTGGCAATGCTGTCAAGCCGTCCGAGGCGGGCTGAATTAACCGAAATACGTTGATGTTCAACGATTCCCAAAGAAAAGTTATTACGCTGGCTAATTCCGGGTAAAGGAACGGACGTGACCGCGAAATGTTCAAATTTGGGACACCACAGTGAAATACAAGGCAAACGCTTTTGCCTGCACTTATCACTTAGACAGGCCTATTGCGTCCCTACTCGCAAATACCTTTGAACCTTCTAGGTTCCCTTATACCAAATCACAAGTGGAACGAAGTAGAACTGATTAAGCGAGCTTCCGGCTAATAATTACCGAACGGAACAGAAAGCGTCCCTTTAAGCATGGCTGGGCAAATGTTCCAAAATGCGAACAATTGATTAAAAAACGTGTATTTTGTCTTTTATTTTGTCTTTCAAACCGTGGATTCTAAAATCTGACTAACGTAATATTCATGATGGATTGCTTACACTAAGAGTTTTCAGGACACACACATGCACGCACGCTCGCACGCATGCACACCTCACACGCATGCACGTACGCACAAACATACACACACACGCACACACGCACACAAACACACACACATGTTGCCCGTTTTCATAGAAAAAAGTAAGGAGCAAAAATGGCATGTCCAATTCAAGTTTCCAAACTTGGAGGCAGCAGGGAAAGTTGGTTGAGACGGCTTACCTCACAAAGAAGAAGAATTTGTTTTGTTTAACCCAGAAATTTCATATAATACATACAATACAGCCATGTCAAAAATAAAAATAATACCAATATATAACCTTATGGTAAACATGGTATAATGTATGAAAATAACAAAAAATAGGGACTTGTCACTTAGACAGGCCTATTGCGTCCCTACTCGCATTGTGTGTGTGTCCTGAAAACTCTTAGTGAAAGCAATCCATTATGAATATTACGTTAGTCAGATTTTAGAATGCACGGTTTGAAAGACAAAATAAAAAAACAAATACACGTTTTTTAATCAATTGTTCGCATTTTGGAACATTTGTCCAGCCATGCTTAAAGGGAGGTTTTCTGTTCCGTTCGGTAATTATTAATTATTTTTTAAATACAAAAACAGGTACCTTTTAACCAACTTATTTACATACATACAGTTCATATAGCAGACATTGAACATCGTAGAACTAGATTTCGTGTCAGTCAGAAATGTCACGTGAGCAACAATTAATTGATCACATCATTTTCACCGACATTTGGTGCTATGCCTTGCATGTCATTGGTACTTGTCCAGCTCATTCGATGTGTATATCCTGTGAATCACGTTGTTGACGCCCTTGATTACAATGTTCCCATTGTACGTCCAGCAGTCTCTGGTTTTGTCTGCCTTTTTCAACACTCTTGCTGCGTACGCCAACTTTGAGCGCATTGTTGTCAAATCTTCATTTATGAAGATCTTCAAACTTCGCTCGGCTATTCGTTTGTTCTTTTGTTTAAGTGAAGCTCTTGACTGAAACACTCTGTCGCGTGTCTTCTCCGATTTGAAGCGGACGATTACGGGTCGCGGCCGGGTGGAGGTGTCTGTGTTGCGACCAATCCTGTGTACCCGTTCAAAGTCGCTGGGCAATACAGCAGGACTGATTTTCATGTGCTCGTAGCAAATTTCCATGACCTTTGACTCAAGGTCCTCTTCATGACCTGTCTCCTCAATGCCACTGAAACGGCCATTTTGTTCATTGTCATAAATTTGGTTCTGGAGATGAGTAACTTTATCTTCAAGCAGTGCAATTTTATTGTTTTTTTTTTTATCCTGTTGCTGTTGAAAGTTTTTGAACGTTTGTTTCAATTCACGAATCTCTTTGGCGAGTTCATCCGAAAAGAGAAGAGTATATGAAGAAAACTGTGCATGTCTTATATGAATCAACCAACACAACACGTTAAAGACTTTGTCTTTGAGAACATATGCGATGATAAACGTTATATAGCGTAGTTATTACACAAACACAACTGTCGTCACAGGGGGCCGTTTTATCCACCAATAAACGTAAAACGGTCAATCTTATGGTTAGTTTCGTAAAGTTATTATTCGTCGGATCCCAACAAGATTTAACAAGATTGCCACCCAGAGAATTAACTCTAGGTGGCAGGTGGACAAGGAAGCCCTTTGGCTTATCGAGTGTCCGACCCTTTTATCTATATGTATACCGCCCGTCTGAGGTATGTGTCGATTTTATTTTAAAACATATTCACGCTACCAGCATCCACACAATCAGCAGATAATCTGTTCCATTAATTTACGGTCCTTTGTGAAAATGAAAACTTTCTTATATCTAATCTACTCTGCTCCTTTGCTAATGTAATTTCATGTCCTCTAGTCCTTCTATCTTTCTTAATTGAAAAAAATATATTTCTATCAATATTTTAATAACCATTCAATATTTTAAACACTTCTAAACACTACAATATTGATGTCGTTTGAAAGTTTAAGCTATCTGCTATTAAAACATACAAATGGTTTCTGGATAATAATTTCTAAAATTAACTAAACACGGACCTACAACCGGGCCCGTTCCGGTGTCTTAGACACTGCGAACCAAGGAGCCTCTATTTGGACAGGAGGCGTCACCGAGCGAGAAAATGGCAGTCTACACTGAAGGTTTTTGTCCGCCATTCGGGAGGCATGAGCATGCGCCTGCGGGATAGCAGCGCGCGATGTTAGCGTAGAGCTGGAGTGTTGACATCATGGCGTCTAATCGGTCGGGATGGTGTTGTTCGGCGAAGAATTGCGAAAACAGAAAATCATCAAATCCTGACATTGCTTTTTCCCGTTTCCCAAGCAAAAAAGAAAGGTAAGGCCTGTAATAAGATACTATGCATAAAGTACAACTGTCTACTGTAATAGCAGACTCAGTCGGCGATATAGGGATAATAGGCTTTATAGCGTATGAATCTACTACGACTACGTCTACGACGTACAATGCTAAGGACGCTAGTAAATAATTGGTATAGTTTGTCTTTTTGCAATATGTTTTGAACAAAATATACACATAAAATATATTGAAACGACGTGGAATTATGGAAACAACAAACAATTAAGTAGCATGTCGTTTCGAATAATACTGTATTAAGTTTAGCGGTGTAATTGATTTCGCCTGTGACACTGTAGTCTGTAACAGTGTAACTTTAAGGAGGTCTATATCAAGTTACCGACTGTAAACAATATATGGCAATGACGTTGTCCTTTTAATAGCATATCGGTTATATGTAGTAATTGTCGTGTAGGCGTTTATCATCACGTTTACGGCAGTTGAACCGGAAGTGACCTAGGGGGGTTGGGGGAACCGGAGGATAAGGAAATTGATGAGAATTAAATTTGGAAGTTCAATCTGTGTCCATCTATGAATACAATATCAAGTTAGAGGACGTAACACTGGCGACGAGTTGAAGAACATATCGCATATCATAGTGCGAAATCACGATGGAAGACAAAAACGTTATTCCGACATTCAACCCATTTCGCGAACCGGCAACGATCGGCCCGCGTTGGCAGCGTTGGCTAAACAGCTTTGAATTATTCGCGGACAGTAAAGGGTTGATTTGCAACGATCTACTGGATGATGCAAGCGCGGATGAACGTCGGCGCGATCGGCAAACGCAGCAGCGCAGACGTGCCCTGTTACTACACCAGGCGGGCGCCGATGTGCAGGACATATTCGCCACGTTGGAAAACACAGGTGAAGGTTGTGACTATGCGGCAGCCATTGTAGCCCTAAACTCATACTTCGTCCCGCAAGTAAATTCGGCGTTTGCGCGTCAAACCTTCCACCAGATTGCGCAGAGACCGGGTGAAACGGTGCAGCAATTTGCGACGCGTTTGCGCTCAGCAGCAAAGGACTGTGAGTACGGAAATGATGTAGAAAATCAGATGCGGGACGCGGTTCTCAACAAGTGTGAATCGCTATACGTGAAACGCAAACTACTCGAAGAAGGGCAGGGACTAACGCTTGCGAGGACACTGCAAATAGCCCAACAGTGTGAAAGCGTTGAGTCACAAATGGCAGCCATGACACTGAAGAACGGCGAAAGTCAGAGTGAACAGATTAACAGAGTGGCGCGCGACAGCACATCAGGAGAAAGACAACCGGCAAGGGGGGGATGCTACAGATGTGGTAAAAAGGGACATTTCGCGCGTGATCCTCAATGCCCAGCCAAAGGGAAATCGTGTCGCAACTGCGGGGGAAAGAACCATTTTGAAAATGTGTGTCGTTCTCAGAAGAGGAGCGTCAACCTCGTGAATGATGACGCCACCCGCAATGACCCCGACTACGCGTTCTGCCTGGATGGAACTGAGGACAACTCCAGCATGCTATAGGTGGATGTCGGGAACGTGACGTTGAAGATGCTTGTCGACTCCGGTGCGACGAGCAATATCGTAGACGAGGCGACGTGGGAGAAGTTGAAACTAAAAAAAGTGAAATGTGAATCGCGAGTAGCTGCGAGTGGGAAAAAGATGTACGCTTACGCATCTAATACGCCACTACAAGTGAAAGGCAGTTTCGTTTGCACTGTCAGGGCCGGCACACAGAGCGAGGAGGCGGAGTTTCTGGTCGTAAAAGGACGAGGCGTCCCGCTGCTCGGAAAGAAGACCGCTACTCAACTGGGAGTGCTGAAGATCGGCGTTGATGTCGCAGCTGTCTCAGATGTCACAGGCATCTTGAAGCTGGACTACCCGGAAGTGTTCGATGGAATTGGGAAATTGAACAGTAGGAAAATCACGCTTCACATCGATCCAGAGGTTAAACCCGTTGCGCAGCCTCTGAGGCGCATTCCTTTCAACCTGCGCAGCAAAGTCGACGACAAGATCAGCGAATTGATTGCACACGATATCATCGAGGAAGTCGACGGCCCCACACCATGGGTGAATCCTGTGGTAATTGTGCCAAAATCAAACAGCAGTGACATTCGCTTGTGTATCGACATGAGACAACGGTCGACGAGCTATTGCAAAATATGAATGGCTCAACAGTCTTCAGCAAGATAGATTTGAAATGGGGATATCACCAACTGGAATTGACGGAGGAAAGCAGAGACATCACTACGTTCGCTACTCACTCAGGGCTCTACAGGTACAAACGGCTATTGTTCGTAGTATCGTCTGCTAGCGAGCAATATCAGCATGAGATAGCTGCCGCCCTTGCCGGGATTGAGGGTGTTGAGAACATCAGTGATGATATCGTCATTCATGGGCCAGATGAAGAAACGCACAATGAAAAACTACACGCTGTCATGCAGAGGCTCAGAAGGTGTGGACTAACAGTCAATGGAGCAAAATGTCAGTTCAATCTTGAGCGCATCGTCTTTATGGGAATACTCCTGTCACAGAACGGAATCGGGCCAACGGAGGATCGAGTCAAAGCGGTGGTGGAAGCGCGGGAACCAGAAAATGCATCAGAGATACGCAGTTTCCTGGGACTGGTATGCTACAGCAGCAGGTTCATCCCGCAGTTCTCGTCGATATCCGAACCACTCAGGAGGCTCACAAAAAAGCATGAACCGTTTGTGTTTGGAGACGAACAAAAGCGAGCCTTCAAGCTACTGAAGGACAGCATCGCAAAGGCGATCACACTGGCATACTTCGACAAAAACGCGCCTACGCAGGTCATCGCTGACGCAGGTCCTGTCGGTCTGGGTGCAGTTCTAGTTCAAAAACAGGGCGACAGTCTGGTACCGGTGTGTTATGCGAGCAGGGGACTGACCGCGTGTGAGCAGAGATATTCGCAAACTGAAAAGGAAGCGCTGGCACTGGTCTGGGCGTGTGAACGGTTACATGCCTACGTGTATGGTATGCGGTTCGACCTTGTCACTGATCACAAGCCGTTGGAGGCAATATACAGCCCACGTTCCAGGCCGTGTGCTCGGGTAGAACGGTGGATGCTGCGGCTACAACCGTATGACTTTCGTGTCGTGCACATCCCGGGACCACAGAACATTGCAGATCCCCTGTCACGCCTAGTCAAGAGTGAACGCAGGGACACAGAAAATTAAGCCGATGACTACGTTCGGTTTGTTGCTGTCAGCGCTACTCCAAAAGCGATGTCGACGCGTGAAGTAGAGGAAGTTTCGGGAAAAGACGAGGAGTTGCAAAACGTGAGAGACGCAATTCAAACAGGAAACTTCGAGAAATGTCGTGCTTACATGGCCATCGCGAGCGAACTTTGTGTTACTCGGTACTCGTATTGTGTTGCCAGTTAAACTGAGGCCAGCAGCTCTAGCACTTGCACATGAAGGTCACCTGGGTATCGTTGGCACAAAGACGATGCTACGCAGCAAAGTGTGGTGGCCTGCAATGGACCGTGAAGCAGAAAGACACTGTCGGTCATGCTACGGGTGCCAGCTGGTGGCGAGGCCCGACCCGCCGGAACCGCTCAGCCCGACCCCATTGCCGGACGGGCCGTGGGTAGACGTCGCGACTGACTTGATGGGACCACTGCCATCCGGTCACTCGCTGCTGGTCGTGGTGGACTATTTCACAAGATACTACGAGGTCGCGGTGTTGAAATCTACGACAGCCGACAAGGTGATCGACAGTCTCGACGAGGCGTTTAGTCGACACGGACTGCCAGTCACAGTCAAATCAGACAACGGACCGCAATTCCGATCGAGCGAGTTTGCAGAATACTGCGCCGAGACCAACATCACACACCTGAGAGTGACGGCAAAGTGGGCGCAGGCCAATGGCGAAGTCGAGAGACAGAACGCATCACTGCTTAAACGCATCAGAATCGCGCAGGCGGAGGGAAAAGATTGGAAAAGGGAACTGAGAAAGTACCTAGCGCAGTATCGAAACTTACCACACACGACGACTGGTCGAACCCCGACTGAGCTACTATACAACCGCAAACTACGAGGGAAGCTGCCTGACCTCGAATCGAATCCTGTGGTGGACCACGACCTACGAGACCGTGACAGCGAGATGAAGGGCAGATCGAGAATACACGCCGACGAGCGACGAGGTGCTCGTTACTCCGAGGTAGAGACGGGTGACAGGGTGCTGGTTCAGCAAGAGAAAACCAACAAACTGAGCACACCTTTCAGCCCGAATCCACTCACCGTAGTCAGCAAAACTGGCAACAGTCTTGTGATCGAGGCTGAGGACGGGGCCCGGTACTCCCGCAACACCAGCCACGTGCGGAAGTTTCTGGAACCCGTGACGGAGAACGTCCACGATGACCGAGCAAGCGTGATGGAAGTTTGAAGATTTCGTATGTGAATAGATGCCCTGCATCTCACCGCAGACATTCCTTCAATGCGAACTATGTTATATTTCATTATGAACTCTGTTATGTTACAACAAGAACATGCGCACGTACGGTCACTGGACACTCACAGAACGTTTAGATTTAGAGTTACAGTAGTTAGATGTTATTGTTAGTAGTTAGACGTTAATCTAAGAAAAGGAGGGGTGTCGTGTAGGCGTTTATCATCACGTTTACGGCAGTTGAACCGGAAGTGACCTAGGGGGGTTGGGGGAACCGGAGGATAAGGAAAAGTGATGAGAATTAAATTTGGAAGTTCAATCTGTGTCCATCTATGAATACAATATCAAGTTAGAGGACGTAACAGTAATACTAATAATAGTAATAAGTTTATTTAAGTTGCAAAGATGCAAGACAAAGTAATACAGTATAGTTTTGCTTTTCCTAAGAAACCCGCAAGGGCTTATACTAGCGGAACCACCTGGCTATGGCCCTATGCTCGCTATGCCATATGCTATGCCTATGGCATGAGGCTATGCCTATGCTATGACAAAAACAAATTTAATATTAAACAGTAATTCTACTAATTGTTAATTAATATAAGTGAGTGTCCGTTGGCATTGACACAGTGCCAGGTGTAACATGGTACAACACGACATATATGTAGTAGCTAATATATCGTACTTGTGAAATGTGTACGAATGTTAAAATGCAAATGTTTTTGGTTTATATACTGGTACTTCCCAATTTCGCCGTACATAATAGGAAAAGTCACTTTAACAAACAAAACTCTTCCATACAATATCCGTATTAAAAATGGTTAACACATAACACACAGTGCAATTCCAAGAAATAGTGGACATGAGTTGCAACAAAATTAATTATGAAAATTGCTAAATTAGATCAGTGAACTTAAAGTTAATAGAGGGTGTAATTATATATATATATATATATATACACACACACACACACATACATATATATATATAAAGTTACGTGTTCTATGTTTATTGTTTTGATAAAATACAAGCCGTTGACCAAAAGGAGGCTAGAAACATTTTAAAGTTTTTATTTATCATCTTCTTGTTCATTATGTATTCATTAAGGAATGGAATGGGACACATTTTGAACAACACACTTTCCACATATATGTGAACTGGTTAAAGGATATTTAATATTATAATGTCAGTTTTCCTGCAATGCTTTCAAAATTAAATGTTATTGTTAGTCATGTTTTTATTGTTTGTAAAAATAATTTAAATTAATGCAATAGGAACATCAAAGAATTTCATTTTATAAAATAATAAACATGTCATCCACATGTAGCACTAGCAACACCACTACACTACTTGTGTTTGCATGACCAATAAGATATTGTGTTGCACAATTATGTAACCAGTAGTGATTTTAATAGTTCAGTTATTGAAATCTTAACTAAAATATAAACAATTATGTAGTAACATCAGCTACTGGGGCCTATAACCAAATGCTGAATCAACCCGGTGAAAGTTGTGTACAGAAAGTGTGCAGTAAAGTGATTACCATGTGTGTCTGTGCTGGTAAATGGATGTGAAGGTGGAAACTGCCATGTGTGTTTTTGCTGGTAAATGACTGGGAAGGTGGAAACTATGATTTCTCCAAGTAATTAGCTATAATGTGAGCATCACATAATGTTTATTAGCTTAATATAAATAATAATAAAAATGAATTAAGGAACTTCTAAATGTATTTGTACACATTGTTAAATTCTAGCACAAACATTCAACTCAAAGTAATAGCGGGTTTTCTGCATTGCACATTTTAAAAGGTTACACAAACTTGGCAGGTGTCGAATATGGATCAAAAATTGCAGTCGAGAAGATCTTGAGGCAAGGACACCCCTCTATGTTTCCATAAACTTCCGACTGTGTTCGGAACACTTCGAGGCATCAGAATTCAACAACAAAATGAAGAATCACTTGAAATGGAATGCTATTCCTACACTATTTCCTAACCAACCAAAGCTGGCCAAATCCGACCGCACAGTTCCACCAGTCGTCATAAGTGCACCACCAAAAGCTAGTAAACCGCCTAAAAGTAATATTGGGATTTTTTGAATATTTATTATTGAAGTTTGCTAATCATTGGCGTTTGTTCTTTCATTCTGTCGTTCATTTTTTGTTCGTTCTTTCATTGATTATAAAATGAATCGATTATACGAGTCATTGCAATGGTTCTTATTATTAATTATTCAGCTTCTTCTGTGTATGTCGCGTCACTGCTACATCTTCACATGTCACGAAGGACCCTACGCTCTGGCGGTGGTCTGCTATTGGACGTTCCACGCGTGAACCTAGAACGTTATGGTCGCCGGGCGTTTGCTTGTGCTGGGCCGACATCGTGGAACTCTCTGTCTATGGAACTACGCGCGATTGAGAACACTAGGCAGTTTGGACAATTATTGAAGACATTTATGTTCCTCATTTAACCTTTATATTATTCATGTATATAGTTTTAATCAATTTTTAGTCTTATTTGTCTTAGATTCACATTTTAGTATCTAATCAAATTATTTAAAGTAATTTAGGCTTTTATTTATCTGTTATCCAGTATGTTCAGCTGTTCGGCACTTTTGCTAATCCAATGCTTTATCATTGCATTTACCTGTAATTTTACTATACATATGCATCTATCTACATATATATATATAATTATATATATATATATATATATATTTATTCTAGGATTTTGCTTATTTATTTCTCTTAAATGCGTTTTTTATGTTTCTTAGATGTTTGCCGATTTATAAACACCCGTGAACGGGTCATTAGCCACGGATTTGTTGGTGTATAAATAAACTTTTTTATTATATATAATGGAGAAATTGTCTATTGCAGCCTAACAGTATTATGTGTAGCATGTATGTCATTGATGTAATTAAGTTAACGTAATTAAGTTGTTATAATTAAGTTGTTAAGATTAAGTTGTAATTATTTCAGATCATTTTGTTTTGTCATTTTGTACTAAAAATATGATTTAATTATACAAACAAATTATGTCTAAGCAGTATATAAATTATATAGGCATGATTATATCAGTACCACGGTTAATGTACCCAGCTTCAGAAGAATTCTACAATCTACGCAATATGTCTACATGCGGTTGTAGCCCATAGCAGGGTTGATAGAAGCAGTCGGATATATATGGCCATGCCTTCTTATGTTTCAGTGTTTGTGAAAACAGTATAACAATAAAGTACACATTTTATACAAAAAGTATACTAAATGTCATGTTCATTGGATATTTGATATTCTGCTTGTTTTACTTGCGATACTTTTGTATTTCATAGAGTACAGCGCTTAGCATTATTATTTTTTATGAGGGATTTGCCAGCCATTTTACAATTATGTTACCACAACATTATGCTTTGATGCAGCGACTTTCATTTAATTTACATTGTTTCCACCCGTTGCTTGCAGAGACTCCCGTATTGAATGATCGAGTTGAACACTCGTACTGCAAACGTCCTCGGGACATATCCACGAAAATGAAACAAGTAAGTCGACTGCTGAAAAAAGAACGGAATAAAACATTCCGGCTACAAGGGAAAGTGGAAAAACTAAAAAACTAAATGGAAGAAATGGCAAAGAAAGAAATTACAAGAGAACAGTTGATTACAAGAGCAAAAGATCTTCTAGATGAACCAGCTCTAACCTTCTTTGCTTCTCAACTCAGAAATGCCAGAAAATGCTGTAGAGGAAGAGGCAGGCGGTGGACATATAATGATAAAATAATTGCACTTTCTCTGTATCACCAGAGTCCTCGTGCTTACAGGTTCTGTCAAAGTATCTTTGCACTGCCTTCTGTATCATCCCTTCGAAGATGGCTGAACAACATAGAAGTGAGGCCTGGCTTTCCGGCAAACGTGTTTCAAATATTTGCTGACAAAGTTGATGGTATGAGCGAAAGAGACAAATTATGTGTGATAACATTCGACGAAATGTCGTTACGGTCAGGTCTGTCATACAACATCACAGAGGATGCAGTGGAAGGATTTGAAGACTTTGGATCATTAGGGAAGTCTACGAGACCAGCAAACCATTCATTAGTCTTCATGGTCAGAGGGCTCCTTGGTGGATGGAAGCATCCGATCGGATATTTCCTTTCGACGGATGCCAGTCCAGCAGACAAGCTTGAAATGCTACTCGAGGAGTGTGTGCACAAAGTGAAGAGTGTAGGACTTAATCCCAAAGTTATAGTGTGTGACCAAGGGTCAAATAACGTTGGCCTGTACAAGCAACTGGGAGTTACTCGTGACCCGCCGTACTTTGTCCATGGAGACGAAAAGATTTATGCCATGCATGACCCACCACATCTACTAAAAAACACCCGATCTAATCTAGAAAAGTACATCTTCCAAATTGATGGAAAGAATGGGCCCAAGAAAATCCGTTGGACATATCTAAGACAGTTTTACGATCTTGACTCCCAACTACGCATCAGGATGGCACATAAATTAACAATAAGTCACTTTGAGTTGAACAGCTTCTCAAAGATGAGAGTTAACAAAGCAGCACAGGTGTTGAGCCAATCGGTGGCGGCAGGTGTTTACACATACGCATCGCTTGGAAAGCTTCCAGGGGAAGCTGTGTATACAGCAGAGTTTGTCGAAACAGTCGACTCACTGTTTGATGCATTCAACAGCAGAACATTCGAAGACACAAAAAAGTTGAGAAGACCCCTTTCAAATAGCTCTGGACATATGTCATTCTTTGACAGTTGCATACCTATGTTTGAACATCTTAAAGTGGTAGGTGCAAGAAATGTCCTTTTCATTAAAGGATGGCTTCTTGCCATTGCATGCTTAACTCAACTGTGGGCTCACCTGAAGGAGACCACTGACACAAAGTTTCTATGCACCTCTCGTGTATAGAATTTCACACAAATGAGCCAACTTAACATTTTGGCAGCAACATGATGTTGACCACATCTGCTACATTCAGAAGAGATGCGTCTTGTGGAAACACGTACGGACCACGCAGCGAGCCAGTGGACTCGCTCTGTAGTTCCGGAGGACCTTGTACAAGTACTACCTCCAGGATCTACATTCGATGAGTGCCGATCTTGTCACCTTCCCTACATGTCTCATGAATCGTTCTGCCTCAGCGTTCGCCTGTGGCCACAGTGGATTAATCAGTTGGTAATTAAAATTCATGTGTTTCGCGAACGAAGATATGACACTGTTGGTGCTTGTATACTGGATGTGATGTTGCGTGAAGACTCTTCCAACATGACCTCGTAATAACCTTGATTGAGGCCGAGTTTAGAAATCACGTCTTATCGCGTGTCTACAGCCTAGACTTGCAGTGTGTTGTCGAGCAGCCGCTCGCGTGTCGCCAGGTCCAGCTTTGTGATGTCTCACCATTTGGTGCACCGTACAGAGTGCAGTGGTTGATAATGTGGTCTGCTGATTGTTGGTCCGCACCACATTCGCATGTAGTTCGATTTAACTGTTATAGCCACACGTTGACAATTTAGCCAGTTGATAAAAATGTTCTACTATATTTCTTCTGTCGTTTCAGTCTGCTCAGCCGGGGCTGAGGTTGTATCATTGATTTGCCGAAATGAATGCACGCGCAGGCACGCACACACATAGTAAAGGCGCGCACACGCTCGCATGCAATATTTTAAAGGAGCGCGAACACCCACCCCCACCCCACACACAAAATAATATACAAACTCGTGGCACTATCTGAGTGTTTCTCTATTTAAATTTCACGCTTTGTCAATTTAGCCAGTTTATAAAAGATACTCTGATTTATTGCCTTCTGAAATGTTAAGCACGGGTTTGACAATGTTGTCAGTGTTTTAGTATATCCTGTCGTATGTTAACAATTTACTATTGACAGCCAATGGGCGCGGATTCCAAAATGTCAGACGGCTAATCTGCTGCGTTGAACGTGGGACAGTTGAACATCACAGGATATAGTAATCAACTCAGCCCGACACGGCCGTATTGCCAATACAGTTTGTATTACCGGTTACCGGGAAATCTAAATGACGCTAGAATAACAAAAGTGCATCCTTTCAAATGATACCAAGATCGTCGGGACAGGACGAGCCGTGAGGGTGCCAGCGACCGTAGAATTTTATGTTTTGGACGTGTTCTGAGTTGTTCATTTTCGCTCGCTTATCTATTTTTGGTTTTACCCATCATGCTGAACCTATCCGCACACATACGCAAACTCGATTATAAGTAAATGACCCCCTTGCTGTTCATCGAGGAACTGACGCTTCACAAAACGACGCCAACTTGTAAATTCATCAACGCGGTTTTGAATAGTTTCATTCTGCAGTAAGATGCAGCGGTTTGTAAAATAAACTACACCGGCTCGTTCACTACTTTTTCTGTTCTTAAAAATATAAGTAGTTGCATGTATTTTCGGCTAAAAAAGTGAAATGTGATTGAATTTATGTTTTCATCACCATCATAGATTTGTATGATTTGTGACACGCTAGTGCAGCAACCTTCTGTGGGAGTGTCACGGATTAGCGAGGTCTCCGTACACTAGATGGCTCAGTCTAGTAGGGTTCTTATATATCAAGGTCAACGCATATGAGAAAGAACGGTTATCGTGAATAAGCAACAAAGAACGAGGAAAATTTAATAAACTTTATTACAAGATATCTACCTTTTGGTAAATATCTCGATTAACTAAATAAACAGAATAAAGAAATCCCGTAACCAAATCTTAATAGAACATAATAAACAATAACACTGAATCTTTCGATTATCAAATTCCACTTCCTTTCTAAGGTGGATTATACCGCTATACGACCATACACTAGGCGCCAAGTGTTATCTAAGAATAACTCCCATAATATAAATACGCAGTATAAGCTAGTCCTCGCGGACTCTCATCACAGTAATCTGTTACAACACACACATATAAATATATATGTGAATACTTCTAGGGTAATAATACCTCACTTCAAAACCACAGATAACTACTAATCATAATACAGCAAATAATAGATACGTTCAATCAGAAAATAAACATTTATACTGGGCTAGTCTCATCTCGAATATATACGAACGTTTGTTGAAGTCAACACGCCGAGCTCGGAACACAATTAGAACGGTGTATCTCGGGCGCACGAGTGATGATGCCGGGCACTTGACGATTGCTGTCTTACGCCGCGTATTCTCGAGTCGCGTCCGTTCAATGATCGCACGGTCGCAAACGATTGCGAAGTCAGTTGAATACGTTCAACTGAAAGACGAAGCCGGGCAGTAGACGCTTACCGCCGGCCGCTACGAATTCGAACGAGAGGTCTTGTTTTGTCGCAAACGATCGAGAAGTCGGATGAACGGGTTCGCGCGAATGACGACGCCTGGCAGAATACGTTTACCGCCGGCCGCTACGAGTCGCATTCGGTCAAGCTTTCTGACGATATCGCTGTGAGACCGCTGTTCGAGGATGGCCCGTGCTGGGTGAGCGCGTCGCGATTATCGCTCATCGACGCAAATACGTTGGGGCCGACCGGAACGTTGTCTCAAAGTACTGCTGACGTGGCGGCATGGTTTCTTCGAAGTTCGATCGAATAGTCACTCTGGACACTGAATATTACACACACACAAAAGCTTGGGAACGTAACCCACGTTAACGATTCCCACCACGCTTTACGACTTTCCTTGCCATTCTCTTGGCAGCAGGGCAACCTGTCTCGTTCAACCCTGGATCTGTCCCAGTCCTTCGCCAGCGCCCAGATGGCAAAATGCGTACAATAAACGTTTATATAAGCAGACCTAATGACACATCATATGACAGGTTTCCATCATTTCTATTGGCTAATGTAATATACAATTCAAACTAGACATTGTGGAACACCCTCTACGATTACAGCTTGCCTAGAAACACTAGCAACAGAATACCACGCTTCACTGAGCGCATCTGCAACCGAGTTGCCGTAATTACGTAACCAGGGCGGTTGGTCAACAATATGTCTATCTACTGGCTTAACATTTCTCATTTCCCAAATTAGACCTCAGGCAAGTAGATTTAACCATCTAGAAATAGCAGAAATGCTACATTACACCCCGCTAAGAATCTACTTCCTGAACAAAAATATTAAGGAATAAATTTAATACACTAATTTAATACATTACATTTAATACAACAAATAACCTGGCGATCACTCGCCGAACTAGTAACTATCTAGTTGCACAACAAAATTCATGACACTTCAGTGTCTCAACTAATTTGACGGAACCTCCATCTATTCCATTCGGCTTAGGTAGTCTGCAC
This sequence comes from Paraescarpia echinospica, assembly GCA_020002185.1. Lineage (NCBI taxonomy): Eukaryota > Metazoa > Annelida > Polychaeta > Sabellida > Siboglinidae > Paraescarpia > Paraescarpia echinospica. The sequence continues at coordinate 61,864,257 of CM034537.1, forward strand.
CTATGTTATCTGTTCCAGGGATTGACTCTACCCAGAAACGGTAGGGTTGGACTTTAAGAGCCCATCGCATAACTCGATTGTTTGTTAACTTCGCAGTGTTTAGGAATTTCAGGGATCGTTGATCACACTGCACAATGAAACTTCGCCCATATAGGTATAAGTGAAATTTCTCGAGTCCCCAAACAATTGCCAGACATTCTCTTTCTACCACGGAATATCGCCTTTGCGTGGGATTGAGCTTCTTGCTCGCAAACGCGACTGGGAATAAGACTCCGTTATTCTCTTGGAGTAACATTGCTCCTAGTCCGGTATCGGACGCATCTGTACGCAAGACAAAGGGTCTGTTTACGTCAGGCAATTTGAGGATAGGCGCCTTACACAGGGCCTGCTTCAGTTGAATGAAGGCCTTATCCGCCTCATCATTCCAACATGTTAGGCTGTTTTGCCTTTGTGAGATCAGTCAATGGAGCCGCGATTCTGGAATATCCATTAACAAACTTCCGGTAATATCCTGCTAAACCTACAAAAGACCTCACTTGTTTCTTCGTGGTAGGAATGGGCGCATTCTTAATCTTGTTTACCTTGTCTTCATGGGTCTTCACTTCTCCTTGTCCTACTTGGTGTCCCAGGAAATCAACGGATTCAAACCCAAGATGACACTTCGACGGTTTTATAGTGAGACCCGCTTGTCTCACTCGGACGAACACTGCTCGCAGTGTTGATAAGTGATCGGCCCATGTTGAGGTGTGAATCAATACATCGTCAACATAATTGGTAACACCACCGAGGCCATCTAAGAATATGCTCAATCACGCCCATTTCTCGCATCTTCTCAACCTCCTGTGTTACCACTCCCAACTTGGCTAATGGAATAGGGTACGGTTTGCATCTCACGGGACTAGAGGACGTTACCTCAATGGCATGGGACAAGAGACTAGTTTGCCCCGGAGTGCTCGAAAAGATGGAAGGAAATTCTTCCATTAGCTGTTTCAAGTCTCGTGTCTGATCAGGTGATAAACTATCACTCACATGGACGTCCCCAAGGTTTTCCTCTCTCTCAGGAATGGGAAAATCCTCATCAGTCTCACAATCCGGTTGTTCTTCGACAATAGCAGCTAAACCTAGCATCTCCACATTACCTCTCTCATAGTATTTCTTCATCATGTTGATGTGGAAGAGTTTACGATTATCTCCGATCTTTACCCGATAATCGTTTATCCCCACTCTCTCTATCACCTCATATGGACCCTTCCATTGCATGAGCAACTTGTTTGAATCAGTGGGGAGAAGGATGAGGGCTTTGTCTCCTACTTCTAGGGTTCTCACCTTGGCCTTTCGATCAAAGTGTTCCTTATACCGGTCTTGAGAATTCTTAAGATTCTCTCTAGCTAGTTCGCAAGTTGATTCTATCCGATTACGGAGATCTACTACGTACTGGTACGTTTCTACTAGCTCATCGTCTGGTTTCTCATTCTCCCATAACTCTCTAAGAATCATCATAGGCCCCCTGATTGTCCTTCCATAGAGTAACTCAAAAGGGGAAAATTTCATGCTCTCCTGGGGTGCTTCGCGGTATGCAAACATAAGAGGTTCCAGATACCGATCCCAGACTCGTGGACGTTCAGAGCACATCCTCCTTAGCATCCGTTTTAAGGTACCGTTCCATTTCTCTACCAATCCATTGGCCATGGGATGGTAAGGAGAAGAGTGGACTTGTTGGATAGAGAGCAGCCTAGCTACCTCGGTCATAGTTTTTGACACGAACTGACTGCCATTATCGCTGAGTTCTACTTTAGGCAGACCCACCCTTGAGAAAATCTTCAGAAGAGCCTCTGCTATCGTTTCCGTGTCGATATTCGACACTGCTACCGCTTCTGGGTATCTAGTAGCGAAATCTACCAGGGTTAAGATCCACCGATTACCTCTCTCTGTCACTGGGGTTATGGGACCTACCAAATCTATCGCTACCTTTTCAAAGGGCGTGTTTACGATGGGGATCATCTGTACAGGAGCCTTAGGGACATTGCCTCGACTAACGGTCTTCTGACAGATGTCACATGACTGGCAGAATCTACGGACATCACCTACTATCCCTGGCCAGTAGAAGTTAAGGAGGATTCTGTCTAGCGACTTCTTCATTCCCTGATGTTCAGATAGGATGGTTTCATGTTCTAACGTCATGACACGATTGCGCAACACTCGGGGAACTACTAGTTGTTTCACAGTCTCACCCTCTTTCTCTTTCTGATACAAGCGATAAAGGTGTCCCCTTTTGAGCACGAATTGACTTGTTTGTTCTCCCTTAGGTTTCCCTTTAGTCACTTCAGCCGAATCAAAGCATTTCTTTAAGGTCTCATCCCCTTTTTGCTCTCTCAAGAAATCATCGGCAGATATACTCGCACCAACAACTTGAGGCACTATCAAAGGTTTTGTGGGCTTGGAAAGGCGCTCCCGTTGAGCACGGGTTTCTACAGCACAACCAGTGACTGGGGTGTCATTCAAAAGGGCCTCAACTGTAACGGGGACACCATCTGACTTGGTTACTTGAAAAGGAGAACCTTCACTGTTATCGGAACAGGGCAAATTTAGTTCATGAACATTGCCAATGACTAAATCATAAACGGGGTTGTTTAGACAAAGGGCTTCAATTTCTCCTGTGAAAAAAGGAGTTCTCACATAGCACCGGACAGTCGGGACTTCAATGACGGATCGGTCCATCAACATAAGGACTTTGGTTTTCCCAGTTAACTGATCTTCCGGAACTAGGCTACGTCGTACAACGACTCCTTTACACCCGCTGTCGCGTAGTACTTTCACTGGGGATTCCCCCACATACCCCTCTACAACCGGTAAGTTACAACTGTTTTCATGTTGTACACAAGCACTAGCAATTACGGGGATCTTACATCCACATTGCAAAGTGACATCAGTCCCACCCACAGGACATTGGTGACTAGGGGAATTCTGGCTTAGCACAACTGCACAATTCCCAACCACTGGTTTCATCCTTTGCGGTGGAGGATTCCTATTCTGCACTCCCACTGTACACTGTCTTGCGATGTGACCTGGCCGATTACAAAGGAAACATGTACGCGGGGGAGGAACGGGCCGCGGGGTAGGGCTAGAAATAGGGTATCTCCCCTCCCCTGATCTACTTTTCGGGACGGGTGAAGGGACGGGAGTGGGTCGGATTCGGTCTCTACGATTTTCCCGTTTACCATATGATGAATGGGCATCTGTAAATGTTCTCACCAACTCTAACAAATTCTCTTTCCCCATCGGTTTGTGTTCTCTCAGAAACACGGACAGTTCCCTAGGGCACATAAACAAGAATTGCTCTCTCAGAATGAGTTCCTTAAGGCCCTCGAAAGACTCATTAATGTTTGACAAAGAAATCCACTGAGTCAAATAATGCTCCATACGAGCAAAATACTGCGACACTGTTTCGGTCGAATTTAGAGAACAGGTGTAAAACTTCTTACGAAAATCGCCTGCAGTCAGTCGGTACCATCCTAGCAATGCTTGCTTTAATTTGGTCATAATCGTTGTCCACGGAAATCGGGGAACGGGAATAAACTTCCAGTGCATGACCGGTTAACAATGCGCTCAGAAATATAGCGTAATTCTCACGCTCCCAACCATGGTTTTCAGCATATCTTTCAAATCGCTGGAGATATGCATCAATCGAATCCCTGTCTTCGTTAAAACAGGGTAACGGAGGACTACGGACTCCCTTAGTAATGGCTGAAGCATTACTCGCTGAATCTCGGTTCTCTACGGTCGTAGCCTCGTTGTGGAGCCTGGCCATCTTTTCTTCATGCTCCATTTCACGCACGCGTATATCGGCCTGCCTTGCAGCCTCCTTTTCTCGGAGCTCGGCCTGGAGCCTCTCCTTCTCCATATCGGCATGGAGCCTCTCTTTCTCCATATCAGCCTGGAGCCTCTCTTTCTCCGCCTCGCGAGCGGCCTGTCGCTCAGCCCGGGCGGTTCCTTGTTCATCGCGAACAGATGCCTGAAGTTCGGGACCTGTTAACCCTAACTTCTCGCCTAACTCAATTAATTGAGCAAGATCCATGTTTGCAAATTAGTGCAACACACGAAACAATCACTAAACGGATATCACGTTTGAGTAATACACAAGGTCAATCACCTGTAAACCACAAAAGTGTTAGCTACGCTACAACACTCCACCCAATCTTCTCATAAGACTGAAAAAATGAAATCACTATACGATTTCAACCATGCCGTGTCAACTATCAACATACGGACATTCTATGGGACTTTAATCTGCCCAATGCCAACTCGGCAAATGCAACAAGTAATTCAACTTCCTCGTACAGCTGAAAAATAACATAGCTCCTACTTACAATAATTATACGATTAATTCATGGTCCTTTACTGTTGCAATAAACAGTCTAATGCCTCAAAACGTGAATGATACACTATAAATGTAACGAGAAATATGGGACTCAGAATTATGTCCGGGCGGAAACGACAAGGGGCATGTGAATTACCCTACACTACAGCTACTGGAATAGATGTAGGTTTCGTCTCTAGCCACGGAGCAACGCTGACACTCCACGGAACCAGAGTGCAGCTAAGTTCTCAGGCATGTTCTATGTTGCCGTCACGTGTTACCCGCAATTCATAGCGTTGACCGAAGGTGTTATTTTAATTTTCCCCTCGCCGGAATCCCGCGTACGAGCCCCCAATTATGTCACGGATTAGCGAGGTCTCCGTACACTAGATGGCTCAGTCTAGTAGGGTTCTTATATATCAAGGTCAACGCATATGAGAAAGAACGGTTATCGTGGATAAGCAACAAAGAACGAGGAAAATTTAATAAACTTTATTACAAGATATCTACCTTTTGGTAAATATCTCGATTAACTAAATAAACAGAATAAAGAAATCCCGTAACCAAATCTTAATAGAACATAATAAACAATAACAGTGAATCTTTCGATTATCAAATTCCACTTCCTTTCTAAGGTGGATTATACCGCTATACGACCATACACTAGGCGCCAAGTGTTATCTAAGAATAACTCCCATAATATAAATACGCAGTATAAGCTAGTCCTCGCGGACTCTCATCACAGTAATCTGTTACAACACACACATATAAATATATATGTGAATACTTCTAGGGTAATAATACCTCACTTCAAAACCACAGATAACTACTAATCATAATACAGCAAATAATAGATACGTTCAATCAGAAAATAAACATTTATACTGGGCTAGTCTCATCTCGAATATATACGAACGTTTGTTGAAGTCAACACGCCGAGCTCGGAACATAATTAGAACGGTGTATCTCGGGCGCACGAGTGATGATGCCGGGCACTTGACGATTGCTGTCTTACGCCGCGTATTCTCGAGTCGCGTCCGTTCAATGATCGCACGGTCGCAAACGATTGCGAAGTCAGTTGAATACGTTCAACTGAAAGACGAAGCCGGGCAGTAGACGCTTACCGCCGGCCGCTACGAATTCGAACGAGAGGTCTTGTTTTGTCGCAAACGATCGAGAAGTCGGATGAACGGGTTCGCGCGAATGACGACGCCTGGCAGAATACGTTTACCGCCGGCCGCTACGAGTCGCATTCCGTCAAGCTTTCTGACGATATCGCTGTGAGACCGCTGTTCGAGGATGGCCCGTGCTGGGTGAGCGCGTCGCGATTATCGCTCATCGACGCAAATACGTTGGGGCCGACCGGAACGTTGTCTCAAAGTACTGCTGACGTGGCGGCATGGTTTCTTCGAAGTTCGATCGAATAGTCATTCTGGACACTGAATATTACACACACACACAAAAGCTTGGGAACGTAACCCACGTTAACGATTCCCACCACGCTTTACGACTTTCCTTGCCATTCTCTTGGCAGCAGGGCAACCTGTCTCGTTCAACCCTGGATCTGTCCCAGTCCTTCGCCAGCGCACAGATGGCAAAATGCGTACAATAAACGTTTATATAAGCAGACCTAATGACACACCATATGACAGGTTTCCATCATTTCTATTGGCTAATGTAATATATAATTCAAACTAGGCATTGTGGAACATCCTCTCTACGATTACAGCTTGCCTAGAAACACTAGCAACAGAATACCACGCTTCACTGAGCGCATCTGCAACCGAGTTGCCGTAATTACGTAACCAGGGCGGTTGGTCAACAATATGTCTATCTACTGGCTTAACATTCCTCATTTCCCAAATTAGACCTCAGGCAAGTAGATTTAACCATCTAGAAATAGCAGAAATGCTACAGGGAGATACTGGAAACGTCTTTTAAACCTATTTACATAATTAATGTTCTTGGATGTGAAACAAAATGTTAAATCTATGTTACGAAACGTCATCTTAGAGACTATCTAAGAGGATCGGCTGGCTTTGTTTGGCGGAGATAGATCGTAGAAATTGGTGGTGCAGAAAAGTTGATAAACAAGTGGAATTACTGATTGATAAGTATTATTCTTGCCTTAATAGCATTCATAAAGTAGCAGTAAACATATTGAGTAGCAGGTGTGCTTAAATTAAAGTTAGTTAAATAAAGTATTTTAGAACACTTTAGTCTAGTGAGTGTTAATTGGGTAAGTTAGCCTACGATAAGTTTGTAAACACGATTTAACAAACCTCATTATGTGGTAGAATATATAAGTGAAAAAGTAACAAACATAAACCTACTTACATAAGATAATATCTGTGTAAGCCAGTACCTGCTAGATATTTTGATTAGGTAGCATTATTGTTAAAATTAAGCATTTGCGATAACCGGGCGAACTATTGTCCCACGTATTCGCTAGGGCGCGGTATAACCTAAATAAATAAGGCAGTCTAGCGTAAACTAATTGATTGTATTTAAATTAGGTCACTACCGGTGACGTTAGCATTTCTGATAGGATAGATAGTCAGCTGTGACTATAACCAAAAACTGTAACCGAAATAAACAAGGCAATCTTACGTAAAGTGTAACATTTATGCACAGTAAACAGTCTTCTTAAAGGGGAAATGAAATGCAGCTGTTTCATGCTACATATTGAAATATATACTATATAAGTATACATTAATGGTAACAGAAACGTACTCATTTATAAGACAAACTGAAAAAAACGATTTTGTTCGATGCCTAAATCGTCGCTATAGAGCACTGCGTATCGCCATCTTTGTTCCAAACGAGTGGTTTGATTCACTCCTATCTAATCCATGTTAAATTTCGTTTTTTTTTGGTTTACTTCATTAGTAGACATTTATGTGCGAAAACAAAGATATGGTGCCCTATTATACACGATAGGTGTTCTATAGGTCAACAAATAATTTATATACGCGTTCGAAATAAAAAGGTGAAATTAAATGGCAACGATTTATAACCAATGAAAACGTTGTTAACGTTGCACTTCCCGAACGAAGATTTTAGCTGCCAGAAGGGGGCGATGCTTTCAAAGCAAAGGTCAGAATATTAGATGCGCGCGCATACCGGGACTATTTTTATTCGAAGTGTCTACGCGTACGTGAGTCGTATCTTTAGAATTGTGGCCTAAACGTACGTGAGGATGCGCGCGCATCGGTTTTCGAATGACGACTTCCTGCAATCCTGCGCGCGCATATTCCGCTCCTTTCGAAAAATAATAGTACGAATGAGATGGCGGAGTTAAAAGTCGGCGCGATATTTTCCAAATTATCGGATTTAGAAGCTGCGATCGCTAATTATGAGCAGTCCCAGTTAGTTAACATGTATAAACGTAGTTCTAGATCCATAGAATCGCACAGGAAACGCTGCCCAAAGTTAGCTGAAACAGCAAACAAAGATCTGATTTTTGCCGAACTTGTGTACTGCTGCATCCACGGTGGCAAAAACTTCAAATCTCATGGAAAGGGACAACGACAGGCTCATCAGTAAATATTTTTTCTTATGATGCTTTTTTCTTATTGGCAATGTATCGATTATTTGGCATGCCTTTGTTAACCCCAAAAGTTACTTCCACACCCATTACAAGCATCTTGTGTGTCGTACAGGATGAGCAGGGACTGCTGTGTTTGCGCCTCGATGACATCAAGATGCCTCCCCCATTCGGAAGCGGGGACGTCCCAAAGGTGCTGAAATGACAGTAGTTGGTCTGGCAAAGAAGCGCAAGATACTGACTCGTCCTGTGCCGTTCCTCAAGAAATCCCCTGAGGAAAAGGAGTCCAGTATGTATTTGTTATTACTAAACTATTGTGACTTGTGCTTGCACGAATGAATTTATTTATTATAAAACCATGTACAAAGAAACTTTTTGTGTGGTAAATATAATTTGTGTATGACTGACAATGTATTTATTATTTCTCCAATTCAGGATATTCTGTTTTTCCAGTCATTATCCATTGGTTCGTCAAGGCCGATGTGGCAGAGACAGCACTGAATGGCGGGGAACTGATCGGCGCCCGAGCAGTGGAGAAGCGTCCCGAGAAGGTCCCCATGAAAGTCACAGATGAGAATGTGGACTTGAACCGGGTACGGAAGTACTTTACGGTAGCAGGATGGAACGCCCTTCTGTGTGTGGTTGGTAAGGTCACACAGAAAGGTGTGTGGAAATGTAAGGTATGTGACGGGGATGTTGACAGTGGTTTATCATTGGGATGTGATGCCTGCCTTGATTGGTTCCATGGTAGATGTGTGGGCATTAGTACTGCACCCAAGAAAGCAACTTGGATTTGCAATGGATGCCATGCATGTCTGTGATCATGTCAGCTAGTTAAAAGCAAGAATTCTCTGTTCTCCTGTATTTATTTACCTACTAATATACTAATTATTTTCAACCCATCATCAGAACATTGCAGAAGGAACGAAACCAAAAAAATGACTGGAGCAATGTTTTCTTTACGGGTTATTTCTTCTCTTTTTGCCACATCTTTACTTGCTAACTTACTTTCCCTTTATTTACCTACTAACATTTGTTTTCTCTCTCTCCCTCTCTCTTTTTCTCTGCTATGATTCTAGCTTGCTGAACTCATCAGCTGATGATCACTTGTCGACTCATTTAACTGATATTGTGTCACCCTCCCAGGTAACCCTGGTATTTGAAGGTGTCAACTTAGGTTGGCCTTCATCTGCAGACGGGCGACTGGGTGGGGACAGTGATATCGGTCTATGAAATGTGTATATAGCTGTAAATAGTATGTAATATATGTAAATATAATGTGGGCCCTAAAAGCCTTCACAGCAATATATTTTACCCACTCGGGTAACCCTGGCACTTGACGGCTTCGAGGTTGGTCTTCTGCAGATGGGCAACTGTTTGGGAAATGAAATGTGTATATAGTTGTATATAATATATGTAAATATGTTACTAGTGCAATAGCATGTTACCATCCATGCAACAACTCTGCTAGTCATTGTCTCATCATCTATCATCTCAATCATCTACTTATGTTATCTTTTTCATGTCTGGTCATTACTCACATTTCTCATTGTATTTCATTGTTACTCTACACTAGTTACCATCCATGCAACAACTCTGCTAGTCATTGTCTCAACCAATCATCTACTTATGTTATCTTTTTCATGTCTGGTCTTTACTCACATTTCTCATTGTATTTCAATGTTACTCTACACTAGTTACCATCCATGCAACAACTCTACTAGTCATTGTTTCAACTAATCATCTGCTTACGTTATTTTTTATATCTGGTCATTACTTACATTTTTCGTTGGTACTCAACACTTTCCTTTCACTCAGTCACCTATACAGTTTTCTTCTACCCTGACACTAACAACACTCTTTACTTGTTACTGCATATATGTAAATATGTTACTAGTGCAATAGCATGTGTATATAGTTGTATATAACATACATGTAAATATGTTAGTAGTGCAATAGCATGTGTATATAGTTGTATATAATATACATGTAAATATGTTACTAGTGCAATAGCATGTTATCATCCATGCAACAACTCTACTAGTCTCAACCAATCATCTGCTTATGTTATTTTTTTTATGTCTGGTCTTCACCCACATTTCTCATTGTATTTCATTGTTACTCTACACTAGTTACCATCCATGCAACAGCTCTACTAGTCATTGTCTCAACAGATCATCTGTTTAAGTTAACATTTTCATATCTGGACTTTACTCACATTTCTCATTGTATTTCGTTGGTACCCAACACTTTCCTTTCACTCAGTCACCTATACAGTTTTCTTCTACCTTGACACTAACAACACTCTCTTTACTTGTTACTGGTGTTTTGCAATTATATGTTAATAGGATGATGTGTTCAGTCTGCAACAGCCCTGCAAGCACAAGCAAGACAGCTGAACTAATGCGTTGACTCTACACTGCTAGATTCTGCTATGTTTTAGTAGTAGTTTTTTACATTAGTATGTTCTATGTAGAAATGTTTTACATTTAGTGAGTTCCGTGTAGAAGTGTTTTACATTTAGTGTGTTCTGTGTACCTGCTTTTTACATTAGTATGTTCTGTGTAGATACGTTTTACGTTTAGTTTTCCATGTAGGCATGGTTTACATTTAGTGTGTTCCGTGTTTGTGTTTTACATTTAGTGTGTAGAGATGTTAATAAGTAAAAGTATAAATAGATAAAAAAAATATAAATAATATAAAATTATAGTATATAAATATAGTCAAATAGGAGGATATAAAGTAGACCGTTTGCATTAGTGTGTAGATATGTTTTATGTTAGAAGATTTGTATTATGTTAATATGGTGTAACAGGATTTCAATTAGTATTTAGTCAGGTCACTAGTGTATTGTTAGTAAATCTGATGCCCAGGGTTTTTTGTGCAGGAAATAAATTTAGGCACGTTTTGTAGGTATTAGAATGTTAGTTAGTGTTAGGATATTCCATGTAAACAAGTTGAATTGTTAGTAATTTTGTGACGCTTTTCCCTGTTCTAGTTTTGTACACGAGGTTTTGCTTATGCTTTTTCCTCTTCACTGTCACTGAGTTTCAGTGGTGTGCCCAGGGTTTTTAGTGCGGTAAATAATTTTAGGCGTGTTGTATTAGGATGTTAGTGTAGTGTTCCTTGTAAACAAATGATGTATTTAGGTATTCGTTGTATTTAGGCATTTTCTTATATTTTGTAAGTGTATGATTTCCGAATGTTCAACAGTTAATAAAACTATACTGATTTTACTACATTACTGCTTTGAGTTTGTAAGTCTTCATTATTGTAATGTGTCTAATATATTCAATGAATAATAAATATAATGGCTTATGCAAACAAAAGTAATACACATAACAATAACGACTTATGCAAACAAAAACTCCCGTACTTTTAGAACCGAGTGCTAAAGGTACTGCAGTATAATTGCGCTACTTTTAGAACCGAAGGCTAAGATACAGCTTACGCTTATACATCAACATGCACGCGCGAAAAAACTCACGTACTTTTATAAACGAGTGCTAAAGATACGGCAATTTAACTGCCGTACTTCTAGAACCGAGCGCTAAACATACGGCTCACGTATGAAAATCATGCGATGCGGCGTATATCAACTGCCGTACCAGAAAAACTCACGTACTTTTAGAAACGAGTGCTAAAAATACGGCAATTTAACTGCCGTACTTCTAGAACCGAGCGCTAAAGATACGGCTCACGTATGAAAATCATGCGATGCGGCGCATATCAACTGCCGTACCAGAAAAACTCACGTACTTTTAGAAACGAGTGCTAAAGATACGGCAATTTAACTGCCGTACTTGTAGAACCGAGCGCTAAAGATACGGCTCACGTATGAAAAGCATGCGATGCGGCGCATATTGGGCAGTGCGCATGCGTCAGGTTATATCTCTTCTTATTTCCCGCTCGTACATTTATAGTTAATATCATAAGTTCTAAAGACTGTTATTGTTTAAATCTTACAAAGGTGCAGTAATATCATCATACGTACGTATTAATATATTTGCAATCAATCATTCCAAAGTCTTATTTCGCCAAAATATTTGCTTAGCAACCACCTGTAGAATTTAAAACAAAATGGCGGAAAAGTAAACAATAAGCTAAGAGCGCGAAACACAAATCACCCCCAATGCAACTCGCATAAATCAGGGTGTTCTAAACACTAAACATCACAGTAATTAAATATACATTAGCTATATAAGACACGTATATAAGACACGTAGATTATATATTCTTAAATCCTTCTCCTCTGTCTTGCCACTTCCTGAACTAACAGGCCTTTCTTCGGGTGTATCATCATCACCCTTGTGTCTTCAACATATTTCAAGCCCTGAGTCGGCCCAGGGCTAGAAAAAAAAACCTAACATTTACCCTATCATTGCTTCTATCTGTTGGTGTTTGCACTAGTCCCAAACCCTGCACTTGCACCTATTCAATTTAGTATAAAAGTTAATAAAATATTATTTATATTTTTTTTTTATAGATATATATATATATTTAAATTAATGAATTAAACATTATTTAATAGTAGGTTAATGAAAAATTGTATGTATTAAGTATCTAATAAATATGGCAACTGGTGGTACACCAGTGTTATCTAAAACATCAAGATCTCTACAAGGTAGCTCGTCTAGCTCGTCTAGCTCTAAGGCAACATCATCAAGATACAATTCAAAGAAAAGTCATAAAACAAACAAGAAATTAGAGGCTGACAGAGATCAAGAAAAATGTGTCTGCCCTGACTGCAGCTTGGAAGTTAAAGATAACGAGGACGCCATTGAGTGTGACATCTGTAAGGGATGGTATCACAAAGTCTGTCAAAGTGTGTCTGATGCCTTGTATGCCATATTAACCAGCGATGAAAACCAACGAATCAGTTGGTACTGTAAATCATGCCAAAGAGGGGCAAAGGCAATCATGTCACACATCCTTATCATGAACGAGCGTCAAGACCAATTTGAAAAGAAATTGACTGCAATGGAAAATAAACAAAAAGCATTCCAAACCAGAGTCAATGAACTTGAGGAGACAGTCTCAAAAGTATCCAATCTGCAAACTCAGACACCACATGAATCACTAGGAGCAACATACGTAGAACCAGTCATAAACAAAGATGAAATGGTCGCCACTGTGTGCACCCAAATAAATGACCGAATGACCAGAATGAAGAACATTGTGGTATACAATGTGCCAGAGGGGACCAGCACTCTGAAAGAAGACAACACTATTCATGACAGGAAACTAATGAGGGAAATTTCAGGATACACTACAGATGGTAAATACCAACCTGAAGACCTACAAGTAAGGAGATTAGGGAGCAAACAAAGAAAGGAAATGGAAACAGAGGGAACAAGAACTCGTCCGTTACTTGTAACATTCCCAGAAGAGGATAAAAAAGCTTTTGTCATGAAAAACCTATACAAACTGAAAAACAAAGGGGAACCATTCAGTGGAATGGTTATAAAGCATGACATGAGCAAAGATGACAGAGAGAAGGAGCGACTACTACAGAAGGAGGCAAGGGAAAAAACACAGCAGGAGCAGACAACAAATTTTGTCTACCTGGTAAGAGGGCGCCCAGGAGAAAGACAGATCATCAAAGTAAAAAAGAGGGGCGGAAATACCAACCAAACTCTCGCACCACAAGTGCCAGTGCCAGAGAAATAACTGTATGGTACACAAATGCTGATGTGCTAACAAAAGAAAAACTAACAGAACTAAAATGTAGAATAAAAAACCATTCAACTCCACCACAGGTTATAGCAGTGTCAGAAGTAAAACCTAAAAATTATAAAAGACAACTTACCACACAAGAATATAACCTGGAAGGATATTCTATGGAAACTATAAATATTGGTGAGGACACAGGCAGAGGGATGATCTTGTTTCTTCACAATTCGTTGCCATTTGAAGTGCACCAGTTTGATGTTGAGTTCAATGAAGCACAATTTTGCACTTTAAAACTGAAAGGGAAAGACACTCTTCTCATAGGCTCCTTTTATAGGAGTCCAAACAGTACCACTGAGAATAATGACAACCTTAACAAACTACTTGATAAAATAAGTGAGAAAAAATTTGCACGTGTTCTACTACTTGGAGATTTTAACTATCCTAAAATTGATTGGGAAACAATGTCAACTACAGCAGCAAGTACAGAGGAGAAAGAATTTAAATTCATTGAGAAACTTCGTGACTGTTACTTTGTGCAACATATAACAGAGCCCACTAGAGGTAGAGGTACAACTGAACCATCACTCCTTGATCTTGTCCTCACTAGTGAAGACACAGAGATCTCAACAATTGAAACAGCCTCAGCACTAGGAAGAAGTGACCATTCTATTATTAAGGTGGTTCTTAACTGCATGCCAGTCTATGAACCAATCAGCAAAACTGTCTATAAATACGACAAGGGGGATTACACCAAAATGAAAGACATACTAAACATTGATTGGGAGGAGGAATTTTCTAATCACCAGGAGGATGTGCAAACTCAGTGGGATATCCTTACTTCTAAGCTTAGATATGCAGAAGGAAAATGCATACCAAAGAAGGTGATAACTGAGAGAGCCAGAAAATACCAAGTTCCACTGGAGTTCAAAATCCGAACCAAAATCAAAAGAAAAAACAGGTTGTGGAAAAAATATCTTCTCTCCAAAGATGCCCAAACTTATCAGGAATTTTGTCGACTCCGAAATCAGGTCAGGAGACTGACAAGAAAGGCACAGAAACTATATGAAAAAGATATCATAAATCAAATAAAACAGAATCCCAAGAAGTTCTGGCAATATGCGCAGGCAAAAATTAACACAAGAATGGGAATACCGAACTTAATAAAAAGCAAAGACAAGGATGATCTGACAAAGACAGATTTGGAAAAAGCACAGGTATTGGCAAATCATTTCTCTTCCGTATTTACGAGAGAACCAGAAGGAGACATTCTGGAGGAGCCAATAAGATGTCATAACAAAGTTGAATCTTGCACTATCACTCCATCGATAGTGGCTTTAAAACTAAAGAAACTAAAAATATTCAAATCACCAGGACCTGACGGCCTCCATCCTCGTGTACTAAACGAATTGGCAGAGAGTATTAGCACTCCACTATCCAAAATTTTTAACACGTCGCAATTCACAAGAAAGGAAACAAAAATCTAGCACATAACTACCGGCCAGTCAGCCTAACGAGCATAGTAGGGAAAATAATGGAAGGCATAGTTAGAGATACCATCACTAAACATTTGAAAGATAATGACCTGTTGAGCGACAAACAATTTGGATTCATCAAAGGGCGATCTACAGTTCTCCAATTACTTAAAGTACTCGATTCATGGACTGAGACACTACATAACGGTGGATGTATTGATGTAGTATATTGTGATTTTATGAAAGCATTTGACAAAGTCCCACATCTACGACTTATAGAGAAACTCCAGAGCTATGGAATTCAAGGAAATATTCTAAGCTGGGTTGCAGCTCTATTGGCCCACAGAACACAACGTGTAAGGGTCAATAATTCTTTTTCAAATTGGCATGATGTCATCAGCGGCATACCACAAGGATCGGTGATTGGTCCCTTACTTTTTGTTATATTTATTAATGATTTACCGGATGTTATAAAGAGCTCCGAAATATTCCTGTTTGCGGATGATATGAAACTCTTCCATCCAATTTACACCACTGAAGATTGCACAAAGCTTCAACAAGATCTTACCCATGCAGAACATTGGACATACGAATCTCTTTTAAAGTTCCACCCAGACAAATGCAGCCATATGAGAGTAGGATCATCAACAATAAGAAACGACAGCTACACACTGGGACCTAATCATATAACGCTGGCAAGTACGGATAAGGTGAAGGATATTGGCGTCACTTTTGACTCATCACTAAACTTTGAGGCACATATGTCGGAAAAAATTAATAAAGCCAATTCAATGATGGGGATAATTCGTCGCACTTTTGATTACATGGATGAACAATGTTTTTCTACTGTTTTTAAATCTCTCGTCCGCCCACATATTGAATATGCAAATCAAGTATGGGCTCCATTCTTAATGAAACACATTACAGCTCTTGAAAATGTTCAGCGTAGAGCAACCAAATTAATTCCAGACTTTAAAGATCTTGAATACAATGAACGTCTGCAAAGACTAAAATTACCAACTCTGTCATATCGTCGCCTCAGAGGAGACATGATTGAAATGTATAGGATTTTAACAGACAAATATGATACAGCTGTGACATCGAACTTTATAACTTTGAGGGATACTGAATCATGTACGCGAGGACATCACCTAAAAATATTCAAAGGACGTTGTCGGTTAAACATTAAAAAAAATTCATTTATACACCGATGCACGGACGTATGGAACAGCCTCCCACAGTCTGTGGTAGAGGCTCCATCAGTAGGGAGGTCAGACCAATTTACCTCCCCTTCTGACAACATGGGAGACAGGGGTCCCAGTTTAGTGGCCATAGTTTATTATCATGCATTCTACCTGTCGGTTTGTGAATTTTCTTATGTTGTAATAATGTCAGTGTGTGTACCTGCGCTGAAAAAATATTTTTTGGCGGTGTTTATTAGCGGTATTGATTTTTTTACTCTCAGTGTCGTATTTTGGTTTTCTTGATTTACGCGTGCGGCCATCTTGGATCACGTTGACAGGCCCCACCTATCAAACTGATTTGCGAGATTATGTTAATGAGTACATCCATATTGAAATGTGACGAAGAAAGAAGAAATTCAGAGGAAAATGAATCTGAAAATATCATTGTAATCCGTCGATAAAAAATTATAGTAATTATGGATTTAAAATGGCCTATGTTTGACGATGTTTTGTGAGTATTTAGTTAGTTGGTTTCAGCGGAAAGCATATGCCGAAGGGTAAAGAATTGTGTGAACGATAACGTGATTACAGTGATGGCTTACCAATTGATAGCACAAACATGCACAACGTCCGTTTATGGAACCCCCGTCTAAAATGATATCGCCATTTTGCCTTCTTCCCTGTATGCGCGCAGTGCATCATGGTATACAATGCACTCGTGACTCGGATAGCGATGTGATCGACAGCAGGTGACTTTGATTAATACTGCCAAGTACATATGCCTACACCTGAGTAATTCATTGCTGCCATGTTTAATGTGACTGATTGATGTTTATATTAATATATTATTAGTTTATTTATTGGTATTACTTCAGTTTAATTATACAACTGTTGAGCTATTTAGCATATACATAATATTGTGTGTTGGTTACATTATTACAATTTATGATAATTTATGCTTCAATTAATTTATTGTATTATTATTTGTTTATAAAATGTTGTATCGTTATAAATTATTTTGATGTAGGGCCTACTGTTTTTGTATTTGATATGTATATACCAGTTTTTTATATATTAAAATTACAGAATAAGATTATATCTTTGTACTTGTCACTATATAGTATACATAAAATAATATACATTAAGTAAACATTATGATTTATTGTATCTATTAATTGTATATAATCATAGACAAGTAAGTATAATAGTACGCCCTATTGTTGATGATAACAATGGGTTTAACCACAGTATATTACAAGTTATTTGGTTTGGCAATTATAGTAGTTATGGGATTTGCCCAATGTAACAAGTGTTGTGTATTGGGGGACTATTATTGGCATTTTGTGCCACAGTGTATTACGAGTTAATTGGCTTGTCAATCGTAGCAGTCATTGGCTTTGCCCAATAAAACAAGTGTTGTGTAATGGGATACTAGTATTGTCAGTTTGTGGTTCTAATTCACAATCAACAAATCCTTTCATGTGGTTGTAAGTTCATACAGTTGTTTTAATGTTACGAAGAGAGAACCACACTGATCATCTTTGCTCAGTTGCTGTGTCGTGTTCATGATTTAATGCTATTGTAATACATGATGTGTGTGCGTGTGTGTGTGTGTGTATTTACTTTTGTATGTGTGTATTTATTGTTACATGTAATTTTGTACTGGCCTTCTTTATAGATGGCAAAAGACTCAAGATGATAAAAAGTAATTTTCTTGTGATTTATGTACACAATCAGATCCGTCAGAAAATTGTCGGAAAAATTCATGACATTTTGAACTTTGCAAAACTGTAGTTTTCTTAATGTTGTACTTAGCTACATGAAATGAACAGCATTGTACTTCTTATAGTGACCACTATGTGGGAAAATATTTAAAAAAAATTGTCCTTGTGATTTATATGCAAAATCAAATCTAACGGAAAATTGTCGGAAAAAAACATGAAATTAGAAACTTTACAAAACTGCAGTTTCTTTAATATTTCATTGATGTACATGAAACAAGCACCATTGCACTTCTATTAGTGACTATTATGAGGGGAAAATAATTTTAAAAAATTCTTGTGATTTATAAGCAAAATTAGATCTGTCAGAAAACCGTCAGAAAATGTAATGAAATACTAAACTTTACCAAGCTGTAGTTTTTTTAATATTTCACTTAGATACATGAAACAACTACCGTTGTACTTCTTATAGTGACTACTATCAGGGAAAAATGAGAAAACATTTTTTTTTACGAAACAAAATTTTGGTCCGACCACCCTACCATCAGTTCAGTCCTTCGAGGGAAAATTAGACAAATTATGGAAAAACCACCCAATTAAGCTCGATTACACAGCCCCACCCCTATTATGGAACAACTCGTCAGACGCATGCGCACCATATAGTTTGACGACAAACATCAGAGCTGGCGTAAGAGGCATCACAGCCTAAAAGCCAGAAGAGGACCTGTAAGATAACGAAAATGTGTACTTACCCCTCCCTATCATCGTCCACCTCGAATCTCGATTCAACCTCGTTCTTTATGAAGACAACTAATTCCAACACGTAATAAAACAATTAAATGCGAAAGTCATCACGCGTGTTCATCCATGAAGTCAAAAATCCGAAATATCTTGTTTTTTTGCATAGAAACATCCTGTGATAGTTACACCAAAAAAGCTCAACATTTAGTAGTTCCAGTGATAGTCGTTTGGTGGCGTTATTGCTAACGTTAATTTGTCCGCTAGGCTTTCGCACAAATTTCTACACTCGATTATCCAACTTATCTTAACTTTAAGACACGTTTTACCACTGTAACGCTGACACAGCAACTTCGCCCACCTCATCGTGCGTGAAGACTAGAGGCGAGAAGAGAGCCGGTGTACTGGTCTGGAAGGAGGTTCCGGTCTGAGAGTAAGTTCCGGTTCCGTTTTGCGTATTGCGCATGCGATTGTACATGTCAAAGGTTAGCGCCTACTTTCGGCCCGCAGCTGTATGGTCTGGAAGGAGGTTCCGGTCTGAGAGTAAGTTCCGGTTCCGTTTTGCGTACACACAGTACATGTCAAAGGTTAGCGCCTATTTTTGGCTAGCTTAACACGGTGTTTGCCGAAAGAATGTGTGCTAGTTTACGTTAATAATACGGTTACTTTTGTAATTGTTAGTATACATAAAAACCTCATAATTAGCATAACTTGTAGTTATTTACAAACAAAATTGTGTTTTATTTTGATGTCATTGTCTCAGAGCGTTGACGTTGTGTATCTTACGACTTCGTCACATAGAGCTGCAGTTTTCAGCGCTGTTTATACGCACAGCGGGTTTTGTGGTAAACACAAATTTCCGCATTTTAAATTACATGACACATACTTATCTCTGTCAGTTTGGCATGTATGAAGCTGAAATTTCGTGTATAATCTAGCAGGCTCATTGGGGGTGGTTCGTAGATTTAGATTTTTTAAAATTCGTCGGGGTGGGAATCTTGGGGGGGGGGTAACAATTTATAAATGACACATATCTCTGTTAATTTGATAATTATTATGTATAAAGCTGAAATTGTGTGTGTGTTCTAGGGTGTCCATTGGGGTAATTTGTACATACAGGTTTTTTTTCGAAATTCATCCAGATGGTTGGGGTCTCGGGGAGGTCACAATTTTAAAATGGCACTTATCTCTGTCATTTTGTCATGTGTGGAGTTGAACTTTTGTGTTTGATCTAGCAAGCCCATTGGGATCTAGATATTGACAAAAAATTCAAAATGTGGGGGTCACAATTTTAAAATGACACTTATCTGGACCAGTTATGCCTGTATGGGGCATATATTTTATGCGATCTAGCGTACCCATTGGGATGGGTACGCTAGATCGTTTATATTTTTTTCTAAATTTGTCCGGGGTGGCGGTTTGGGGGTCACAATTTAAAAATAGCACTTATCTCCATCAGTTTTGGAAATATGGGGCTGACTTTTTGTGTGCAGTCTAGAAGTCCCATTGAGGCACTTCAAAATTCGTACGGAGGGTGGGGATCTTGGGGTCACCATTTCCAAACAGTTTTTCCCAACGCAACTCTGAGTAACTCAACAATTCTTTAATAATACATTTATGGAAACGGGTCATGCATTCACGACTTACATAAGTAAACATTTATTATCATGTCAACGTGTATAATTATGTGTGACATAACAGTTCAAATAGTATTATTAAATGAAATATAAAATGTAAAAAATTATGTATTTACACAGATAAAAACTAGCCCTTTGTATAATACTGTGATGTTTCATCAGACAAGTGATCAAATGCAATTATTAAAAAATAAAACTATTGTTACAAATAATTATTAACTCGTAGATAACATAGCCTTTCTGGTCATACATATTTACATCACATTATGGGCAATCTAATGTAATGTAAATTAAACTGAGGAGATCCTTATGACACTAAAGCTGTGATTGTTATTACATTAAACAAAGTAACATAAGACAACAGGAATACACTAAAATGATTGGCATACATTTACAAAGAACCAAACCACGTAGCCCGTTATATAACGCTGCACTCGCTTGCAATACAACATTGCTACAAATAAAGTATATCATAATATTTAATCAGCCAAGTAATATAAAATTCAATTATTCAGAAATAAAACCATTGTCATAAGTAATCATTAATTCATATATAGCATGACTGCATGACTGTAATAATAATAATAAAATAAGATATTTATATAGCGCCATAATCTACGGCGCTTTACAATACAATCATAATACCAAACCTGTATCGTTAGATCATTAAAATATTAAGTTAAATATAATAAAAACAATACAACTAAGAATCGTACATTGAATTAATAAACAATTTAAATATAAGGGCATTATACCTAAAACATATATAAATAATATATAATATATTTAAATAATAAATTACACTAAGAGCCATCAAATAATAGAATGAGGTGGGATTAAAATAGTGAGATGACAAACTAAAGTATATAGTCAGTGACTGCATGTGCCATTACTGTGTCTTGTATTGCAGGAACTCTGCTAATACTGCCTTTCTAAAAGCATCAACATGGCATTGGCGTATCTTGTGAGGTGGTACTCCAACGCTGATGGCCTTTGCATACTGGAATACAGATACACATTAATGTTAACATTTCCTTACATAAATAATACACTCATCTGAAAACATATCATCCCTTAATAACATACATAGATATAGGTCACAATTTTCCTTTGCTATTTCTGTGAAATATAATACTTTACACAAATCAACTTGGTAGTGTGATAACACGTTCAATGTTACTGTAAGTGAGCTGGCAATTAGTGTGTATCGTGAAGTTTTCATTCCTACATCAGTGAGGGACGTTTTATGTAACCAGCATTGCGAAAAACTGTTCAAATATATAACATAGCAAATGTCATGAAATATGCCAGGAAACAGACTACTGTGTCTCTGTGTATATAGCACCATGTGGAGGATTGGCACATTTGCTGTTTTTTTTCAAATTGGCAGGAATTTATTGTCTTAATATATCCTAAATTACAATTAATGGTAAGACCTAATTGTTTCTCAAATGATGCTCACCATCATTGTGAACACACCACAACTGTGGCTGTCTTCCTGCTGACCACATCTTACGTTTATGGCTGTCCATGTCTCCAATGGCAAGCCCAGCTTTGCATTTCTTGCTTGCGTGTACTGCCTGGAAGAAGGACAGAAATCCGTTCATACTTATCAGTCATTTTGCAGCTTAATTCGGGCATCTCTTAAAAATAACGGACCTACAAATGCAGAAACAATATCCATACTATCCAGATATCACAATTATTTGCAAATTGTATTGAAACTATAGTCTGACTACAGGGGCACATGTTAAAATAATTTACATACTCGTGCATAAAACATATCACTAACCAACAGCAGGCATGACTGAAAGGCTTGTTACCATAAACACTGCAGTAGGCAACAAGCCCTGTCTCCACTGTTTTACTACACCAATGAAAACATGGACATGTGTAAAGACACACATAATCAGTAAGTGGTGTTATAGCAGTTGTTAACCAACATAGGGCTAGAAACTATAAGAAAGTGATTGTAGTGCACACAAGCAGTAGGAATGGTTACACTGGTAATACTTACTGCCATAGGGCGACAAACTTGTTTCGTCTCGTCTCCTGTGGCAGTGAGTCCAGCACTGCGACTGTCTTGTCCTGTGCATTTGCCACCAGCAGGAACCAATGGTTCTGGTGGCAGATGGGCAGCGTGATCCAATGGCAGTTGGCAAAGCATATCTATGGAAACAAAGTAACACACATTACTGCTTGTAAAAAAAAACAATAAGTGTAAGGATATCACAGTGAACAAAATCAGACTAACTCACTCAACAATGTACAGGTGGTCGAAACTGAATAATATAATATTAAGACATTTATTAGCCTAAGCTACAAATAACATAGTTAAATAATTTACAGATAATCAAATATATTAGTATTTTTGATTATATTTTAAATAAAATGTGTGTTATTTATAGTTTCTACATGGTGTTCCATTATTTTGACTTCTGGCAGTTTAGTTCAACACCAGCTTACATTTTTGTTACAGTTCATCACATCATACTATGTCTATACTATTTCTTGTGTGTGAATTGATTGGAAATAATGCTCACGGAAAACCTCCACATGGACATAATTCCCGTCATGGACATAGCATGTCATGGACAAAATCCATAATGAACTTAGCCCCTAACAGTATGTTATTGTCATATGTTTAGTTTTGTTTTACAATTATTATGTCACATATTAGCACTTCATATGCATTTGATAGAATAAATAATAATGACGTCAGTAACTTTGTATCATTCTTGGTCATGGGTTTTGTGCATGACAGATTTTTACTGTGACAGGTTACGTTCTAGTCTCATGAACAACTACTAACCTGGTCAAACAGCCATGTCGTGAACTGACCCATATCCAGCAATATTGCCAAAAAACAGGGTAGTATGTAAACATCACTGTTTTCTGTGGAGAGCTTGCCAAGAGCTTGCCAAGATATGCATGTATTACCTGTAACAATCAATTGTCACTTTCAATATATTTAATTAGACATTAGACAAACTTACTTTAGAAATTTAGCCACACCCAATAAGGTAGGTGGACATATCACCATAATGGTGTTTATGAATAATGAAAGAACTCTATGTCAAAAAAACTATCATGTTTATATTGCCTGTTAATACAGTGTAAATGCACTCAACCTATTCAACCTTTTGAACATATGTGTATATGTATGTGTGTGTGTGTGTGTATGCGTGCGTGCGTGCGTGCGTGCGTGCGTGTGCGAGAGATGTATGTATATATATACATGCACGTTTTTGAAGAAAATAACATACTTGGTCATTTAGCCATTCCCCTGGTGAAAGGGTGATCAAGTCTTTTGATGTCATGCTGATGCCACCAACTGTCACCTTAGCAGGAAGACTGTGTGGAGTCTGTGATGCAGGAAGACTGTGTGGAGTCTGTGTGGAAAGAAGACTGTGTGGAGTCTGTGTGAAAAGAAGACTGTGTGGAGTATGTGATGCAGAAAGACTGTGTGGAGTCTGTGTGGAAAGAAGACTGTGTGGAGTCTGTGATGCAGGAAGACTGTGTGGAGTCTGTGTGGAAAGAAGACTGTGTGGAGTCTGTGTGGAAAGAAGACTGTGTGGAGTCTGTGATGCAGGAAGACTGTGTGGAGTCTGTGTGGAAAGAAGAGTGTGTGGAGTCTGTGTGGAAAGAAGACTGTGTGGAGTCTGTGTGGAAAGAAGACTGTGTGGAGTCTGTGTGGAAAGAAGAGTGTGTGGAGTCTGTGTGGAAAGAAGAGTGTGTGGAGTCTGTGTGGAAAGAAGACTGTGTGGAGTCTGTGTGGAAAGAAGACTGTGTGGAGTTTGTGTGGAAAGAAGACTGTGTGGAGTCCATGATGCAGGAAGACTGTGTGGAAAGGAGAGAGTCTGTGTGGAAAGAAGACTGTGTGGAGTCTGTGTGGAAAGAAGACTGTGTGGAGTTTGTGTGGAAAGAAGACTGTGTGGAGTTTGTGTGGAAAGAAGACTGTGTGGAGTCTGTGTGGAAAGAAGAGTGTGTGGAGTCTGTGTGGAAAGAAGACTGTGTGGATTCTGTGTGGAAAGAAGAGTGTGTGGAGTGTGTGTGGGAAGAAGACTGTGTGGAGTCCATGTGGAAAGAAGACTGTGTGGAGTCCATGATGCAGGAAGACTGTGTGGAGTCTGTGTGGAAAGAAGACTGCGTGGAGTCTGTGTGGAAAGAAGACTGTGTGGAGTATGTGTGGAAAGAAGACTGTGTGGAGTCTGTGTGGAAAGAAGACTGTGTGGAGTTAGTGTGGAAAGAAGACTGTGTGGAGTCTGTGTGGAAAGAAGTGTGTGGAGTCTGTGATGCAGGAAAGTGAGGTGTGTGGTAGGGTTACAGCTGGTCATAGGCCACCTTTGTCTTCACGACCACTCCAGCTTTGTTTGCCAATGTCACCTGGTAGTTTGGCCCAATGTTTGTGATCCTGAGGAAAGGGAACATGTATTAGGAATATGTTTATTATCTCACAGGGATTCTGTCCGCGATATCATCCCCATCTTGTGGTGGCACAAGTTTTCTCTAGCGACCATAGTTTGTCATAGCATTTATCAGACAAACCCAAGTAAGCTCTCTTGAAGAGATAACATCTTTTTCTCTGAAAAGTGGGTAAGTAATACAACATACAATTAAAAAGTCAAGTATTAACACATCATTATTAACTTAGTATTTTTTTTAAAGCAATTATTACATGTGAACCATTTATCCAATTTATTGAGGATAACTTTTAATTAAGGTATGCAGTTAATTATGTTACCTGCACTGGCCTATCCACTGTGGTTGTAGTTTGCCACCCTTCCTCCCGACATTCCTCATATGTCTTCTCAGGACCATGTCCCCTATCTTGAAGTCAAACGTTTTGACTCCCTTTGTTTGTCGCTTTTGGTAGTGCTTAGCCTGCCGCTCTTGTGCAGTTTTGACATTTGCATGAACCTGGAAAATTCATGGTGCTATATAGGACTTACTTGGATGGGAGGCTTAAATGTCAAAACTTGCCAGTTAGAAATAACCATCCATTTTATATACACTCCATAGGACAGAAAGAACACAAAATTAAAATAATGCAATATTAGTGGAATACATTAACAAAATATACCAATATTTATGTCTGTAGCCAGGTACTCATTCATACAAACTTGCCCAAGGTTTGACACTGTCGCACAGGATTCAAACCCGAGAGTTAGAAGCTCTTACTGCTGTGCTTCTGTGCTCCATGTGAAAAGTCATAAAAATTGTCTACAAATGAATACTTGTACACACCTGCTCATGAACCTTTTCCACCTGTTCCACTACTTCATTTACATATCTGTCCACATCCTCGTCCATGAATGTTGGGATGTCGACATCTTCCTCACGGTCACCATCATCCATCTATACAATAAATCTGATTTGAAAATACTACAGAGATATTACTGTCAAATGCTGAAGATGGCCAGTGTAGGAAAGTTTTATGAGTCACATTGAATATTATAAATATGTAAAAAAAGTTGAATTGCACAAAAATCAATACCATTTCCATGCAATATATGTGTGATATAAATAAATGTAGTTATGTAAATGTATGACAACTAATAAATTGTTATTGCATTACAATCATTACATAAATAAATATTACATATAAAGGCGTGTAACATTATGGCATTCAGCAATGAATACAAGCTATGCAGATACGATAATGATCTAAGTACCTCGACAGGCAGACGTGGGTGACGGTTAAACATCAGGAAAAATGGGGTGAATTTTGTCGATGCCTGTCGTTGCGTGCGCATACTGAAGGCCACCTCTTCCAGATATTCATCCCAGTCATCCTGATGTTCACAATTCAGCTTACTCAATCTAGTCTTGAGCGTCTGGTTCATCCTAGAACAAATTTATATGGTCAAAGATGTAACGTTTATAAGAATAATGTTCTTTTCCCAATAAAAATATATATTAATAATGTATACTACTACCAGCGATAAGAGTAATATAATGCTATTTATAAATACGATATGTAAGTCTTTATTTGGGTCAGTCTAAAAAAAATTATCAGTTGTTAAATTGTTCTACATGTTTAGAAATTAAAAACAAGCATATTTTCTAGTCATATTAATACAAGTTTGTTAAGTTACACCAAAAAATAAGCATTTTTGAAGAAAAAACATGTTAAAAGAAAGCAATGTTTCTATTCATAATGCAATTCATTTTATATGTATTAAGAAATGCTTGAAATGTTGGCATTTTTAGTTATATCATTATACATATTAAATTAATATAAAAAAATTGAAATATACAGTTAATCACATGGATCCAGTGTCATTTCAACAATCTCATACACATGTCAACACGTGAGTTAGAACTTACCAATCCAATCACTAGGAAATAACTGTAAAAAACTATTAACAGAGCATGTAACTTTTAATTTGTGAACTTTCTTCACTATGTAATATTTCATAGTACAATCTTAATTGCTACCTCTCATCAAGTCCGTTAGTTTGTGGATGATATGCAGCCGTAACCATTCGGTCAATGTTGAACTTCTTGGCCAAGTCAGTATTGATGTGATTTACAAATTCTCGACCTTGGTCGGACAATAATTTCTTGGGGGCACCATATCTGTAAAAAGAGTTTGCTTTAAAACGACCTGCCTGTTCCATTACGTAGAATCATCCACTCAAGCCAGGGGTAGTATTAGCAGGAAGGCCTAATTTGTGACCAATTACTTTTTTGATTGTGTGAACCAAGTGAATGCACTAAACAGCACAGGGCAATTGCTGATAACTACAATTTTTTCTTGGATTGGATGTACAGGTATAAGTAATACCAATTATTATGTCATTTATTTATATACTGTTACATGTCTAACATATTTTAATTACCTATGCATGTTTTCGTATTAACATTGTCTGGCAATGTGTTAATATTATGTGACAGTTACTGTATATGTTTAATTTGTAGGGACGCTTTACAATTTGCTGAATTAAAGTTTAACAATCAAGGAATGACTTGCCTGCGAATGAAGCTTTTCAGGCTTCGTACCACACACTCGCCAGTCTTCCGTCTTAGGGGGTACAACTCCACGTACTTCGTGAAGTAGTCTGTCAGGGTCATGACGTATTTATACCCATTCTTGGTCTCAGGTAGTGGGCCTACAAATTAAGCTTAATTACTTTTGGATAATAACATGACATAGATTCCTTTACAAGGGGCTTCAAATTAAAATTACCATTCTGGAGAGGACATTTGTACAAATTATGTATTACATTCCTTTATTATTCAGTTGAAGTGAAAGCCTATACAAATGGAATGAACATGAAAATGTTTGAATGGCACCATGGAAAGTGTCTAACATTACCCTCTTCAACAGCGAACATCACACAATATCATCTGCCCCTCGACAACAAACATATAAATAATATATAAAAATATCCAACATTACCCTGTTGTTGACACTAACAATTACCCTCCCCCACCCATTGACACATAAAATATCCAAAACTACCCTGTTGTTGACAGCAAAAATATCAATACTATCTCCTTTTTACACTGACAATCTTCAACATTACATTAAGTAAGGATAATGTCATTGAATTTCATATAACATGGCCTACCTATGAGGTCCATCCCCACCATATGCATTGGCGCAACAATCTTTATAGGTGTCAGCTTTGGCGCTACTGTTTTAACTTTCTCATATCGCTGACATCTATCGCATTTCGAAATCTGCAATATAAGTAAGATAAGAACAAGTAACATAAAGTATGTGCGTGTTTGGTGGAATGTACACTAGTGCTCCAGTTTCTGCCTTTTGGTGGAATGTACACTAGTGCTCCAGTTTCTGCCTTTTGGTGGAATGTACACTAGTGCTCCAGTTTCTGCAATTATTTAACATAATCATAAATAAAAAAGATGACACAAATATATTATATAAAATATTTGCAAAAAAATGTCATAATTGTAAAAAGTTACAGTAAAATTATGGAAAATGTACATTATGTAGAGTGGGCAATTGGAACTTTTACCACTGCATAATACATATTATTATAATGCTATACAGTGTCCAAATGTTAACATTGCCTCACAAGTCCTATTATATCATACATATTAACTATGTTTTGACTTATTTCCAATAATAAAAAATCACATTCCAAAGGTTTACAACTCATGAACTAATGAAACCATTTAAACAACACTTGGTGGAACTGTTCTCTGCAGTGTAGATCACACAGTTGCAATTGAAACATGCATGCTGATTATGGTGAATGTATCATAAGATGATAAAATCACAATTTAGTAAAACAGTCTCAAGATAGTAACCATGCATCAGTTATGAGCAAAATACACATATATACATTACATTTATTCTAGCTATGCTACTCATTGTTCAATATAATAAATCATGTATATAAAAGTGAGTGAGCATGTATACTGGCACAAGAGATTCCTCGATAAAATAGAGGGTAAATGGTGATATTTTCAAACTGCCTATACTGGTAGTCGGCTATTATAAATCATTTATTCGCGTCACAGAGACGACAAAGAAACTGACAATGTCGAGTCGTCTTATAAAAATGTACACTGACACAATAATAATATTTGATTTATTTTAACTCTTGACGTATCGTTGCTATATGACATTATTAGTACACACACACACACACACACACACACACACACACACACACACACACACACACACACACACACACACACACACACACACACACACACACACACACACACACACACACACACACACACACACACACACACACACACACACACACACACACACACACACACACATACACACACACAACACATACACACACACAGGGTGACACACCACACGCCACCCCCCCCACACACACACATGTTAATTTGTCAATAAGTTAGAGAAACACGCGTTTCCAGATTCACCAGAAAATAATTTGGCGTAGTTGTGTGCCGTCATACTGCGGGGACGGAGGTGGATCGTGGCTGCATACATTTGCATAATTACATGCTTCCGGAAAACTCTTAAATCCAGGACGAGGGTTCAAGGGTGGTGAACTTCCGTTCTAGAAATTCGCTACCATCCCTACTAGTCAAACACCGTGTCCGCTATGTTGACACGGAAAACAAACACTCTCGTACCAAACCCGACTGCTGACCCGAGTTCCCCAAGGTGACCTAGGATAATGACATCCATCTTTTTGCCTTTATGTAACTGTGAATCTGGAGTTAAACCGCACACACCCCATAAAAGGTGTCTATATTGACTAATACCGAGCTTTGGGCGCATTTGGTCTACAGACTACACGATCTAGACATCCCTGTTCCGTTTAACTGAAGTAAAACCCGTGAAATCAAACTGTAAGTAGAAACTATAGTTATAAACATATCATCGCCGATTGTATATATTCGCGGTTGTCATCCTTTCTGTAGTTAAAACATATACGTGTGTTGGCGAAGTGTTTCTGACGTAAACAGGGTGACGTAGCCTGTGTGTTTTGGTTGTCATTGTGTCACTCGGCAGAATAACGGGTTCATTTGTGATCGCTGTAGAGGCCACTAGGGTTTGGAGGGTACCCAGTGATCTCGGCCTGTTCGGGGGTATATTGTTGACCAGAAACGATAGCGGCATGAAGTCGGCCAGTGAATTCGGCCTGTGCAGCAGTGAATTCGGCCTGTGCAGCAGTGAACTCGGCCTGTATAGCCAGTGATCTCGGCCTGTTTGAGTGATGTTAGCCAGCGTTTTTTGTGCAACATAATTACATTGTATTTTGTATTGTGATAACTGCTACATCATGTCCAATATGTTGCATGGTTGTTTTCGACAGCGATCTCTGTTTTTTATAACGTCTTTTTGTTTTGTTGGGTTATTTATGCGAGGCAGTGATCTCGGCGTGTTTGAGTGATGTTAGCCATATATTTGTTGTGTGTATATTGATGTATAGTTTTGTTTTGTTTGGTTATTTATGTAAACAATTCGACATTATCATCGGCAATTTCTGCGTGATGTGTACTAGTATTATAGTGATTGCCGCCAATATATCTACCACTGATCACTGACAGCAAATTATATTTAAATGCAAATAAAACTGACTTAATCATTATTGGTAAATCAATGCAGTGTAGTTAATTTGATGTGTTTTCCCTACGCGTATTTTGAAACAGCATATCACGCCAGCAACCTCGGTGAGCAGGGGTGTCATGTAATAAACATTTATATTAACTACTTCGACTTGTAACGAAGTAGTTTTATCTAAGGTAATGCTACTTTTTACCTCGTTATTTTAATTTACTTCCGCGACATATTTTCGTTACTGTTTTTCTGAACTACGTCGCCTTATGGCATTCCGCCCGTCAACAACATTTCATTAAACGTATTTAAGTTAAACAAATTAGAGCTACGGTAAACTATATTAACGCGGTGATAACTGTCACTTGTTTGTGTGAGTATTGTCAAATCTTTGGGAACAGTAAATGTGGTGCGAGGCATTGACTTTTTTTTGCGCCGACATCAATCGAATCGTTTCCCTTAATTCTGCCAGTCGTGACTTCCGCGAATAGGCGCTTTCGGCGACTTGCAAAAAATTGAAATTCACACACAGGCTACGCCTTGCATAATAACGGGACTTATATGCTTTAATGTAGCGTAGTAGGGAAGATCAGTATGCTAACATCGCGCCTTTTACCATCTGTTGACAACTGGAATACTGCTTATGGATGTTGAGATTGACCAATCCTTTTGTCTTGATGCGCCTCTGAGCTTCGTTTCCAATGATTTCTTGGTCTTGTCACCGATAACATGCTATTTGTTGGCACAATAGGGGGTATTGTTTAAGGGTTTTGGTGAGCTTCCAAATATTAATAACGTTCCGACTATGAATCGGGGCTAGTTTGTAGAAGACACAAGGCATAATGTAGACAGTTTGTATTTTATTAAGCAAATGCAACAATTCCCCATGACACAATGCATAAATAAAAAACAATGCATTAATACAAACACTGCTTGGTTGGAGCTAAATATCATACGTTACACTGTTTGTTTACAAAAGAACGCTTCAAGTCAGTAAACATGCTGAGGAGAGACATGAGTTGTGACTTGTGTCAGATGACATTGTTGTAGCTTGTGCGGTCGTAACACCAGGCACAGTAGCTATACAGTCTTGTAGCTTGTGCGGTCGTAACACCAGGCACTGTAGCTATACAGTCTTGTAGCTTGTGCGGTCGTAACACCAGGCACTGTAGCTATACAGTCTTGTAGCTTGTGCGGTCGTAACACCAGGCACTGTAGCTATACAGTCTTGTAGCTTGTGCGGTCGTAACACCAGGCACTGTAGCTATACAGTCTTGTAGCTTGTGCGGTCGTAACACCAGGCACTGTAGCTATACAGTCTTGTAGCTTGTGCGGTCGTAACACCAGGCACTGTAGCTATACAGTCTTGTAGCTTGTGCGGTCGTAACACCAGGCACTGTAGCTATACAGTCTTGTAGCTTGTGCGGTCGTAACACCAGGCACTGTAGCTATGCAGTCTTGTAGCTTGTGCGGTCGTAACACCAGGCACTGTAGCTATACAGTCTTGTAGCTTGTGCGGTCGTAACACCAGGCACTGTAGCTATACAGTCTTGTAGCTTGTGCGGTCGTAACACCAGGCACTGTAGCTATACAGTCTTGTAGCTTGTGCGGTCGTAACACCAGGCACTGTAGCTATACAGTCTTGTAGCTTGTGCGGTCGTAACACCAGGCACTGTAGCTATACAGTCTTGTAGCTTGTGCGGTCGTAACACCAGGCACTGTAGCTATACAGTCTTGTAGCTTGTGCGGTCGTAACACCAGGCAGCTATACTTGTAGCTTGTGCGGTCGTAACACCAGGCACTGTAGCTATACAGTCTTGTAGCTTGTGCGGTCGTAACACCAGGCACTGTAGCTATACAGTCTTGTAGCTTGTGCGGTCGTAACACCAGGCACTGTAGCTATACAGTCTTGTAGCTTGTGCGGTCGTAACACCAGGCACTGTAGCTATACAGTCTTGTAGCTTGTGCGGTCGTAACACCAGGCACTGTAGCTATACAGTCTTGTAGCTTGTGCGGTCGTAACACCAGGCACTGTAGCTATACAGTCTTGTAGCTTGTGCGGTCGTAACACCAGGCACTGTAGCTATACAGTCTTGTAGCTTGTGCGGTCGTAACACCAGGCACTGTAGCTATACAGTCTTGTAGCTTGTGCGGTCGTAACACCAGGCACTGTAGCTATACAGTCTTGTAGCTTGTGCGGTCGTAACACCAGGCACTGTAGCTATACAGTCTTGTAGCTTGTGCGGTCGTAACACCAGGCACTGTAGCTATACAGTCTTGTAGCTTGTGCGGTCGTAACACCAGGCACTGTAGCTATACAGTATTGTAGCTTGTGCGGTCGTAACACCAGGCACTGTAGCTATACAGTCTTGTAGCTTGTGCGGTCGTAACACCAGGCACTGTAGCTATACAGTATTGTTGTTTTTCCTAGCACATATATAAGACGTAGTACACCGTATGTCCCTGTATGTAGTACTATCGCCCCGTCCGCTGGCTGCGACTGACTCGCTGTGAGTGCACTCAGGCGTAGCGTGGTGTGCAGTGTGACATTGTGTAAAGCTACGATGCTACATTGAGCTTGACTGACCTACACAACAAAGATCTCTGACTGTTTTATCTGCGGCCCAAGTCAGCGTGTCAGTACATGTGCATTGGAGCAAAACGCAGCGTGTGTTGAAAGTCAGTGCAGAGACATACCTGTCCCGTGAACCACCCGCACACTGTCAGTAAGTCTGTACGGATTCGTGTGTATACTCAGCATGCATATAATATAGGCCAAACGGGCCTTAACTGGAACCTGTCGCGAGCCCGTCAAATACTGTAAAAACCCAACACACCTAATCCGACGAATGTCAATTAGGTATGTTTTCATTATACGTATACTTAGTATTCTACCAATGTGTTGCGTTTGCTATCAAAGTTGACCATCTGAGCTTCCTTTATGTCAATCAATCAATCAATATGTTTATTTTCCAACACAATACAGATTATTGTAACAAAGACAGTTTAGTGTTAAAAAGGGGTATACTGAAGATTTATCTTATATATTCGTATACCTCTATTACATTGTTTCGTAGCTGAATCATTGTGATAACGTATAATGTTAATGTTTATATCAATCAACTGTAACATAAGTCATTTTAACTATACTACAAAGTAATACATTAATAGTAAATGTAATACTAATAATGGAGAGTTTCACATACATAATTGTATCAGAATAATATTGTGTATGTAAACTGTTACACCAGAAAATCATACAGTAATATCATATTTGCTAACCATATTAGTTTTAACTGATTAACAAATGAGCGGAAATTTTGCACTTTTGCAATGTTGAAAGGTAATGAATTCCAGATTTTTACACCATAAATTGACAGACAGCGTGATTTCATTAGTTCTCACACACTTATTGACATTCTAATCGAGAAGAATGTAATGTGGTGTTTTTGGTAAACAGGCTTTGCACATTGACAGGTATTGGCATATTGTTAAAGGTCTTAAACATAATTGACTGGATCTTCAAATCTACCAAGTCTAAATTTCAATATTCGATATCGGTGAAATAACATACTAGTGTGACACAATCTGTTGACATCACACATTAATCTAACCACCTTTTTTGTATAGTAATACAGTGGTACTATATATGGTTCCCCAAATTTCACAGCAATAAGTAAGTATTGGTAAAAACAGTGAATAATATAGTGTAAAAGCTAGCTGTGCAAAAGAAATATTGCTACACTACTACAGGTCAGGCCGAGTAGAACAACGCCATTGTAGTCCTTCCGGTCCAACTTGGTGTGTGTGTGTGCGTGCGTGTGTGTGTGTGTGTGCATGCATGCCTTAATGTGTGCATGCGTGTGGCATGTGTCATTGTGCGTATATAGGTACATGTTATTATCGTTTGTGCTGACACAGGTACTGCATATAGAACAGACAAAATGTTATGAATTATTTCAATATTGTTATTTCTTTAATGTTCCGTTTGTAGACTAGCCATGGCTCATGCTGTTACTTCTTCTACTGCCGGGGCTACTGCGGCAAAGCCTCGAGGTAAAATACATTTTCATGCATGATTGGCGATTGCCCATCTATTCCATACCACACCAAGGGGGTTCTCGGTAAAAAATCCCCGATCAAAAATTCTCCAGAAGATCGCTTTATACAGTTCCAATTATTGTTTACGAAACATGATGTAAATAATATGTCACAGAATAAGTGATGTTCTTTTATATTGATTGTATTTGCATAACAGTTGGTGGTTAACATTAACATATACATTAACGTCGATGGCGTAAGACCACATTAAGGATTCGTCCGCCATTACCTAATTAAAGAGTACCCTTGAAAATAGCGTTTTGGTGTGATGTGTTAATTTTTTTCGAGCACTACTTTTACATAGGACATGTTAGTCCAGTGAATACTGCATTAGATCTTTTATGAGGTAGCAATAAATATGCGCCAGTTGCTTGTATATTCGCATAGTGGCTATTTTGCTGAACGAACGCTCCAATGTTTAAAAATCCGTCATCAGATTGGGGCAAAAATGAGGAATGAGAATTTCATGAATTTTCCACAGCATTTGTGTAAATGGAGGTTAAATATGCTGTAAAATTGTCAAGAAGATTGCTAGAGAAACTTTGCAGAAAATGAACAAAACGTTATAATTGCTGCCTATGTAAAATCTAATGTAGTCTAGCTTACTCCTGATTGTTCGGATATGTTATTTCAAGTTGTTATTTCATGCAGTCCCCACATAACTAATGATACCACGTGTTATTTTGTCAGCTCAATTTGAGAACAAGTTTCTACTGAGGCTCGCTAACTTTGAGTTGGCCCCCAAGCACCAGTTCAGCCTTGGTGTGCTGTTGGAGTTGGAACCGGCAGCGATACGCGCAATGATTAAGGACTCGGAAGACGCGGCAGCGACCAACACGTTTGCGCTACTAGAGTCTTGGCGGAGTAATTGGAAGACCGTCGGCAACTACACAGCTAGTTACGACCAGCTGTGTGAAGCGTACCTCGAGTTGAAGCGGGGCGACATCGCCGAGTTCATACGGCGAGGTGAGTGTCACAATTCGGTCTTAACATCGATCAGGCCTTTAGCCAGAAGTAATGTTTTGCCAGTCTTAAATATATCAAAAATGTGCCTTTTAGCATGCGAACGGCTTGCGTGGAAGCCATTCACGCCAATCACAGCCGTTATTGACTAGTTTAGCTTTTTTCAATGTCAAACCTGCATCATTTGAGACGTTTATTTAATTGACGCTGATCTATTTGATTTGTTTCACTACCAGCTGTGACAAGGATAGTCAATAATGTGGGCCTCTAGGCTTTTAATTAATCTCGTGGCCAGTTGGCCCCCTCTAAATTCCATCAGTCTTATCAGTAAGTTGTTAGTTACGAAATATTGGCTAGTCTTCAAGATGGGCAGACGGGTCTCTTGCTAAGTCCCTAGCAGGCAGTCTGTTCCTAGATTTCATTTATTAATTAATATAACGTTCTTAAGACTGGTAACTATGTTGGATGTGCACTGCCCGCCAAATTATGTTTCGTAAGCCCTTAACAATGTTTGCAATTCCAAAGATACGACACCACAGCATGTTCAAATAATAAACAAAACATCCAGTTTTAAACAAGCTTTATTGACAATATGGCAGAGGGGGGCTGAGTTAACCACAATAACCTTTGATGTTCAGCGATGTTCCATTTTCCCACGTTCAACACAGCAGACTTTCTTTTACAAATTACTGCGCTGGTTCATTTTGGGTAGAAGAACAGACTGCCCCCTCCCTTTACCAGTCATAACAATACAGTGGCGTACATGTTTTTTATTTAACTTTAATTTAATGTTTTTAATATATTGCCCGTTGGTAGATAATTGATCCAAGCGTAGCGAATGAACACGGAAAGGGGCGACTGGACCTCAACGGATGGGAGAGATACGCTTATAATGCCCCCAAATTAGCGTATTAATAGATATATGCTGGTTTCTGTTGTGTTAAAGTTAAATATGCAACAGGTAAAACAGGGAAATATAGACCTCAGGCTTATATAACAATTATGAACATGCTGCTGATGTAATAGTTGTATAGTCTAATGTCGAAAGTAATTATGTCAATGCCGTGTGTTAGAACATAATTTGAGTTGCATTTACAACAGAGCAAGTTCGATGCCTGAAGGAGCAACTTCACAAGGCGAAGGAGGAGAATCAACGTAGAGTTCAGTTCAACGGTACGTCTGACTTGGCACCAGGAAGAGTGAGGAAGTCTCTATTAAAATGCCATACGTTACTGTAAGGTGACTTAGAACATAACGTGCCAGCATACCGGCATACATGCATGGCGGGGAAAGTAATGCATACAAGGTGCATAGCTAATGTGAAGAAATATGCAAAGTTTATTTACAGCATGCTTGTCCAACTGCTTGTGCTCGAGCCGTCTGGGATTGTCCAACGTATTTACCATACGATGGTCACACAAAAGTTCTTTCGGGCTCAGTAAGGGGTTGCACTCTGTTTCGCCTTAAAGGTGTGCCTAAACCCTCTTCGGCATGTTGCCTATAATCCCACGAATATCAAGTTTTCCAAGCATAGAACACCATCTGTAGCTTGTTATTTTGAACAAAGAAACTAAGATAACATGGTACTGTGGATATGAGATGTGGGCAATGGTAGGTTTTGTTTCAGAACAAATCCGAGATGCGAGGGAGGAATTGAGAAAGGAAAGAGAAGACTTCGAATCGACCAAGAGGACGTACGATGGTGAGAGAGAGAGAGAGAGAGAGAGAGAGAGAGAGAGAGAGAGAGAGAGAGAGAGAGAGAGAGAGAGAGAGAGAGAGAGAGAGAGAGAGAGAGAGAGAGAGAGAGAGAGAGACAGAGAGACAGAGAGAGGGCAATTATTAAATGCTCTTCAAATATTATTTTTGATCAAATATTTTTGTATTATTTACAACTGGGTTCATAGAAATACAATAACAAAGAGGGTGGTTGAGGAAGGGTGACTGACCTGACGAAAGGGGTTAGCATGGAATGCAGTCTAACGGGAAGATTGGTGAGATGCTGGATGAGATGGACAGGCCACTTAGTAAGAACGGATGAATGCAAACTAGTTAAGAGAGCAGAGGCGGAACACATGAAGGACTCAAAAAAGGGGAAGGCCACAGGTGAGATGGGAGGACTGTGAGAGGAGGGACATGAGAAGGCTGGGGGAGGATGAAAGATGGAGAGAGGGGGGGCTGCTGGTAGAAAACAATGGAAAGAATAAACAGAACGAGTGGGTTAACATTACTTCACCTGGCTCTCTCCTCTGTACAGCAGGTGACACGAAGGAAGAGCAGGGTTCGTTATAATTGCAATAACAGTTGATAAATTAGTTTCATATTCTATGTTGATATTTAAGTATAGAATGCATACGAAACATGTATAATTACAGGGGCGTAGCCAGGATTGAC
Source organism: Paraescarpia echinospica (assembly GCA_020002185.1). Lineage (NCBI taxonomy): Eukaryota > Metazoa > Annelida > Polychaeta > Sabellida > Siboglinidae > Paraescarpia > Paraescarpia echinospica. The sequence goes on from CM034537.1 coordinate 61,902,071, forward strand.
ATGTTGGGGGGTTTCCAAACGGGTATTACCAGTGGCGCGGGAACGAAATTCATATTGGGGGGGAGGGTGCTACCGGAGCTTCAGCACTCCTGACAAAATTTCGCCGCCGCTCCGCCGCATATCTTCACATCTTCCTTCACCTTGTGGCTGTCTCGGTTGGCTCGACTGCGACATCGGGGTGCTGTTTAAAATTGTCACCGCTGCGCCGCTGTAACATCAGCTTCTCCGCTGTGTCGGCTGTGAACTCATGATATCTGAACATGGGGGGGGGCAGTGCTGTTCAAAACCAAGTTATAACATTAACCCTGTTCCCGCGCCTATGGGTATTACCGTCATCCTTCCGTGTACTCACGTACATTGCCATACTTTTGATCATACAGCAGTGCAGAAATTTGGGGGGTTTCCGGGCAACCAAAACCCCCCTGGATACGCCACTGAATTACATAGGAATTGTTTCGTTTCAGAACAAAACCGACTTGCGAGGGAGGAAGCAAGCAACGCGAAAGAAGAACTGAAAACTTACAAGGAAAAGCATGAAGGTAAGTGGTGGAATTATTTCAGTTGTCAGAGAATAGTATTTTTAAAGAAAACATAATTATGTTACGAATGCCATTAAAATTTGGTATTGTCATCGCCCTATCTTGAGTAGGGCTAGAGTCGAGCATACAGTTGAACTGGCATTAGTCCTGCGAACTCAAAATGTGTAAATCAATCGACGAATGACTGAAACACGTATAAATGCAACTTTGTTATGCAAATCATGACATATCTACATATGTACATATTATATTATAGCGGCAGTAGCAACATTGCAGTTTGAACGTTTTTAATTACCCTCCGTAATAGTGTTCTTGAAAATGTTTTAACTGAAAAGTTGGTCATTTGAATCATACATGGGCTGTTATTGTGAAATGAAAAACTGCCCAAGCAATTATTATAAATAATAATAACGAAATTAAACGTTGTTTCTGTGTTAATTGTTTGTTTGTTTATGCGTGTGCGTATTGCGATCCCGATTAATCTAAATTGCGTCATCAATGTTTACATCTTTAAAATACCCACTGTGTCACAAACAGTAGATGAATTGTATGGACGGAAATACAGTAGCAACACCGAATTTGCAGATTGAACGTTTTAATGCATTGTTGAAAATGTTTTAATTGAAAAGTAGCTGGTTTGGAGAAACAAAGCTATATTTTCATTTGAATCATACATGTAGTGTCATTTCGAAATCAAATATTGTTTAAGCAATTATTGCACACAATAATAACGACTTTAAGCATTGTCCGTTTTCAGACGAAATAAACCGTCTAAAGCAGGAGAAAGCTCAATCCAAGGCCAAAGCAGAAGGTATTATTTGTATCATATACTTACATCGTCGTCATTATGGTAAACTAATTACTTGTTCATCTGAGGTCTGTTCATCTGAGGACTGTTCGCTTATAGTTAAAAATATCATCTTAAATGTGCTCAGTTTTTGCCAAATACGCCGTCTAAGGGGTAAGCACAATGCAACGCCGTCAAAGGTGATATTTGTTATACTTGTACATCGTATTCTAGTTGTTCATCTAATGCTGCCTTTATGACGCAATATGTGTTTGTAACTTGTATTACAAGCAATAGTGTGTATATTGTAGATTAGTAGCCAACATATGATATCAGTGTATTTGGTAGAAGTGTATGTCCCCTCAGCTCGTGAACGTAAGGACAATAGAAGGAAGCGTACAGAAATGTTGAAGAATATAATATCATCTGTCGTATAGAAAGTGTTAGGTGTGGCAATTTATGAGATATATTGAATTGTAGCATGCATTTATTTACATACGTATTAGTGCATGTAATTGCCGCTTAATTTAAACTACATCGCCCTATCTATGTCTATTAGGATTACAAATGAGAGTAAAATAGAAATGCAACTTTTTATGCAGACCGTAAGAAATATGTATGTATATTATAACACAGTTTTCTAGAGTATATGTTATATTTATACAGTTTTGCTGAAATTTGAAAAATGACAATCGTAATGTTAAAAGCACGTGTTTCAGAGGAAATCCAAAGGCTGTCGGAAGAGATAAAGTCCTTGAAAATGAAAGTGCCGTCAGGTAACCCGAAACGTATCTGTGTGTTTGTGTGTGCACGCATGCGTATATACATACGAATACTCACATACACGCGCACAATTTCGTTTCACTTCGTAATGTAATGACATTACAAATTATTATTATTATTATTAAAACATAAGTGTTATTCTACAATTGATATAATATATATATATATATATATATGTATAATTATAAACAATGTAAACTATTCTCAAAGTAGTAAATAATCAAATTAAGTAGCCATCAATTTAAATCTAACACACTAAAATTAACCTAAGTTAGTTGGTGTTGACGGGTCAAATCATGTTTTACAAATGGGACTTATACCATGAAAAATACTCTTTGCTGGGATATTATACGCGGTTGCAGAGAGAAAGTTATTATTCCCATGCTCTGAGATCGTGATAGTGTTATAAACTATGAGCATCATGACTGTGACAACAGCGCTTGCTCGTATGTTTCAGCACTTGCCGTAGACGAAGTGAAGGCAGCGGCCCAGCCATGTGAGTGTTCTCTTTACATACTACCTTCCATACTGTCTCTTTCAGCCGTCTACTAATGAATCTGCCAGTGAGTTTCTAACCATGTGGCGAAGTTGCATCATCCCATAGTAACAGAAATAAAGACATTATAGACCCGCTTGAGGAACGAGAGAAGCGTTCATGTCTTTGTGCAGAAAAGTTTTGTGGATCTTACCACGACCTGTTGAATACAAATTGCTCACTCAGTTGAGTAGACGTGTCATAATAATAATGACGTATATTTATTAGTGTCATGCATAGTCCCAAATGTAACGTTGACATTCGCACGTTTGTGCAATATCAACCATTGACCGAATCAAGTCTTTCTAACTGAGAGCGTGTGTAGATATTTATAAATCAGTGGAGGGATAGAAAGAACAATCAGCCCAATTTAAGATGTTGCTCAATACGTGTTTTAATCTCCAGCAAAAAACGAAAGCAGCGAGGATTCGAAGCGCCGGAAGCTGCGTGTCATCTCCCTTCTAAGAAAGCATCAAGTGGCAGATTTGTGGACGACTGTGTCTGACCAAATACTCGAGGAAGGGGAGCTGGATATCAGCGCCATCACAATCAGCGTCCAAGAGCTGCAGGACATGACTTATCTGTTCAACTCTGGTGCTGCAAACAACGTCTCCAGCGTCAAGTGAGTGTCTCATTGACTAAGTATATAGGCGTCGGGACCGGAGGATTTGTTGGGATGGGGAGCTGGAGGTTTAACTCCAATATTTTGGCAAAGGTGTGCAGTTGGCGGTTTTGGTGTGCCTCACCCCGCATATACTAATCACGTTCCGACGTCTATAAAGTAGTCACGTATTTGTGATAGGAGTGTTGATACGTGTGTACGTTCATACCAACCGACGTATCACACTCTTTCACCTAAATATACCCGTCAAGTACCCATTCGATTATGCAGGTGTTTTACTTCAGACACTGTGTTTACGAATACGGCTAATGTTTCACTGCTTGGATGCAGTGAATTTTATGTGTCAGCAATCTGAGCCGTACTAGCTATACAATCAATCCTGCAGAATAGGAAGATCTTTCAACATGTTGTTTATCATGTTCGTTACACAACGTAAAACAACTAGACTATAAATGGTAGCAGGCGGGCAACCGTGATTGCAATACGTGTTGCAGGACTAATTCATGTTCACGGATATGTTTCAATTTACTTCCATTGAAAAAGTTAAATTATGTCATAAAATATCGATTCCGCGGTTTCTACCGATTTAATAAATTCCTGACTTTCCGTTGAAAAAAGGTGGATTCCGTTCCAAGCCATCGATTCCTCGATCAACCTACGTAGACACATACGATTACTTTTAATTCAAGTTTTTCGTGCATTGAACCTTTATAAATTAAGTACTAATAGTAGTAATATACGTTGGTAAACAGCTTAAAGTCTACGTTATATTAAAAAATATGTCAGCTATGTACAATGTATACATGCAGGCAATTCGCATCAGCATCTTTACCAAAACAATTTTTTGATTATGCTACGAAAATTTAAAATCGCAATATTCTAAATATATATAATCATTGAAGAACAGTATAGTAATACTGCTAAGCGCGTCTAGCACCAACTTTTATGACGTCCATGGTTGTAAACATCGAACAGTATTGTGCACTATACAATATGACGTCCATGGTTGTAAACATCGAACAGTATTGTGCACTATACAATATGACGTCCATGGTTGTAAACATCGAACAGTATTGTGCACTATACAATATGACGTCCATGGTTGTAAACATCGAACGGTATTGTGCACTATACAATATGACGTCCATGGTTGTAAACATCGAATGGTATTGTGCACTATACATTATTTATGGAGTTGGTAATATTTATTTAACAGCATAATATAAATGCTATATTTCATAGGGAATTCTTATTGTTTACTAGAAGTCTGCTTGTTTTGGGTTATCTAGAAGGCAGTAATGATTTTGATGTAAAACATAATGATTATGATAATCTCGTGCTTCACTGCCTGACCAACAAAATCATTTGTGAAATTAATATTCTAACTACATACATAATTTACTAAATCGGGTTGAGCAGCATATACTATTGGTTAAGGTAGTAAATGTCAGTGTTTGTCTGCTGATCAAATAGTGTAGTCTTTAATAATGTGCTATTAGTGTTTCTTGCAAGCAACAGTTAAAGACGATACGATCACAAAGCGGGTCAAACAGTTTAAGCTCACCCATCGATACCAAGATAAACGTCCTGCCTAAAATACGCCATCGATGTTGTTCTCAACAATTATATGCACGTCGACGACAATAATCTAAGGGATACCATTCGTACCACCGACAACAATATATTAATCGTGCCACGCTTGAACATTGAACGATACGGTCGACGGGGGTTCTCCGTGTTGGCACCGCGCCTTTGGAACGGTCTGCCTTTGTATATCCGTGACGCTGACTCTCCCGAACTTTTACGTCTCAGCTAAAGACACATATTTTTTATAAAAGAATTTCAAGATTATTTTATAACATCTTTTCATTCTAGCGTCACTACATGGTTTATTTTATACTACATTTTAACTATTTTTTAATTTAATTACTTGATTAATTTTAAAACAGCAAATATTTAAATCTTAGATAGTTAAGTCTATTTAATATTTAGCCGACATTTCATTTTATATTAGTTATTCATTTACAAATGTATATTCAAATTTCGCATTGGGTTCTTATTTGTTATACATTTTTTTATGTAAAATAAGTATTGTATTGTAGCAAGCATCTTTTAACAATGTTGTATTTTAAACGCCTTTGAGTAGGATTTTATCCCGAAGATATGACAGTATATAAATACAATTTATGATTTATATATTATATTATTTTACCCCCGTTACATTGTATTATTAATCTAACGAAGATTACGTTTTACAAAATATCAACACGGTTAATGCATAAGTAGATACACATTTGAGGTAGCGCCTAAACATTACACTACTGTGAAGAGTGTTCTTATGGTAAATAAATATGACACACAAATAATATGCCATAGGTATGCCATATTGTGTTTTATAATGTTTTATTGGCACAAGACTGTATGTCTTGAACAGTAACGATCATGTAATCATTCTAAAACAAACGCCCTAACAAAAATAATAGTAAGCAACTGTACTGTTCGCTTTCAAATGACATGAAAATAATATAGTCTCACGCTATTACCAATTTGTTTTCGTTCAACATTTATGAAATCTATCTGCGCAACAAATATTGAATACAAAGAGACTGGTTCCCGGTAATTTCGACGGTTAACATTTCATAAGACATTTTGTTTCAAAACATTCAGAAGCGACTTTAGCGTTCGTCGGACGGTTTTTAATCTGATTCAAACAGTTTGTCACAATTTCCGATACCGTATTTAACTCACTCTGTATTTAAGTAACTCTGGTTGTATGTGTACTTGTTCTGTGAATTGAATGGTGAGATCAGTATAGATAAATTGCTTTTAAATCGAACAATGACAGAGCAATTGATAGATTTAAATGGCACAATACAATACATCGCCGCTCGGTCGCTGATAACTCGTTGGCATTGACTTATTCACAATATAATGACACTGAGGGTAAATTTTGTACAGATAACATCTTAGTTTTAACATAATTATTGATAGAGTAAATGAACAGTTCCAACAGTTTTACGTAAAACAAGCAACAATTTGTCATGTTTGTCACATTTTGAGTCGCCAAAATTTTACTTGGCAGACGCGTTGAATAACACGTTTTAATACTTTTATTAAATTATTATGTCTTAGACTTAGTTATTAAAATTAAACTTATCACAATATAATTTCCCACAATATTACAATACTATCTCTAAGACTAAGGCCTTACATAGTTTCTTGATAATTTTAATTGAGCCGGACAACCATATCACGCCCGGTTCGTTATGTCTTATGACATGTATTACTCGTTAAAATACAAGCTTATAAGCATGACTGTATAAATCAATGTCCACGCCCATTTTTATTGTTGGAATGCTATGATAATGACGCTGTACATGGTAAGTACCTAACATAACAATATATATCATTTCCTGCCACATTTTAAAACAATCAGTCATCAAAAACAGTGCTGTGATATCAGGTATGATTTGATATACGTGTCTAATCTCGCTGTCGCACATTGCATTAATTAACAAACAATTAGATTATGTTATATAAATGTATTGCATGTTTATGTAGATGAGTAACCTAACGTTGTTTGTTTATTTTGCAGCCTGGTCAGCTGTTGTCTCCCCAGCAGCGATGAACTGGCCGATCTGTTGGCGGCTGCGGGTCGTTTGTCGGAGCTCTCAGAGCTAAGGTATAAGTTGTCACAAGGAACATGTACGGTTGGTATTTAATGTGGGTTTGATTAATCTATATTTTAATCAATGTAACTACGATATATATATATATATAAAATAGTGCATTTTGCTTTCAACGTGAATTATGAGGTCCAAACTACGTTTATTCACATCAATAACTAGATTAAAATACAACACAATTAATATGTCGCTCTCGCATCTTTGTGCAATATGTATTTATTTTGAAGAATTCAGTGTAATTGATAAATGTGTAAAGATCATTCATGGAAAGTTAATTGTATAATTCTACATTTTGTTAGTTTCGACGACTTCCTGAAACTTTACATTATTTTCGAGGTAAACTTTTCGTGCGACGTCGAATCTACGTTTTAGAAACAAACTAACAAACTCGTCAACAAGACGCGTCGTCTTTTGACATTTCACGGATTATTCCTTCACAAAGTCGCTTTATTCAGGTCTGCGCGAAGAGACAAATGTCGGGTGAGTTTAGTGGGATGTGTTTAATGTGTCGTATTGAGTGAACTGTTGAACTGATGTCGCAGTCATTTAGATGTGACGTTTGTTTAGCCTCCGGAACAACGACCTGCGCGGCCGACCGACGTCTGTCATCGCCGACAACATCGACCACTGGCCGCGGCTGAGGCTACTGCGGTATGTTAGATTACATTGAACTGATAATGTCTGGAGAGACTGAAGTATGTTAGATTACATTGAACTGATAATGTCTGGAGAGACTGAAGTATGTTAGATTACATTGAACTGATAATGTCTGGAGAGACTGAAGTATGTTCGATTACATTGAACTGATAATGTCTGGAGAGACTGAAGTATGTTCGATTACATTGAACTGATAATGTCTGGAGAGACTGAAGTATGTTGGATTACATTGAACTGATATTGTCTGGAGAGACTGAAGTATGTTAGATTACATTGAACTGATAATGTCTGGAGAGACTGAAGTATGTTAGATTACATTGAACTGATAATGTCTGGAGAGACTGAAGTATGTTAGATTACATTGAACTGATAATGTCTGGAGAGACTGAAGTATGTTAGATTACATTGAACTGATAATGTCTGGAGAGACTGAAGTATGTTAGATTACATTGAACTGATAATGTCTGGAGAGACTGAAGTATGTTGGATTACATTGAACTGATAATGTCTGGAGAGACTGGAGTATGTTAGATTACATTGAACTGATAATGTCTGGAGAGACTGAAGTATGTTAGATTACATTGAACTGATAATGTCTGGAGAGACTGAAGTATGTTAGATTACATTGAACTGATAATGGCTGGAGAGACTGAAGTATGTTAGATTACATTGAACTGATAATGTCTGGAGAGACTGAAGTATGTTAGATTACATTGAACTGATAATGTCTGGAGAGACTGAAGTATGTTAGATTACATTGAACTGATAATGGCTGGAGAGACTGAAGTATGGTAGACTACATTGAACTGATAATGTCTGGAGAGACTGAAGTATGTTAGATTACATTGAACTGATAATGTCTGGAGAGACTGAAGTATGTTGGATTACATTGAACTGATAATGTCTGGAGAGACTGAAGTATGTTAGATTACATTGAACTGATAATGTCTGGAGAGACTGAAGTATGTTAGATTACATTGAACTGATAATGTCTAGAGAGACTGAAGTATGTTAGATTACATTGAACTGATAATGTCTGGAGAGACTGAAGTATGTTAGATTACATTGAACTGATAATGTCTGGAGAGACTGAAGTATGTTGGATTACATTGAACTAATAATGTCTGGAGAGACTGAAGTATGTTAGATTACATTGAACTGATAATGTCTGGAGAGACTGAAGTATGTTGGATTACATTGAACTGATAATGTCTGGAGAGACTGAAGTATGTTAGATTATATTGAACTGATAATGTCTGGAGAGACTGAAGTATGTTAGATTACATTGAACTGATAATGTCTGGAGAGACTGAAGTATGTTAGATTACATTGAACTGATAATGTCTGGAGAGACTGAAGTATGTTGGATTACATTGAACTGATAATGTCTGGAGAGACTGAAGTATGTTAGATTACATTGAACTGATAATGTCTGGAGAGACTGAAGTATGTTAGATTACATTGAACTGATAATGTCTGGAGAGACTGAAGTATGTTGGATTACATTGAACTGATAATGGCTGGAGAGACTGAAGTATGTTAGATTACATTGAACTGATAATGTCTGGAGAGACTGAAGTATGTTGGATTAACTGAAGTATGTTAGATTACATTGAACTGATAATGTCTGGAGAGACTGAAGTATGTTAGATTACATTGAACTGATAATGTCTGGAGAGACTGAAGTATGTTGGATTACATTGAACTGATAATGGCTGGAGAGACTGAAGTATGTTAGATTACATTGAACTGATAATGGCTGAAGAGACTGAAGTATGTTAGATTACATTGAACTGATAATGTCTGGAGAGACTGAAGTATGTTAGTTGGATTACATTGAACTGATAATGTCTGGAGAGACTGAAGTATGTTGGATTACATTGAACTGATAATGTCTGGAGAGACTGAAGTATGTTGGATTACATTGAACTGATAATGTCTGGAGAGACTGAAGTATGTTAGATTACATTGAACTGATAATGTCTGGAGAGACTGAAGTATGTTAGATTACATTGAACTGATAATGTCTGGAGAGACTGAAGTATGTTCGATTACATTGAACTGATAATGTCTGGAGAGACTGAAGTATGTTCGATTACATTGAACTGATAATGTCTGGAGAGACTGAAGTATGTTAGATTACATTGAACTGATAATGTCTGGAGAGACTGAAGTATGTTAGATTACATTGAACTGATAATGTCTGGAGAGACTGAAGTATGTTAGATTACATTGAACTGATAATGTCTGGAGAGACTGAAGTATGTTAGATTACATGGAACTGATAATGTCTGGAGAGACTGAAGTATGTTAGATTACATTGAACTGATAATGTCTGACGTCTCATTAACTACAACAAACTTGTTATTAACTCACCATCTATAAACACATCTCGCAATATTGTCAACGGATTCTACACATTGACACTTGTCGTGAAAGTGGATGTTGTCTTTTGTTGACATTATGTGACTTGTCGTAATTGTTGACACTGGTTTGTTTACTTGCGGGTGTTGGACATAAACAGTTGTGTTTGTCAACAGCCTGAACCAGTGCAACCTTGATGACACTGACGTCGGCCGTCTGGTGTCAACGCTGTCGTCAGCGACGTCGTTGGAGGTGTTATGGTGAGTAGAGTCCTGAAGTCTACAGCACACGCACTAACACGTATCAACACTGAGCACACTACACACGCACATACACACGCACGTACACGTATCAACACTGAGCACACTACATACACACGTACACACGCACTAACACGTATCAACCACGTGTACAACGTCACATACACACGCACCAGCCAACACGCATCAGATGTAGAATGTACACACGCACTGACACACACATTTAAGAAGACGCACACACGCACGCACGAACACTCGCACTGGTAGTTTTTAACTCCACGTGTACAGCCTATTCTCACACAAAACGTTTTTACCACGTCACTTCCCGTGCTTTGTGTTCCTGTCATTTGTGTCACGACTGTCCACTGTATAATGTCGCAATGTCAACGAACTGTTCTGGTGACAGGCTTGGCCACAACTCCATCAACGACGACACCGCCAGACGCCTCACAGAGACGGCCGTGACACTCCCGACACTTGACACACTCAGGTAGGATGTTACGTTCTCTTTGTAAACTACCGTCTCTACCGTGACATCGGGTAATTACCCCGCACCCTGTCTCTTGTCACCACAGTCACCCACCAGTGACACCAACTTTCCCCCTCCGAGTTTCTGTCGTCAAATGTCGCCTCGTGCGAATGTGACACTTTGTTTCTTTTCCCGTTCTTCGTCTTTTACTGGAAACTTCTTTCCAAAAAACTTGTCAAACTGTCGCCGCGTCAGACGTCACCAAATCTAGCTTAGCGACAGTATTTATTGTCACCAAAGTGTCCTATTATTGTCAACTGTGACGTCACAATTCAACAGTTAATTTATTTTATTTTATTGTTCAGTTTAGAAAAGAGTAAACTGTGTAAAAACGTGACAGAGTTTTCAGAAGGAACTTTCCCGGCCACAACAACCGGCGACTGAGACAACAAATAATTCCTCCGTTGTACGGCGTCAACTGGGCCGGGTGTCTACGTAGAACTGGTGGGGGTAATCACCCTTGCGTGTAATCACCCTAAGGGTAACTCTGTCTGTTGCAGTCTCTACAACAACTGGCTGAGTGAGGCGGGCGTTGAGAGGTTGAGAGACGCAGTACGTCAAACACCCCGGGTGTGGTTGATGGGGTGAGTAGCAGCACATTTGATGACATTATTGCCGTAGTCACATCGTTGACACTTTGCGTGAGTTGACACGAGTGGAGAGAGACAGGCGACAGTTTGTTCAGAAGTCGTCGTGTCTTGTTGCAGTGTCGACTGGCAGCGTCCACAGGGCCAAGGCCTGGTGCACCCTGACCCCGTCGTGGACAACCAACGCCAGGTGGACCAGGTCCAGTCCACCCTCACCCGTCTACAGGCACGCCCCCTGGCGGCCAGGGACCAGTGGTGGGGTGACGACGAGGCCTGGCTACAAGGGTGGCTCGACTTGTATTGACAACCATGTCACGTATATTGAGTTTGGAGAATGTTACCTGTGGTTTTGGAAACGACTGGTACTTGTGGTTTTGACGCGACCGTTACTTGTCGTTTTTGAAGCGATCGTAGGCTGTGGTTTGGGATCATCAATTGAAATAGTGGCGCCACCTATCGAATGTAACATATACTGATGTGCATTGAAGCTTTTTGGGCGTTTGAGCCAGGTACCGTAGTAAACAATGTATTGGTGGCAATGTCACATTGATTTAATTTGGAGAATGTTACCTGTGGTTTTGACACGACCGTTACCTGTAGTCTTGACGATACCTACAGCTGCCGTTTTGGAAGCGACTGTTAGCTTTGGTTTGGAAAATATGTCAATAGGCGCCACCTATCGAATGTAATATATATGGTATTGTGGATTGACACTTTGTGGACGTCAGAACGATGTCACGCCAATTGAATCTGGCGACCGTTGGCTAAGAAAGCCGTTTTGAATATTACGTCCCAATAAATGGGTATATTATAATATCTTTACGATATTCAATGTACTTGTGTTTTTCTTCTAAAAATGGCAAGTTCGTATACTTAGTCAATTGTGCTTAACAACATTGCATGCACTTCCTGATTATTATGCACGCACACACACGCGCGCGCACACACACACAGACTCACACATACATACACATATGCACACATATGCACACACAGTACAGACACAGTCCGCATAAATATATACACAAACATACTTACACACAAAGGAAAACGGCAACACACACGCACACGCACGCACGCACACAGCTTGCATACAAGGAGTAGCTCGCGCGCGCACACACAGAGGAGAGAAAAGTATTAGTAGAACTCGATATCCTTGTGTAGCACTTTTTGCAACAAAAGAGGATAACTTTTCGCGTGTCACTCTAACAGATAGAAGAACATTGTGCATACATCATATTATAGGAATACAGAAATTAGATCAGCTGTATGAAATTAAGTATTAAAATAGGGACAACATACCCCATTTTAACCATTCTAAACCATGGTAACACCATTTCATACGGTTTTTAACAATGACCCCCCATATGTAAACAGGTTTACCTACTGTTTTAACATCAGGTGTCTTTTCTCTCTTTGCTGTCCGTCATATTCGGTGATGACATCAGTGCGCGAGATTTCCTTATGCGTCGCTCGTCGGTGACACGTCTGTCCTGTTTGTGCGACAAAGCCTCTGCCGCAGTCGTCACGGAAGACCGTGCCGACGACCGTGATCATGGTGACTCTTCCAGAGATATTGGGAATAGGGAGATGGGACACTCCGCCCTTTATGATTCGACCCAGTACACGTGGCACCCTCCAACGACTTACGAGTACACAAGCGCATTCAAATGGCGACGCGCCATGGAAGCTATGCTGTGTATTTCTGGGGATGGAATAATTCCAGGAAAAAAAAACCATATGTATTTTCCACGATTCCCGAAAGATGAAGAACGGTTTATAAATGTTTCCCTTCAATTATATGTACTAATCATAACTGAATGAGCACGATGCTAAAGGGGATTTTTGCAGCTGATGACCCGCTCAATATCCTGAAGTATATGGTTGCGTATCCTATGTTCGTGCGTCGTCCAATTCGGTGTCACCTTGGTTTTATGTAATGTTTTTTCTTCTGTTCTATTTCTGTGAAACGTTATGTTGCATTGACAGCTCCCATTGGCAGTAAATTTGTTTGGCATGTTAACATTCTATGTAAACGCTTTGGGTTTCAGAAAACCAACGCAATACAGCATTGTCACAGAATTTCGCGATGCACGAACTTGGGACACTCTAGTATAAACTGAAAATAAAAAAATAAACTATTTATTTTGTGTGTTCCATCACTCGTCACTGTTCGATCACAATGTTCGGAATGTACGTACATTCTCGTTATCCATAGGCCTATACTAGTATTCATTAAGTATTGCCTATACTAGTATTCATTAAGTATTGCCTATACTACACATGCTATTTTTAAGCTGTAACTTGGGTTCTACATTTAAATTTAAATTTACTTTTTTTTAATAGTTTTCAGGTAACAATTTAAATGTGAAAGTTGATGAGATTGCAGGGACATTATTTTTAGCTTAGGAACATTAAAATAATGATGGAAATGTTTTGGCTTTTTGAGTAATAAGCGTACTCGTATACCACAGGTGTTCAAAATTAATACAAGACAGTTTACACTAAACAACGGAATTAAGTCTTGCATCTATTTCTATTTGTAACGGTTCCAGTTAAAGTTTATTTTTGCCACTGCAGATTATTCTTTTTCTACAAAAGGTGCAAGAAGTGGATCATCAACTGCCGCAAAAAGAATCAAGCCATCTCTGGAAAACCCCACACGTGATAGTTGATGCCTATGTCAATATTTGCATCTCACTCTCAGGTAGAACAACTGTGAACTTGCATCAGTCAAGGGCCGGAAGAATCGAAAACTTATCAAGTTGAATCACTGTTGATTTTATACCCAGCTTGTAAGACATGAGGTGTTTTTGTGATTGGAATAATATATCTGATAAAGTGGAAGTATCTGTAACCTTCAACAAAGCCAAGAACATTTGCACGGGTTGACGGGGGGCTCTGTTGCACCAGGTTGTATTCTCCAGAATAAAGTTACTTGTTGGTAGAAAATCAAACTGGCCAATTCCTCACCAGGTGCAATACAGTTTTATAATGGTTTATTTTGTACTGTTGTTTTGTACAGGAGATAGGTTGGGGAAACAAGTTACAGTTATGTATTTTAGAGTATATCAATCATTGAAATTGTGTGTGTGCGTGTGCGTGTGTGTGTGCGAGTGTGTATGTGTAGTATTATTCAATCCCAAGTCGAAATACAGGATGTCACATTTAAAGAGTATTGCATCTCTCTATTGCCAATATTTCTGATTCTTCTATGTGCCTTGTCTGTCACAGGCGTTGGCGATCATGGCCCTCCAAACCGCACGGTCGTGTGTAGTTTGTAGCAGTTATGTTGTGTTCCTTTCACACCATGTTGACAGTCTATCTATTATTGTTATTCTCTGACGTCCTCTTGATCTTTTCGTTTACCATTCCCTGTTGCTACTATATGTTCTACCTTTCTCTATCTCATTATGTGGCCTATAAATCGTGCTTGTTGTGTTCTAATTTGGTGATATGTTTTGATAACTATTCTACCGTGTGCATTTGTCCAACACTGTTGACGCTCCTTCGCAGTGGATTCACAGGTTTCTACAGGGAATAATCTGGTGTCTTTCAACAACATCTTTGTATTTCAAACGCGGTCCACTACGGAGGCGTTTCCCGCTAGATGACTTCCCAACCAACACGGTCTGTTGGAGCCTGTCGCTACACATTCGGGTAACACATCCAGTCTAGCTGAGTTGGATGCAGTCGGAATGGATATACGATAATTAGGAAATAGACATAGAAAGGGATTTTGGCGTTGCAAATAGTTGTACGTTATAAAAAGGTTGAACACAGTATGCTTCATGCTTTCAGAGACAAATGCAGAATTAATCAACATGTCCAGCGGCATTATAATTTTTTATTGTCTATCAGATTGTCTGCCTCTTTATTATCATCAGTAAAAGACAGTATGAAGTAAATTAGCGTTGGCCTAATAGACGTTGGCGAAATCGTACGATCTTCCCCCTTTTCGTCCGCCGTTTTTGCTTTCTATAATTTGAAAGTAGTGTCTTTTGCGCTAAAATGGTGATTCCTCTGTCTTATTAATAAACAAATTTAATAAATGTTTTCATTTATTTTATTATGCCTACTTATTACATCATTTCACCACAGACAGCATATATGACTATAGACCTTGGCCTGAGTAGTATAATTGATTATGCCGTTTATATAAACGTTTGCAAAAAATTATAATAATTATAATAATCTTTATTTGTAATAAACAGGATATTCCATATATCCAGTATTCTAAGTCATTTTCTGTTATTTCATTGCCATTTCATTGGTTAATTTTTTTGAAGATGTCTTTTGGGTCGAATAATTTGTCGAGTAGTGAAAACACATTAGTGATTAGTGACAACGTGTTTGGATATGACAGGTTCCAGTAGCCTTGTTGTATGGTAAAATACAACGCATTGCTAAATAAACTTTATGTGAACCAGTCGCTAAATTTTCTGTTATGATTTTTATGAGTAGTTTTCATTTCATCTGCAAATAAGTCAGGTGAATCAGTAGAGTGCCAGCTGTTTTGGTAGCGAATTTCTATGGTTTTGGAAGCGACTCTTTCGAAACCACTGTTAGATGTCGTTTTGGAAAATTAATTTTAATAGTGGCGCCGCCTAGCGAATGCAATATAGTAATGAGTATTGTCGCTGTTTGATTATCAAAACCATGTAGCGTGTTTAATGATGTATTGACAACCATGTCACGTCTATTGACTTTGGAGAATGTCACCTGCGGTTTTGGAAACGACTGGCACTTATGGTTTTGACGCGATCGTTAGTTGTCGTTTTTGATGCGATTGTTCGCTGTGGTTTTGGATAATCAATCGAAATAATGGCGCCATCGAATGTAACATAGGGTAGGGTGGGGCATGGAGCCCCCCTTAAGGGAAAATGGGCATATTTAAGCATACAGTGAAAATGTTGAGGTTTTTGCGCTTGCACACGATTGCGGGATACCTATTCCATGTTTCACCAAAGGCATTCTGTCATCTGACGGCACTAACTGTTATGATCGTCAATTTAAAAAACATTCCAAAGAAGGCGTCTTGCCCCATACGTTTTTCTTGAGCTTGGGTGTGCGTTCTTTCTTTTGCTGCATAGCCAACTTGTTCTTATGCGGCGTCGATGTTAGAACAGTGGCACACTCGGCAATACGCGATCTTGCACGTGGACGTGATATATTTGGCAACGGAGATAGCTGCTTTATCAGCTCCTTAACGGTCGACACTCCTGCGGACGCGGTCGTTGGCAGGCCAACAGTGGGCGGTGTCGGCCCAGCAACGGACGGTGGTGGGCCAGCAGTGGGCGGTGTCGGCCCAGCAGTGGACTGTGGCGGGCGAGCAGTGGACGATGGCGGGCCAGCAGAGGACAATTGCACTTTAGGGCGATTGAAACCGACAGCCCTTGCAATGTTCGTACCCTGAGGCTGCCGAATAGCCAGGTCAGGGTGGCGCTTGAAGAAGCCGTGAAGCCAGTCTCGGCCGGCCATCTATGTTTCGGCGTTGAACGTGTGCGCAAGCCCCAGCTTCACCGCGAGATCGTACGCGAGGCGCCTGACGTCCACGGTCGTCAAGCCGTACGGGCACTTCTCCATATACGCGATGTGTTCGCGCAGCGTGCGTTCCACGTCAGCCGATAGTACTGGTTGCCTTGGGACGAGAAATATTGATCCCACAGCGGCGACTTTCTTGTCACGGTGTCTTCGCAGCGTCCTGGCCTTCATAGGCTGATTCTCCAGCGCTGCCAGTGCCTCCTTCAACACATCGTCCCCACAGGCACCCCGTTCCGACTTGCGCTTGTACGTGCGGACCATTTCTACAGAATAAAAAAGCAATATATATAAATACAACGTTGCAAATACACAGAAAATCAAATAGGGCAATTAATATAACAATTACATCATAATATAATGCAATACTTATTGGTAATATACAATGATATAAAACATACTATACAAATACTATAAATAAAATAATATGTAATTGTAGCTCTAAGGCTAGGCCTTGCACGTTAGCCGATGTTGCATGTGTAAAACAAACAATTAAAAAACGTGGGGTAAGACGCCCCTGAAGGGGCAAGAAGCCCCCCTGGGGCGTCTTGCCCCTAGTCGTTGGGGGCGTCTTGCCCCCAATAGGTTTCATGCAGACATGTGCCGATGGTCAAATTACATTTAATTATCGCCCGTTTTGCATAGTAATAATTGAAACTACTGACATAAACGATGCATAAAGCAACGACTATGAGATATCGCACGAAATCTCTGTCTCATAATCATACATCTAGTATGTACAATTTTAACATCAAACAAGCCTAAAAACTTCAAATTCACTTTTGTGTTACTCACCGTTGTTTTAGCGTTCGGACGCAATAAATGCTAGGTGGCAGCATTGTTTTCATCCACCAGAGGCAGGCAGCAAACGATCGAAATATTGAAATACCCAGGGGGCGTCTTACCTCGAGGGGGCTTCTTACCCCACCCTACCCTATACTCATGTGCATTGAAGTTCTTTGTATGTCAGAGCCAGGTACCATGGTAAACAATGTATTGGTGGCAATGTCACATTCATTGAATTTGGAGAATGTTACCTGTGGTTTTGACACGACCGTTACCTGTAGTCTTGACGATACCTACAGCTGCCGTTTTGGAAGCGACTGTTAGCTTTGGTTTGGAAAATATGTCAATAGGCGCCACCTATCGAATGTAATATATATGGTATTGTGGATTGACACTTTATGGACGTCACAACGATGTCACGCCAATTGAATCTGGCGACCGTTGGCTATGAAAGCCGTTTTGAATATTACGTCCCAATAAATGGGTATATTATAATGTCTTTACGATATTCAATGTACTTGTGTTTTTCTTCTCAAAATGGCAAGTTTGTATACTTAGTCAATTGTGCTTAACAACATTGCATGCACATCCTGATTATTATGCACGCACACACACGCGCGCACACACACACAGACTCACACATGTACACGCACATATACATATGCACACATATGTACACACAGTACAAACACAGTTCGGTACGCATAAATATATACACAAACATACTTATACACAAAGGAAAACGCCTTTCTAAACCATGGTAACACCATTTCATACGGTTTTTAACAATGGCCCCCATATGTAAACAGGTTTACCTACTGTTTTAACATCAGGTGTCTTTTCTCTCTTTGCTGTCCGTCATATTCGGTGATGACATCAGTGCGTGAGATTTCCTTAAGCGTCGCTCTTCGGTGACACGTCTGTCCTGTTTGTACGACAAAGCCTCTGCCGCAGTCTTCACAAAAGACCGTAAGATTAGGAGTACCCAGAAGGCCGTGCCGACGACCGTGATCATGATGACTCTTCCAGAGACATTGGGAATAGGGAGATGGGACACTCCGCCCTTTATGATTCGACCTAGTGCATGTGACACCCTCCAACGACTTACGAGTACACAAGCGCAGTCCAATAGCGACGCGCCATGGAAGCTATGCGGTGTATTTCTGGAGATGGAATAATTCCAGGAAAAAAGCCCCCATATGTATTTTCCACGATTCCCGAAAGGTGAGGAACGGTTTATAAATGTTTCCCTTCAGTTATATGTACTAATCATAACTGAGTGAGCACGATGCTAAAGGGGATGTTAGCAGCTGATGACCCGCTCAATATCCTGAAGTATATGGTTGCGTATCCTATGTTCGTGCGTCGTCCAATTCGGTGTCACCTTGGTTTTATGTAATGTTTTTTCTTCTGTTCTGTTTCCGTGAAACGTAACGTTGCACTGACAGCTCCCATTGGCAGTAAACTTGGTTGGCATGTTAACATTCTATGTAAACGCTTTGGACTTCAGAAAACCAACACAATACAGCATTGTCACGGAATTTCGCGATGTACGAACTTGGGACTCACTAGTATAAACTGAAAATAAAAAAATAAACTATTTATTTTGTGTGTTCCATCACTCGTCACTGTTCGATCACAATGTTCGGAATGTACGTACATTCTCGTTATCCATAGGCCTATACTAGTATTCATTAAGTATTGCCTATACTAGTATTCATTAAGTATTGCCTATACTAGTATTCATTAAGTATTGCCTATACTAGTATTCATTAAGTATTGCCTATACTACACATGCTATTTTTAAGCTGTAACTTGGGTTCTACATTTAAATTGTAATTTACTTTTTTTTATAGTTTTCAGGTAACAATTTAAATGTGAAAGTTGATGAGATTGCAGGGACATTATTTTTAGCTTAGGAACATTAAAGTAATGATGGAAATGTTTTGGCTTTTTGAGTAATAAGCGTACTTGTATACCACAGGTGTTCAAAATTAATACAATACAGTTTACACTAAACAACGGAATTATGTCTTGCATCTATTTCAATTTGTAACGGTTCCAGTTAAAGTTTATTTTTTGCCACTGCATACTATTTTTTCTCTACAAAAGGTGCAAGAAGTGGGTCATCAACTGCCGAAAAAAAGATCAAGCCATCACTGGAAAAACCCTGACATGATAGCTTATGTCTATGTCAATATTTGCATCTCACTCTCAGAGAGAACAACTATGAACTTGCATCAGTCAAAGGTTGGAAGAATCAAAAAGTGATTAAGTTGAATCACTGTTGATTTTGATACCCAGCTTGTAAGACATTAGGTGGTTTTGTGATTGGAATTATGTATCTGATAAAGTGGAAGTATCTGTAACCTTCAACAAAGCCAAGAACATTTGCACGGGTTGACGGGGGGCTCTGTTGTACCAGGTTATATTCTCCAGAATAAAGTTACTTGTTGGTAGAAAATCAAACTGGTCAATTCCTCAACAGGTGCAATAAATGTTTTAATGGTTTGTTTTGTACTGATGTTTTATACAGGAGGTAGGTTGGGGAAACAAGTTACAGTTATGTATTTTAGAGTATATCAATCATTGAAATTGTGTGTGTGCGTGTGCGTGTGCGTGTGCGTGTGCGTGTGCGTGTGCGAGTGTGTATGTGTAGTATTATTCAATCCCAAGTCGAAATACAGGATGTCACATTTAAAGAGTATTGCATCTCTCTATTGCCAATATTTCTGATTCTTCTATGTGCCATGTCTGTCACAGGCGTTGGCGATCATGGCCCTCCAAACCGCACGGTCGTGTGTAGTTTGTAGCAGTTATGTTGTGCTCCTTCCACGCCATATTGACATACTATCTATTATTGTTATCCTCTGTCGTCCTCTGGGTCTTTTCCTTTAAGATTTCCTGTTGTTACTATATGTTCTACCTTTCTCTATCTCATTATGTAGCCTATAAATCGTGCTTGTTGTGTTCTAATTTGGTGATATGTTTTGATAACTATTCTACCGTGTGCATTTTTCCATGGTGTATAGCCAGCAACACTGTTGACGGTCCTTCGCAATGGATTCACAGGTTTCTACAGAGAATAATCTGGTGTCTTTCAACAACATCTTTGTATTTCAAACGCGGTCCACTACGAAGGCGTTTCCCACTAGATGACTTCCCAACCAACACGGTCTGTTGGAGCCTGTTGCTCCTCATTCGGGTAACACATCCAGTCTAGCTGAGTTGGATGCAGTCTGAATGGCTATATGATAATTAGGAAATAGAAAGGGATCTTGGCGTTGCAAATAGTTGTACGTTATAAAAAGGTTGAACACTAATCATGTTACAATTGTCTGTGTGAATACTGCAATACTGCACGCATATCATTACAATAGGTTATTTAATAACAAACCATAATAACGCATCCAGCATAGCTATAGCGCACAGTGGCCTTAACTAAATATGTGACGTCATTTTATTGTCAATTCAAAATTGGCGGCGGTGGGAACGCCGGGAGGGCGGTCGCTGCGTAATCATTGGAACCATTCAAAGAAGGTTTTAGGAAAAACTTAGTGCCCAGCGTCTCCACATCCGTTTATTTGCTACAATACCCAGTATACTTTTTTAACTTTCGTCAGTTTGTTTTATCTGCGCATTATTTATCTTAGGGAACAATACACGATGGAGCCAAGTCGCAGGTGTACGATAACAAGAATGATACACGCGTGATGGAATTAGTACAGGTAACGTTAGTTTTTATTTACAACTATTTTGAGGACCCATTGGTTGGGAATCGGAAGAAAAAAAATTATTTTTGTCCTTTCAATCTTAATAATAGTAATAATAAAATATATAGCGCCAGAAACTATTTAAAATAAAATGCTCTAGGGCGTTTTACATAAAATTGCATAAATTTAATAATACAATTAAGTATGATATTAATAAAAAGGGTAAAAGGACTGGGTCGTGACCCGAAATTAGGTCGCCAAGCCATTTTGTGTGGGTCGCTAAGAATACCTAGTAACTGCCAAAGGTTCCTTTAGCTTGCCCGTCGTACCAGATGCATGCAAGACGAACTATTTATTTTAAACATTGTTTGAATTTGTCTTTGTATGGTATGCTTATAATTCCACACAACATTTCAAGTTAACCCGACATTTGGTGTAATATGTTCGTCACGGATCCATTGGCTTAGGCAAGTCATGCCTTGGATGTTGTCGCCGAGAATGCATCACGCGCAGACCAGGACACAATCGGTGCTGTTTTCAATCAGTTCATATCGCAGTTACCAAAGTACGCTTTCACAGACAAATGCAGAATTAATCAACATGTCCAGCGGCATTATATTGTCTATCAGATTGTCTGCCTCTTTATTATCATCAGTAAAAGACAGTATGAAATAAATTAGCGTTGGCCTAATAGACGTTGGCGAAATCGTACGATCTTCCCCCTTTTCGTCCGCCGTTTTTGCTTTCTATAATTTGAAAGTAGTGTCTTTTGCGCTAAAATGGTGATTCCTCTGTCTTATTAATAAACAAATTTAATAAATGTTTTCATTTGCTACTGCCATATCCAAACACGTTGTCACTAATCACTTATGGTGGACAGTAGCAAGATTTATTTACAGGACGTTTTAGTGACTCTTGTTAATTTATTGATCTATTTTTTATTTTGTAAATTAATTAATTTATAACTAATTTATATATTATTTTAATTGTTTTTATAATGTTTCTATATTGTGAGCGCATTGATTAACTATTAGTTAGAGATCGCGCGTAAAAGAACCTTTATTAGTATTATTATTATTATTTATTTTATTATGCCTATTTATTACATCATTTCACCACAGACTATAGACCTTGGCCTGAGTAGTATAATTGATTATGCCGTTTATATAAACGTTTGCAAAAAAAATAATAATAATTATAATACTATTTATTTGTAATAAACAAGATATTCCATATATCCGGTATTCTAAGTCATTTTCTGTTATTTCATTGCCATTTCATTGGTGACATTTTTTTGGAAAATGTATTTTGGGTCGAATAATTATCGAGTAGTGAAAACACATTAGTGATTAGTGACAACGTGTTTGGATATGACAGGTTCCAGTAGCCTTGTTGTATGGTAAAATACAACGCATTGCTAAATAAACTTTATGTGAACCAGTCGCTAAATTTTCTGTTATGATTTTTATGAGTAGTTTTCATTTCATCTGCAAATAAGTCAGGTGAATCAGTAGAGTGCCAGCTGTTTTGGTAGCGAATTTCTATGGTTTTGGAAGCGACTCTTTCGAAACCACTGTTAGATGTCGTTTTGGAAAATTTATTTTAATAGTGGCGCCGCCTAGCGAATGCAATATAGTAATGAGTATTGTCGCTGTTTGATTATCAAAACCATGTAGCGTGTTTAATGATGTATTGACAACCATGTCACGTCTATTGACTTTGGAGAATGTCACCTGCGGTTTTGGAAACGACTGGCACTTATGGTTTTGACGCGATCGTTAGTTGTCGTTTTTGATGCGATTGTTCGCTGTGGTTTTGGATAATCAATCGAAATAATGGCGCCATCGAATGTAACATAGGGTAGGGTGGGGCAAGAAGCCCCCCTTAAGGGAAAATGGGAATATTTAAGCATGCAGTGAAAATGTTGAGGTTTTTGCGCTTGCACACGATTGCGGGATACCTATTCCATGTTTCACCAAAGGCATTCTGTCATCTGACGGCACTAACTGTTATGATCGTCAATTTAAAAAAAATTCCAAAGAAGGCGTCTTGCCCCATACGTTTTTCTTGAGCTTGGGTGTGCGTACTTTCTTTTGCTGCATAGCCAACTTGTTCTTATGCGGCGTCGATGTTAGAACAGTGGCACACTCGGCAATACGCGATCTTGCACGTGGACGTGATATATTTGGCAACGGAGATAGCTGCTTTATCAGCTCCTTAACGGTCGACACTGCTGCGGACGCGGTCGTTGGCAGGCCAACAGTGGGCGGTGTCGGCCCAGCAACGGACGGTGGTGGGCCAGCAGTGGGCGGTGTCGGCCCAGCAGTGGACTGTGGCGGGCCAGCAGTGGACGATGGCGGGCCAGCAGTGGACAATTGCACTTTAGGGCGATTGAAACCGACAGCCCTTGCAATGTTCGTACCCTGAGGCTGCCGAATAGCCAGGTCAGGGTGGCGCTTGAAGAAGCCGTGAAGCCAGTCTCGGGCGGCCATCTATGTTTCGGCGTTGAACGTGTGCGCAAGCCCCAGCTTCACCGCGAGATCATACGCGAGGCGCCTGACGTCCACGGTCGTCAAGCCGTACGGGCACTTCTCCATATACGCGATGTGTTCGCGCAGCGTGCGTTCCACGTCAGCCGATAGTACTGGTTGCCTTGGGACGAGAAATATTGATCCCACAGCGGCGACTTTCTTGTCACGGTGTCTTCGCAGCGTCCTGGCCTTCATAGGCTGATTCTCCAGCGCTGCCAGTGCCTCCTTCAACACATCGTCCCCACAGGCACCCCGTTCCGACTTGCGCTTGTACGTGCGGACCATTTCTACAGAATAAAAAAAGCAATATATATAAATACAACGTTGCAAATACACAGAAAATAAAATAGTGCAATTAATATAACAATTACATCATAATATAATGCAATACTTATTGGTAATATAGAATTATATAAAACATAATATACAAATACTATAAATAAAATAATATGTAATTGTAGCTCTAAGGCTAGGCCTTGCACGTTAGCCGATGTTGCATGTGTAAAACAAACAATTAAAAAACGTGGGGTAAGACGCCCCTGAAGGGGCAAGAAGCCCCCCCGGGGCGTCTTGCCCCTCGTCGTTGGGGGCGTCTTGCCCCCAATAGGTTTCATGCAGACATGTGCCGATGGTCAAATTACATTTAATTATCGCCCGTTTTGCATGGTAATAATTGAAACTACTGACATAAACGATGCATAAAGCAACGACTATGTGATATCGCACGTAATCTCTGTCTCATAATCATACATCTAGTATGTACAATTTTAACATCAAACAAGCCTAAAAACTTCAAATTCACTTTTGTGTTACTCACCATTGTTTTAGCGTTCGGACGCAATAAATGCTTGGTGGCAGCATTGTTTTCATCCACCAGAGGCAGGCAGCAAACGATCGAAATATTGAAATACCCAGGGGGCGTCTTACCTCGAGGAGGCTTCTTACCCCACCCTACCCTATACTCATGTGCATTGAAGTTCTTTGTGTGTCAGAGCCAGGTACCATGGTAAACAATGTATTGGTGGCAATGTCACATTCATTGAATTTGGAGAATGTTACCTGTGGTTTTGACACGACCGTTACCTGTAGTCTTGACGATACCTACAGCTGCCGTTTTGGAAGCGACTGTTAGCTTTGGTTTGGAAAATATGTCAATAGGCGCCACCTATCGAATGTAATATATATGGTATTGTGGATTGACACTTTATGGACGTCACAACGATGTCACGCCAATTGAATCTGGCGACCGTTGGCTATGAAAGCCGTTTTGAATATTACGTCCCAATAAATGGGTATATTATAATGTCTTTACGATATTCAATGTACTTGTGTTTTTCTTCTCAAAATGGCAAGTTTGTATACTTAGTCAATTGTGCTTAACAACATTGCATGCACATCCTGATTATTATGCACGCACACACACGCGCGCACACACACACAGACTCACACACGTACACGCACATATACATATGCACACATATGTACACACAGTACAGACACAGTTCGGTACGCATAAATATATACACAAACATACTTATACACAAAGGAAAACGCTTTTCTAAACCATGGTAACACCATTTCATACGGTTTTTAACAATGGCCCATATATGTAAACAGGTTTACCTACTGTTTTAACATCAGGTGTCTTTTCTCTCTTTGCTGTCCGTCATATTCGGTGATGACATCAGTGCGTGAGATTTCCTTAAGCGTCGCTCTTCGGTGACACGTCTGTCCTGTTTGTACGACAAAGCCTCTGCCGCAGTCTTCACAGAAGACCGTAAGATTAGGAGTACCCAGAAGGCCGTGCCGACGACCGTGATCATGATGACTCTTCCAGAGATATTGGGAATAGGGAGATGGGACACTCCGCCCTTTATGATTCGACCCAGTGCATGTGACACCCTCCAACGACTTACGAGTACACAAGCGCAGTCCAATGGCGACGCGCCATGGAAGCTATGCGGTGTATTTCTGGAGATGGAATAATTCCAGGAAAAAAGCCCCCATATGTATTTTCCACGATTCCCGAAAGGTGAGGAACGGTTTATAAATGTTTCCCTTCAGTTATATGTACTAATCATAATTGAGTGAGCACGATGCTAAAGGGGATGTTAGCAGCTGATGACCCGCTCAATATCCTGAAGTATATGGTTGCGTATCCTATGTTCGTGCGTCGTCCAATTCGGTGTCACCTTGGTTTTATGTAATGTTTTTTCTTCTGTTCTGTTTCCGTGAAACGTAACGTTGCACTGACAGCTCCCATTGGCAGTAAACTTGGTTGGCATGTTAACATTCTATGTAAACGCTTTGGACTTCAGAAAACCACCAAAAAAAAAGCATTGTCACGGAATTTCGCGATGTACGAACTTGGGACTCACTAGTATAAACTGAAAATAAAAAAATAAACTATTTATTTTGTGTGTTCCATCACTCGTCACTGTTCGATCACAATGTTCGGAATGTACGTACATTCTCGTTATCCATAGGCCTATACTAGTATTCCTAAAGTATTGCCTATATTACACATGTTATTTTTAAGCTGTAACTTGGGTTCTACATTTAAATTGCAATTTACCTTTTTTATAGTTTTCATGTAACAATTTAAATGTGAAAGTTGATGAGATTGCAGGGACATTATTTTTAGCTTAGGAACATTAAAGTAATGATGGAAATGTTTTGGCTTTTTGAGTAATAAGCGTACTTGTATACCACAGGTGTTCAAAATTAATACAAGACAGTTTACACTAAACAACGGAATTAAGTCTTGCATCTATTTCAATTTGTAACGGTTCCAGTTAAAGTTTATTTTTTGCCACTGCATACTATTCTTTCTCTACAAAAGGTGCAAGAAGTGGGTCATCAACTGCCGAAAAAAAGATCAAGCCATCACTGGAAAAACCCTGACATGATAGCTTATGTCTATGTCAATATTTGCATCTCACTCTCAGAGAGAACAACTATGAACTTGCATCAGTCAAAGGTTGGAAGAATCGAGAAGTGATTAAGTTGAATCACTGTTGATTTTGATACCAAGCTTGTAAGACATGAGGTGGTTTTGTGATTGGAATTATGTATCTGATAAAGTGGAAGTATCTGTAACCTTCAACAAAGCCAAGAACATTTGCACGGGTTGACGGGGGGCTCTGTTGTACCAGGTTATATTCTCCAGAATAAAGTTACTTGTTGGTAGAAAATCAAACTGGTCAATTCCTCACCAGGTGCAATAAATTGTTTAATGGTTTGTTTTGTACTGTTGTTTTATACAGGAGTTAAGTTGGGGAAACAAGTTACAGTTATGTATTTTAGAGTATATCAATCATTGAAATTGTGTGTGTGCGTGTGCGTGTGCGTGTGCGTGTGCTTGTGCGTGTGCGTGTGCGAGTGTGTATGTGTAGTATTATTCAATCCCAAGTCGAAATACAGGATGTCACATTTAAAGAGTATTGCATCTCCCTATTGCCAATATTGCTGATTCTTCTATGTGCCATGTCTGTCACAGGCGTTGGCGATCATGGCCCTCCAAACCGCACGGTCGTGTGTAGTTTGTAGCAGTTATGTTGTGCTCCTTCCACGCCATGTTGACATACTATCTATTATTGTTATCCTCTGTCGTCCTCTGGGTCTTTTCGTTTACCATTCCCTGTTGCTACTATATGTTCTACCTTTCTCTATCTCATTATGTAGCCTATAAATCGTGCTTGTTGTGTTCTAATTTGGTGATATGTTTTGATAACTATTCTACCGTGTGCATTTTTCCATGGTGTATAGCCAGCAACACTGTTGACGGTCCTTCGCAATGGATTCACGGGTTTCTACTGAGAATAATCTGGTGTCTTTCAACAACATCTTTGTATTTCAAACGCGGTCCACTACGAAGGCGTTTCCCACTAGATGACTTCCCAACCAACACGGTCTGTTGGAGCCTGTTGCTCCTCATTCGGGTAACACATCCAGTCTAGCTGAGTTGGATGCAGTCTGAATGGCTATATGATAATTAGGAAATAGAAATGGATCTTGTCGTTGCAAATAGTTGTACGTTATAAAAAGGTTGAACACTAATCATGTTACAATTGTCTGTGTGAATACTGCAATACTGCACGCATATCATTACAATAGGTTATTTAATAACAAACCATAATAACGCATCCAGCATAGCTATAGCGCACAGTGGCCTTAACTAAATATGTGACGTCATTTTATTGTCAATTCAAAATTGGCGGCGGTGGGAACGCCGGGAGGGCGGTCGCTGCGTAATCATTGGAACCATTCAAAGAAGGTTTTAGGAAAAACTTAGTGCCCAGTGTCTCCACATCCGTTTATATGCTACAATACCCAGTATACTTTTTTAACTTTCGTCAGTTTGTTTTATCTGCGCATTATTTATCATAGGGAACAATACACGATGGAGCCAAGTCGCAGGTGTTCGATAACAAGAATGATACACGCGTGATGGAATTAGTACAGGTAACGTTAGTTTTTATTTACAACTATTTTGAGGAACCATTGGTTGGGAATCTGAAATTAAAAAAATTATTTTTGTCCTTTCAATCTTAATAATAGTAATAATAAAATATATAGCGCCAGAAACTATTTAAAATAAAATGCTCTAGGGCGTTTTACATAAAATTGCATAAATTTAATAATACAATTAAGTATGATATTAATAAAAAGTGTAAAAGGACTGGGTCGTGACCCGAAATTAGGTCTCCAAGCCATTTTGTGTGGGTCGCTAAGAATATCTAGTAACTGCCAAAGGTTCCTTTAGCTTGCCTGTCGTACCAGATGCATGCAAGGCGAACTATTTATTTTAAACATTGTTTGAATTTGTCTTTGTATGGTATGCTTATAATCCCACACAGCATTTCAGGTTAACCCGACATTCGGTGTAATATGTTCGTCACGGATCCATTGGCACAGGCTAGTCATGCCTTAGATGTTGTCGCCGAGAATGCATCACGCCCAGACCAGGACACAATCGGTGCTGTTTTCAATCAGTTCATATCGCAGTTACCAAAGTATGCTTTCACAGACAAATGCAGAATTAATCAACATGTCCAGCGGCATTATATTGTCTATCAGATTGTCTGCCTCTTTATTATCATCAGTAAAAGACAGTATGAAATAAATTAGCGTTGGCCTAATAGACGTTGGCGAAATCGTACGATCTTCCCCCTTTTCGTCCGCCGTTTTTGCTTTCTATAATTTGAAAGTAGTGTCTTTTGCGCTAAAATGGTGATTCCTCTGTCTTATTAATAAACAAATTTAATAAATGTTTTCATTTGCTACTGCCATATCCAAACACGTTGTCACTAATCACTTATGGTGGACAGTAGCAAGATTTATTTACAGGACGTTTTAGTGACTCTTGTTAATTTATTGATCTATTTTTTATTTTGTAAATTAATTAATTTATAACTAATTTA
>CM034537.1:61932413-62045931 GCA_020002185.1 Paraescarpia echinospica
CTATTAATATAGAAGCTGAAGGTGCGCCACAAGAGATGGTTGTTGTAGGAACCAACATTTCCTGTAGTAAACCTTGGACTTTGAATCGACAAATACTGGTGAAGACAAATACTTAAATGTCTATATTATAGTCCAATACAATCAACTCCCTGACGGCGCTGCTGATCAACTGAGACTAGGCCGGTTTCGAAGAATGTTATCTCAGCAAACTATGCAAACTATGCAAATGTATCAAGCAGCACAAATATATACAAAGAACACAATATAGACATGTCTCAATCAGTACCGTAGCGGTGCGCTTTATGCGGCTTCATTTTGGCCTTTATGGACTATTGATCACGAGCATGTTAACTGCAATTATCTAATTACATGCCTATTTGTGTGAACCTTTCCCCGATAGATGAAGACTTTTTTGTGTTAAAACAGACCCGTTCCATTACAATCACACACCCGATGCTGTGCTCGAAGCGGTTGTGAGACGCCCCGGGGAAGACGTAGTAGCAGCCGCCCAGTTGCTTGATGTGCCGCAGACGCTGGAACTGGGGCGTGTCGATGATAGTGACGCACTGCGGATCGAGGTCGATGTGGCCGTGCACGCAGTCGTTGAACACCTGGCAACAAGAAATACCGGTTAGTGACGTCATCACAGTCGCAGTACATTTACGGACTGTAATGTATACCTGCCAACTCTCCTAGAATTTCCGGGAGTCTCCTTGATGTTGGGTGTATCTCCCGGTCTCCAGGAATACAGGCAAATATCCCGGACTTTCGCTTAACACCTCCAACAGCACCCCTCCAGTTTTCCGATGTCATCATCCGAAATAGCGCGACATCACAGGAGACGTGCTGAACCGCCGAAGTTCCGGCGAGAAATCTCCAACAACCAACAGCACCCCCCCTCGTCTTCCGGTGTAAAGATCCGAGACAGCGCTATACGGGAAGCTGTGCTGAACCGCTGATGAATCTCCCGGAATTACCCAAAACAAGTTGGCAAGTATAATACCGATAGGTTATTTATTATAATGAACGAAGAGATAATATCACGCGAGTCACATCCGATGGATGTCCAATATACTGTACGGCTTTTGCCGAAAATTTAGGGTGGGAATGTGGTTTCAAACAAATTAGTCTAGGTTTTTTACGAAAGACGGCTACAGTTTCAGATGGTTTTAAATTAATGGGGAATTATTGATTTCCATATTTTTAAAACAAACAATCTGATATCCCTGGATACATATAAAAACGCCGTACACTACACAAGTAGAAGAGGCCATCTTAAATTGGCGAACTAGAAATGCTAAAGACCCATATACTATCACTTCCGGCCAAATTGTCCAAATCAATGACATAACATCTGACACATTATCTATTTCAACGGCGTCCCATAGGGGGTCAATATTATAACCCCTACTATTTATTCTATATATAAATGATATTCATCTTGCTAGCAATAAATTCAAGGCCATACTATACGCTGATGATATCACACTCGTCGGACCACTCTGTTCTTTCAAGTGCAATTCAAATAAAAATAAACTGT
Organism: Paraescarpia echinospica; assembly: GCA_020002185.1. Taxonomy (NCBI): domain Eukaryota; kingdom Metazoa; phylum Annelida; class Polychaeta; order Sabellida; family Siboglinidae; genus Paraescarpia; species Paraescarpia echinospica. The sequence goes on from CM034537.1 coordinate 61,933,954, forward strand.
AATGTAGTCAGTGATAACATAAACGATTAACTAAAACATATTGGTGAATGGTTATATGTTAACAAGCTCTCTCTAAATACAAGCAAAACTAAATATATGCTGTTTCATTTTCCACAACGTAATACCTCCGGTTTAAAATTATCGTTAAAAATAGATGGTAAACCCATAGAGTGTGTACACACATTAAAATTTCTAGGCACTGAAGACATTCAAGAAACGTTAGTCTGGATTCCACACATTGACAAAATATCTAATAAAATATAACGAACCCTGGGAATTATGAATACACTAAAACACTTTCTAATTTAATATACATTAAAGACTATGTATAATTAATTAATTGTGCCACACCTCAACTGCAGCGTTTTGTCATGTGGTTTTACTACAAACAGACTTTCTAAATTGCAAAAAAAGGCCATCCGAGTAATTTCCGCAGTAAATATAACTCAAACGCCGAACCTTATAATGCCTTAGTGTGAGTCTCCCGACAGAAATGTCTTCTTTTTGACATTGTCGTTACATGCTTTGTATTTGCTTATTTACAATCTGTCGAATAAAGATGTTTCAGTTCCATTTCTTATACCAGGTGCGCCAGAAGAATTTAGACTTTCGTTCGATAACTACTTGAGACAATTCCTAGGTTCGCAACTCCTGACTTTCCCGTATCTTCCCCCGTCGCCGCTTACTGCCGTTGTTGGTAATGCGTGCTTAATCAAATACTCTAACCTGGACCCCGAGCACTCATGGCCCAGCGACCCGATTGATCGCACCGGATAAAAGCTAGTCAGATCACAGGGTCACACTGTGGTGACGGCTCATTGCACAGACACGTGAACACATAAGCGATTTATTTGGCTGCATGTTGTAACTCGATGTCTCACGTCCCAGAAGTTGCGTAGGGTCGAAAATATTTCAGTTATGTAAAAATAGTTTTGTCCACAGTCCAAACGAACTGGTCTTAATATGACGTCACGCAGTAACATTTCACGCTCATGCCTGACGTGTTGCATTACACAAGTTCACACTTGAAATTACATACACAACAATGACGTTGCCATGCCTACAAACAGAATGTACCACTCCGCCAGCGTTCGATCCACCGTCCATTTTGAACTGACAATCAAATTTCGTCGCTGAGCTAGTTAATGCCACTGCCACTCAGTCAGTGTAGCGTATGCACGGCAGTTGGGGAGAGTCTGTTCAGGTCTGGTCTGACAGACAATACCAGTGTATCACGAGGCAATCACGTTCTACAGTATACACATAATGTATGTGCACTACAGTATGTTTTCTAGGTAATCGAGTATTCTTGTACCAGGTACGCCAGAAGAATTTAAGCTTTCGTCCGATAACTACAAGACACAATTCCTTGGTTCTCAACTCCTAACCTTCCAGAATGTTCCCCGCGGCCACTTGCTTCCTTAGGTCGAATTGGCAACGTGCGCTTAATAAATACGTTATAGATTTATCGCACTAAATAAACGCTAGTTCGATGACAGGGTCGCAATGGTTAAACAATTTCTAAGAATATCACTATCTTACGACTTCATCTCAAATTTACCACGATGAATGCAGGTAATACTGGTAAGAAACATCAAATTGCTCACATCTTGTAATGCAATGAAGCAGTAAAATGTTTAAGCTTAAAATAAAGATTTAGCTATAGAATAGCACTGGCGTGGGAAAGTGGTGAATAATGGTACAAATCTTTAAAATTATACGATATCGGACAGGAAGCCAATGCAAAGACTTCAGAAATAGCACAGAGAGTAAAAGATGGAGACAGAATCACAACCACTGTTAAGCAATTATGTACACGTTGTAATTTTGTGATATCCTTAAGGGCAGTATTGTGAAAATGGAATTACAGTATAATAGAACATGTAACGTAATGGTATAATGTGAGTAAAGTATACATTACTTTGCTTTCTGTCGCCATTTCTCAGCGGTCCGCTTCCACCAACGCCTGCACAAAAATAAGAATAAATAGTTGCAAGTAAAACAATCTCCAAGTTACAAGAGGTCGATCAAGGTAAGACAGCGACACTTGCACCGGGCGTATGTCACCCTGTCGTACCACCCTCATACAAGCACCACGTGACCCAGCAGTAAATGGTTGGTAGTCGAGGGGAGGGTAACTATTATTTCACAACGGAACGAATCAACAAGTACTCGAGTTAATTATGCTGATCATGTTGTACCATATTTGAAATTATCAGATTTCCTAATGATTACACTGCGCGGTGAAGCCAGTGGTGTGAATTCGCTGCACGCTATCTTATATCTGTTAACTTACGCGGACCGACGGAGCAACAAGCCAAGGGCAACTCTTATCACACCGACAGTATGTTGAACTTAAGCTCGTTCCCACGACTACTAAATTGAAATTTCTGCTGTCGCCGATAAATCAAACATACCTCCACGGTGGCGCCCCCGAAGAATGGCTAGCCACTCAATGTGTCCACTAAAAAAGTGTATAACTCTAAATAACTAACTTTTTGTGCTAAGGATGTGACGTCACATTCACCTCGCAGATACGTCACAAATTCCGTACCAGTAACACCACATTGCGTCATCACCGACACTGGAGAAGTTAGTATTCGCAGATCCGTATCGGTCATGACACAACGTGACGTAACAGAAGGAACTACCGAGACGTGTCATCGACTTCTACGGTTTAGACCATGTTGCGGCATCCATTCACGTATCAGGACGCTTCAACTTAACGTCGATGTTTGTAGTGTTTGAGCCAGTTTTGCCGGAGGGAGGGAGGAGGGAGGAGGAGGAGGAGGGAGGGAGGGAGGAGGGAGGAGGGAGGGAGGGAGGGAGGGAGGGAGGGAGAGGAGGAGGAGGAGGAGGAGGAGGAGGAGGAGGGAGGGAGGGAGGGAGGAGGAGGGAGGGAGGAGGGAGGAGGAGGGAGGAGGCGGAGGAGGAGGAGGGAGGAGGGGAGGAGTGGGAGGGAGGGAGGGAGGAGGAGGGAGGGAGGGAGGGAGGGAGGGAGGGAGGAGGAGGAGGGAGGGAGGGAGGGAGGGAGGGAGGGAGGGAGGAGGAGGGAGGGAGGGAGGAGTGGAGGAGGGAGGAGGAGGGAGGGAGGGAGGGAGGGAGGGAGGGAGGAGGAGGAGGAGGAGGGAGGGAGGGAGGGAGGGAGGAGGGAGGGAGGAGGAGGATGGGAGGAGGAGGGAGGGAGGAGGTGAGGAGGAGGAGGAGGAGAGGAGGAGGGAGGAGGAGGAGGGAGGAGGGAGGAGGAGGAGGAGGAGGAGGAGGGAGGAGGAGGGAGGAGGGAGGAGGAGGAGGAGGATGATGGGAGGAGGAGGAGGAGGAGGAGGAGGAGGAGGGGAGGAGGGAGGCGATAAGGAGGGGCGGAGAGGAAGAGAGAGAGACAGGAAGAGAGAGAGACAGAAAGAGAGAGGGAGAGAGAGAGGGGGGGGGAGAGGGATAGTGAGTGAGAGAGAGAGTGAAAGCGAAAGTGAAAGCGAATGCGAAAGCGAGATAGGGTCTAGTACATTTGGGACTTGTTAATTCACTGTCAATTTTATAGTTCAAGATAGACGATCTGAGTATGCAATTTTAAAGCTGATGGCGAATCAAGTTTGATGTTGGTCTTTATCTGCACGTGTGAATGTGTTTAAAACTAAAGTAACAAGCGAGGTATATTTATTTAATAAGAGCATAATTATTAAACCTGTTTTAAATTGTTAAAAAAATGGTCATTGATTGTTAGATCGCATAACTTGCGAAGGTGTGAAGACGTTATAATATTTGGATGCAAGCTACGCATAGAGACCATCGGGATTGAACTATCCCGGCACCAACGGTGAACATTCGGCTTTGCAAAACCAATATTAATGCATTAGTTTAATTTGTACGATTAACTCATCAAATCCAAATTACACATTTCCATAAAGGTTCCATTCTGTGGTGGGTAAGGCCTGCTAGATAGGTTCCATTCTGTTGGCGAATTGTGTTTGAAACGAGATGAAAAACCGACGCGTGCTGTCAATTTTAAAACACCCGCCAGAATGGAGGCACCGAGTGATATCTGGTGGGTATGAGAATAGACTACATTATGATTGATTTGGTTCAGCGATCTCCGCCGGCGTAGATCTTTGCTTTCTATAGTAGGAATACGTACGATTGGCAAAATGTTGCGCCGCTCCCCGACCACCGCTAATAAGACTGAATGCACGCCGATTAAAAGCAACGGGGCTTTACACTGAATACAGCACGAGCGGTTCATGTAGGATCGATATATGCAGTACGGGAACTATGGTTCTACGACCAAGCAGCAGTGGCCTCAAATCTGGCCGAATGCGTTTAAACAGAGCGCCACCTCGACGATTTCTTATCGTTCACTTGTCTACCAAGCCGCACGTAAACATGTTTTGACATGGCCACATTAAGTTACGAGACCTTAGCCTTAGGCCCATTAGTGTCATGCGCGGGGCGGACTTTTCCGGCATAGGCCCGCGCAGGGCACTAAGGAAAGTCTCGAAACTAACACGCCATCCTCGCTAGCCCTGGCTGATCCCCTATGCGAAGTGCGGAAGTTAGCTGAGTCAAACTAGTAATTGACTTCACCGGTGAGAACAGCGCAAATACCCGCCCCAGTCTGAAGACGGATAAAGGACTTCTGAAGTTCTGGGAATCCCAATATATAATGACCCGTTCGCCCATTACTAGCACGAGCAGCTTAGCGGTATTGTGTATTCGAATAATTGCTTCTACTTCCTAAACATTGCATGTAACATGAGCCACGGTTGGTTGAAATTAGTTTTATTATGACCACCTGACCTGAGTAGATCTACTGGTCTAGTGAGCGATTTGATAGGCTGAACTTAAATTCAGAGTTTCGCAAAGCGATCAGCCAGGGGTACTGCTGGCTGGGACTGACGTAATCAGCAGCAGCGACCCCTGGCGCGCGAGGATGTAACACGCCTCGACCGAGAAAATGTCCAACACTCCCCCCTCCAGACAAAAATGGAAATAACCCCCCGGAAAAAAGCCCGCCATAAGAAAGTAAAGCAGAGTAAAAACTCTTCCGTCGTTTTATTCCCGTCACTCAAAGCAGTGCACTCTCTCACAAGCGTTAATTTGCTCAATGGAAATACATATAGGGCCTACACCATCTAGCATAAAATATATAAAGTCCTTTAATCATATGTCACACTAAGCTGTACTAACAAATATATTTCAGTGAAAAGTTAAATCAAAGACAAGTTTACTACAAAAGCCAATTAAGGTGTTCAGCAACTTTTTATATTACTAAGGTGTGATACTGTTGAATCATATTCTGAAACAGTATTATCATCTCAGTATTACCATATCAGTATTTTTAAACAAGTGTTATAAATGTTGGTTTAAGTTTTTATTCCAGAAACTGTGTATATGTACATTGCATAAGTTGACCTCTTGCTGCACTACATCTGTAAAATGGACCACACTGGAAATAAGTGGAAACACTTTCGTGTGCAATCCATCAATTTAAGTGCATATGTATGTACAATATATACGTTGTACTTTAATTGGAATTAAATCAATCAAACAGCAGAATATATTCAGTTTCAAAACGAGTTTACTATGGAGATCATCAAAGATAACAAAGGCGGACAGAAATTGTGTTATGCTGGCTACATGTACACGAAGAAGTCAACGAAAAACATTGGTTTACGGTGGGAATGTACTCAGAGGAAAGCATTTGAGTAAAGTGCACGTGAGCACTGATCGTAGCCATGAACCTACAATGGTGACTGCACAGTGGCAGCAGCTAAACTAAAAGTCACGATGAAGCAGCATGGCAAACCGAGTCAGATACCCGCCGACAATGTTGTCAACGTTGTAGTTGATGTACTTGCAGCTCTTGGCAGAACAGAGTCGGTGAAGCGCATAGTGCGTAGTCGTGCGCTTTTTAGTCATACCGTCTGCACCGGCGTAGACCACATCGCGCATTGATCCAACATCGGCGTCATTTCAGTTTTGGCGACATTGGCTATTGCCTATATTCGGCTATTTCAGTATTGGCGCCCCTTTTTGTGGGCTCTCTGAAAGTCGTGGTAAGTAGAGTTGTGTTGTTGAAGCGTTCCAATTAACAGTCTACACGTCCTAATAAGTTACTGCCATCGGGCGACTCGTCGACTCGTCAACAAAACCACCGAAATCTAGTGGCCGTGGGCGATAATATGGTTAGTTTGTGTATCCGTATATTTTCTGTAAGAACATATTAACATCGGCTTCTTCTGTAAGAAGCTTTACTGTGCGGAATTACACATGAGAAAGTTGACTTACTCGATCATGTAGCCAGTAGTGATACGTATGTTCAGGCTCAGCACCTCTGTTTTTATCTGGATGGCTCCCTTCGACTTCGAGGCTTCGTCGAGCAAAGGCAAAGCCGGTCCGTCACCGGGAAATGGGATTACAGGATTACGCTCATAATATTATCTATTTCGATAATAGAGTTAGTGCCTCTAGTAAAGCGGGTAACATGTGTCGGTTTATTAATGCAACAATAACATAGTAGTTGCCGGTCGCACATTTAAGCGCTTTTTAGGTAAAGTGTAGGCTAGGCTAGTAATAAATAGTAGTATGTGTTAACAATAAATGTATTAATTTTAGCTTTTCAGAAAACACTTTGTTGAGTCTTAGGTTATTTCTAACGAGTGTTTGTCAGGCCTTGGTCTTGTCAATGTTATGTGTCTTTTTACAATGTCATTGTTATTTAAATACTGTAATACTGCTACTAATAAATTGCATGATAATCATAAAATCCAAGTTTTGAAAATCAATTTACTTAACCCTAATACCTGGTGATTATAAAAGGTAAGTTCTTATATAGCGCAGTATCCAGTCCCAGGACTGCTCAAAGCGCTTTACACTTTACTCCCTGGTAGACCTGTTCAATCGAACACCATCTCAACTTCTCTGGGAAGCATTATAACCTTCATTATTATTGAAGTAGCATTAATTAGTAAATAATAAAGTTGAGAACAAAACATGGGATATCATTGCATGGTGTCGGAACATGGTGACTATTGACCCTCCAATTGCACCCTTGAAGCTCTCAACAAACCCCACCTTGAAACTCTCCAAAAACCTCCAGTTGTACCCCAGAGGCTCTCTAAAACCCCCCTTGAGGCTCTAAAAATTAAAAACCACCTTGAGGCTCACCAAGCAAATCCATTTGGGCCTCAGCCCCCTGCCAACTGCCCCCCCCCTCCAGTTCTTCCATATAATTTAAGGCTGATGTGGTTCTCAATATAATAGACAGACTATATGAAATATTGATTAGTCCCCTAATGTAAAGTTAAAACCAGGATTTAATATTAATGATATACATGTATGTATCATAATTAAAACTGGGTTAAGTTGAATGTTTTGAAAAATCTCTGCTTTAAACATTTGCTATTAGTGCAAAACCCACATTGTTTGATGAATGTAAAAAATTAACAAGATTGCCACCCAAAGAATTAACTCTAGATGGCAGGTGGACAAGGAAGCCTTTTGGCTTATCGAGAGTCCAACCTGTTTTATCTGTGTGTAACCCGTCCTTCTGAGGTACGTGTCAATTTTATTTTTAAATTTATTCACTCTACAAGCACCCACACAATCAGCAGATAATCTGTTCCAGTCATTTACAGTCCTTTGTGAAAATTAGAACTTTCTTATATCTAATCTACACTGCTCCTTTACTAATGTAACTTTATGTTCCATAGTCCTTCTATCTTTCTTAACTGAAAAAAAAATATTTCTATAAATATTTTCATAACCATTCAATTTAAAAAAAAACTTCTATCTGATCTCCTCTCAATCTCCTGGTCTCTGGTGTTATCAAACCACATTCTTTTAGCCATATTTTGTAACTAAGATCTCTCAGTTTTTGTATCATTTTAGTTGCTCTCCTCTGTACTCTTCCTAGCATATCTATGTCTTTCTTGCCAATGGTCCACATCGGTAAACAATGAAGAGTTCTGATGGACTGTGATCCTTTCAGTTCAATCTCTTTCTACAACTGTGAACTTGCCCTGATGATCAGCAGGCCCTTAGCTAGAAATAGTTGTTTGTCAGTCATGAATTAACAAAAGTGTGCCTTTTAGCATGCAAATGGCTTCTGTGGAACCCATTCGTGTCAATCACAACCGTTGTTGGCCAGTTTAGTTTTTTCGATGACAAACCAGAGTCATTTGAGCCATTTATTTTATTAAAGGGAATAAAAACATCAATGGCTTGAATTCATATTATATTACATCCTGCTATCTATTTGCATGTCCACCAAACCAACAAAAAAAAAATTCAATGAATTAGAAATTCCACATTTTATGCTGTGCATCCGGACATTTTCGAATATGCATATTTTTGGCGCGCTTTTTGGGATGCCGAGATGTGACGTCATATATGACCCATAGTCGCATCAGGCCGACCCTTTCCATGCATTCAGAGCATGTTTACAAGGATAGCTTTCGGATCGAAACAAACGTCAAAATGTGTTATGCGATATTCCGATGTAATACAAACACTAGTCATCATAGAGGAACAAGCAGTTATCTTACGGTTCCACATGAATCCAATTTTATTCAAAACAATGAGTGCGAATGGGCCTACAATTCGACTAGGTTTCGCCGAACTTGGGCTCGTTTTTAGAATAATTATATCGAATGCAATCAACGGGAGATAATCTACACCAATAAACATACATAGCAAACATATATTGTATCCAGCTACAGAAAATAACGTGTATAAGTGTATAATCTTATAATATCACTAGAATATCGATGTATGAAGGAGGGATTGTACAATTTATCAAAACAACAACTTAAATCAGTCAGCGAATTTCTGTCGGTCCTGCTAGCTCATTTGGTAAAGGCGCTGGTTCCTTGGCATTTATTTTGTAATCAGGCGACGCCGGTTCGATCCCGACACCAAACCATTGATTTTGTTAAAACTTTTTGTTGTTTATGTTTTCACCAAGTAATATAAACCAAATCATTTTAAAACTATGATGCACTGTTTGTCAATATTTTTTTTTTTTTTTTAATTATTTATTCGCCACAAAAATAAAAATATGGGAATTATATAACGATGTTTCTAAATTGTATTGATCCAAACAAATATAATGTAATGAATATAGAATGTATCAACTGTGTATATATATATATTGTACGGTAATATAGTGTAATTATATATGTGAAAACAAATGGTGATCTGTCTGGATAAATACAATTTAGAAACATCGTTATATATAATTACCATATTTTCATTTTTGTGGTGAATAAATAATTACTACAAAAATATTTATACACAGTGCATCATAGTATAAAAATGATTTGGTTTATATTACTTGGTGAAAAAATAAACAAAAAAGTGTTAAAAAATCAATGGTTTGGTGTCGGGATCGAACCGACGTCGCCCGATTACAAAATAAATGCCAACGAACCAACGCCTTTACCAAATGAGCTAGCAGGACCGACAGAAATTCGTTGACTGATTTAAGTTGTTATGATAAATTGTACAACTCCTCCTTCATACATCGACATTCTAGTGATATTATAAGATTATACACTTATACACGTTACTTTCTGTAGCTGGATATGATATATGTTTGCTATGTATATTGGTGTACATTAATCTCCTGTTGGTTGCATTTGATATAATTATTCTGAAAATTATCCCAAGCTCGGCGATACCTAGTCGACTTGTAGGCCCATTCGCACTCATTGTTTTGAATAAAATTGGATTCATGTGGAACCGTAAGATAACTGCTTGTTCCTCTATGATGACTAGTGTTTGTATTACATCGGAATATTGCATAATAACTCATTCTAACGCTCGTTTCGACCCCAAAACTATCCATGTAAACATGCTCTGAATGCATAGAAAGGGTCGGCCTGCTGCGAGTGTGAGTCATATGTGACATTAAGATACCACGTGATCGCCTAGCTCATTAAATTTTTATTTTCCGCGGGAATCGCTTCACAGACGGGTTTAAAATCAAATTTATGCTACAAATGTATTTTTCTGTATTTTTCTGTATTAATGTTACATACAATGTTAAACTTTGTGTACACATGGAAAACGGATTTTAGCTAATGTCTTGTTTTTATTTCCTTTAATACTGACCCATTTGATTTGTTTCACTACCACTTGTGCCTATGATAGTAATTAATGTGGGCCTCTGGACTTGGAACTGTTAGTTAATCTAGTGACCATCTGGCCCCTCTAATTCCACTTGTCTTGTCAGTTGTAATTACCAGTCTTGGCCAGTCATCTGCCAGTCTTGAAGACGGGCAGACTGGTCTCTTTCTAAGCCTCTGGTGATCATGATTGCAGAAGGTTCTTTGACATTTGTAGGAGTGATGGACCCAGCATCAAAAAATGTAGATGACAACATCGCATCGTGTTCAAAGACTTGTTGCTACTATGTCAGCGGATCCTCAGTACCTTTTGATGAAGATCTCACACACGAGTTCAAAGGTCACAAGAACTTGTCAGAGGAAGAAATCCCCCCTTGGACACATATTGAGAACTCAGACAGACGGACACGTGGTCCTGTGTCAAAGTATGTACATACTATTCTAAGTTCTAACTTCTAAGTGCACCATATTTTGATACACTAAGGGATCATCTCAGAACAATGATGTCAGATATTTGGCTAGGTTACTTTTGTTTGGGGGGTTCAGAGACAGTTTCGTCTCGCTTCAGATGTTGGTATTTTAGACTTCGGACTTTCGCACCTCTCTGCACATGGAGAAAATCATTGGACCATTTCGTTTTATGCCATCATGTGATTAGTCTTCATTACACAGGTGCCATGAGGTGGCTGCAAATTTTGCACCCTTTATGACTGCTGAGATGCAGTCACATTAGAGGCAGTCACTAAACCCATAGGCTTACTTGAAATGGGTAGTTGGCAACTTGGCACTTGACAGAACTGACTTCAAAGCAGTGAAAGCCCAGTTTAGTCACTTTAGTCAATGCAGCAGTCACACTGTACCAGTGTCTCTTGCTATATAAAAGCTCATAACATTTAAACTCTAGGGTAAAACTTAATGAGGGCCATACTGAAGTTAACAAGGGGGAAGCAACCATAAAACCTGGAGAAACCAGTGGAATATGTAACCTAGTCAGATGGAATTGTTATGTACATAGTTGAAATTCAGTTGAAATGTTCAATAGATATATAAAAGTAATAGGTCAATTACTATTATATTTCTTCCTATTTTATTATTTACATTGAGTTTTTGCTCAACCTATTACTGTTATCCAAGGCCTGCTTTGAAGTTTTGGTCGGTAGGCGGCTTTACCTCAAATCCAGGTAAAGATTATGATTGGCTCTCAGGCTAACTGTAAAATAAAGTATTAAATAAGATTAAATATTTATCAGTTAATACTATATTTCTGCGGATGATAGAATGTGAATCAACGTAGATCGACCAATATTTTTAATGTATTGATATAATTATATAATAATAATAATAATGACAAACTTCTATAGCGCCTAAATCCCCAGGAATCTGAGGTCAGAGGCGCAACATACAAAAATCATTGGGCAAAATCATTAACAGAGACAAGCAAGAGCCGTCATTAGAGCAAGGGACCGCCGAAGGTTAGGGTGGGAATGCAATTTCAAATAAATAAGTCTAGTTTTTTACAAAAGGTATTTATAGTCTCAGATTATTTTTAATTTAATGTATATCAATGTTTACAAACTGTCACCATGGCAGTGGGGGGCTGAGGCCAGATGAAAGTTATTTCATCTGTGGTAAGACATCAATGTTCTGAGATGATCCCTAATATTCAATTAATTGAGTTAGGTTTTGTTAACCCATTATTAAATAAATGTTGAGATCTTGTAGCACTGTATTTTGAACGTCAGGCTCATTCAAGATGACCAATGTTCTAATGTGCATGATTTACATGTATAGCAGATACCAAGTAGTACTAGTTACTAGTAGTTAGACCACTAGTCACCGGTCATGATTTAGACACTGTACCTGTAATTTAACATTTAGAATCAGACCTTGGGTTATTGACTCAGTTTCAGTTCCAATTGACAAGTTTTTATTAAGGAGAAGGATACATTCCAAATGATTCCAATTTGATATGATGAGAAAAAGGATCAATTCAATTCATTTTTTATTCAATTTCAATTCAAAAATTAGCAATATTACTTAAATAACAACATATATATATATACTGCATTGTCGATGAGTGTTGATGTTTGATTTGAAAATTAGTATTGTTACAGAATGAAACTTGCATGTTTATGAAGATTTTATTTTGTGACATAAGTATTTCTTCTCATCTGTTTGCCAATTATTGATTTGTTTCAATTAAATTCAAATTCACATAATGTTTTTATCAATTCAGAGTTGAACCCAGGTCTGTAAGTTGCAGGACTTAGTTGAGCTTATATAACTGTATGTTCACAGTTGATACGCACGTCGTTGTATGACATTTGTTGTATGACATTTGTAATTTAATTTAATTTACCTTGACATTTATTATTTTACTGCTATTATTTATACTGCTAATGTTGTTGAGTGCGAGGATTCCCATATGAAGAAGCCTTCAAGACATGGACCATCAAGAAGCAGCGTGTCGGCTTCACTAGGCTAGTGAAACGAGCGGACACTGCTGGAGTGTAGTGGAGGACACTGTGGTGATGGGTTTTTGTGGTGTGGTCAATTATCTTGTTTTATGTTCTTTGTATCTTGTTTTATATTGATAATTAAACACTGTTCTATATATTGGTGTTGTTGTGACTATATATATGTATGCAAAATATACATACATATTAAGTCAATGTATGTTTCATAGGATTTGATTTTTGGCAATTTCTCACCCTAGTTTCTGCTTAAACAATGGCTAAGCAAAATCTCATTTGGCTAAAGAAAATTGGAACCTTTAGCCAATTTGGCTAAACAGATTCTAGTGCCAATGCTAGCCTAGAATCTTGTATTGTTTCACTAAGCAAGTACTTCCAAATGAATGCTATAGGAGTGAGTATTGGGGGTAGTTTAACTAAATATTGCAAAAGTATTGCAATATTTGTATTATTAAATTGCAGCATTACTTTTGTGATAGTGTCATAACTAATGCAGTCATATTACAATTGTATCATTACTATTGTGATAGTGTCATAACTAATGCAGTCATCTTACAATTGTATCATTACTATTGTGATAGTGTCATAACTAATGCAGTCATATTACAATTGTATCATTACTATTGTGATAGTGTCATAACTAATGCAGTCATCTTACAGTTGTATCATTACTATTGTGATAGTGTCATAACTAATGCAGTCATCTTACAATTGTATCATTACTATTGTGATAGTGTCATAACTAATGCAGTCATCTTACAATTGTATCATTACTATTGTGATAGTGTCATAACTAATGCAGTCATATTACAATTGTATCATTACTATTGTGATAGCGTCATAACTAATGCAGTCATATTACAATTGTATCATTACTATTGTGATAGTGTCATAACTAATGCAGTCATCTTACAATTGTATCATTACTATTGTGATAGTGTCATAACTAATGCAGTCATATTACAATTGTATCATTACTATTGTGATAGCATCATGACTAATGCAGTCATATTACAATTGTATCATTGGATAGTGAATACCCAGTAAAAACAGTGACATCCAAACCATAATTTATCAGTGGTGCCATCGACTGGCCTTGGGAGCAGTCGATTTCCAAAACTAATGTCAATGATTGTTGATGTTTGGTTTGAAAATTATTATTATTACAGAATTAAACTTGCATGTTTATGAAGATTTTATTTTGTGACAAGTATTTCTGCTCATCCGTTTGCCAATTATTGATTTGTTTCAATTAAATTCAAATTCACACAATGCTTTTATAAATTCAGAGTTGAACCCAGGTCTGTAAGTTGCAGGACTTAGTTGAGCTTATATAACTGTACGTTCTAATTTACCTTGACATTTATTATTTATACTGCTACTGTTGTTAGCATCTTGCTTTAATGTTGTTTTCACAATGATAAAAATAAAATGAGAACATAAAAAATCAAACATTACCCTGTACCTTGCTCCAAGTCATCTTGTATTATTTGCATGGCACTGTGTCTATATTATACTATATATTGTATGTGTTATATATGCCTTCATAGTTTAATTTTATGACAGATACTCATTTGACAAACATTTTCCAATGCACACTAGATACTGTTCAATTATCACTGCCTCACATTGTTAGATTGTGTTAGGTTATATTGGATTACGACACCAGGTTGTCATTGTTTTATTTGTGTCAAGTCTAAAATATTTGCACAATGATTGCAATACCTAATTACAGGTGGTTCTTGTAATATGCCCTTTGGGATTTCTAAAGAATTACAGAGTTACATGATGGCACTATAATTACATTCATAAATGTAATAACACTGTAATAACGTCTGTTTTCTTGTAGGTGTTTGAATGGTTTTCTGAACAACGAATGCGGCGGTACCGTTTACTTAGGCATCTTAGATGATGGGACGGTAAATGGCTTTTACCTTACACAGTTTCAGGTAAACAACTTTTTCTGAACATAATTTATACCTGAAAAAATTGACTGCTAGCTTAGCTTAGCCAATATGAATGATTTTACAGATGTTGCACAGCATTAAAAAGTTGCACTTCAGCATAATTTTTACTAATCCTGCAAATTAAATTATCCAAACATAACACTAATTTAAATATGCTTTACTGGTTGTCTGTCTGTCTAATTGGTAGAATTTTCAAACACAGTTTATTATTCAGAGAGCTACTCATTAGCTAATAAAAGGATGTGCTTAACTGAGTAAAATTAACATATAAAAATGTCATGTTATACAAACAGTTGACAATCAGTCAGCAAATGTTCATTGTTTGCCTGTTAATTTGTTTATTGTACAGGTGGGGCACTACACATCATGGTAGATTGTTAGTAGACAGAAAGACTGGTTGGTGTGTGGGTGTATTCAGTTACAGCAAGTTTTACTAGTGGATGACCTAGTGGCAGGCCCTTAGCCAGAAATAGTTTTTTGCCAGAATTATTCAAAAGTGGGCCGTTCACACCAATCACAGCCATTATTGGCGAGTTTATTTTGTTCAGTGACAAACCAGTTTTATTTTAGCCATATTTAAAAATTAATACTGATCCATTTGATTTGTTTAACTACCAGTTGTGCCAATAATAGTTATTAAAGTGGGCCCCTAGACTTGGAACTACTAGTTATTCTAGTAGCCAGCTGCCCCCCTCTAAATTCCACCTGTCTTGTCAGTTGTAATTATTATTATTATTTACGAACATTTCTAAAGCACCATATATCTGGGACCAGCCAGTTTATAGGCAAGTAAACACATTATAACACGCACTTGGAATTATAAGGAATGTTTAAGTTTAAGAAATATGTAATCCTGGTAAAAAAATTATATTATATTAAAATTTAAAAAGACTATATATAAGTAATTAACATGCATGACATAGTTTTGAAAATGCTAAGATAAATACATAAATAGTTATATGTTAAAAAATTAAGTAAAATATATGATATATTAATAATAACATCAATAAATTAATTAATAAAAAAGTTAATAAAACGCAAGTTCATAAAAAGTGTCCTACAGCACTCTTCTTTAGTGGAAGTAAGCCAGTTTAAATAGGTGAGTTTTAAGGAGAGTCTTAAATCTGGTCAGACTGTCTGGTGAATGTTGATTGGCAAAGCGTCCAGAGTGTCGATCCGGCCACAGAGAAAGCCCGCCTGCTGTAGCCCTGTAGGTTGTAGCATGGAACTACCAGCAGATGCAGATCAGCATATCGGAGGTTGCAGGTGGGCGAATAGGATGTTACACTTACAACATCACAAATATATCCTGGTGCAGGCCCATGGCCATGCAAGGCAATAAACACAAGGACCAGAAGTTTAATCTTGATACGTCAGTGAACCGGAAGCCAGTGCAACTCGATCAAGATGGGAGTTATGTGCTGGTGCTTTCGTTTTCTTGCGATCAGTCTGGCTGTTGAATTCTGCACCATCTGCAGCTTGTTCACTAGCGCCTCCATGATGCCGTACAACACCACGTTACTGTAATCCAGCCGTGATATCATAACAATGTTGACTAGTGTCTTACACGCATCATTAGTGATACAATGTCTTATCCATGAGATTACGTAAAGATGGTAATACGCTGACTTGCACATGCTCGACACGTGGGACGACATTGTTAATCTGCAGTCGATCGTAATCCCGATATTGAGGATGGTCGGTGATGGAACAATGTTACTTCCGCATACACTAGCACACGAAACTCTTGTAGGTGTTTACGATTTGGTGGCGTGATGATAATAGCCTCGGTCTTGTCATCTTTCAGCAGGAGATTGTGGTCTGACATCCACTGTCTCCCTTCTTCAATGCATCGCTTGATGCAATCAACCACATCGGTGGGTCCTCCATCCTGTGTTTCATTCAGATCAACATACAACTGGACGTCATCTGCATAACGATGGTATTGTAGCTTATGCTTTCAGAAGATAGCACCCAGTGACTGAGTGTAGATGGAGAAGAGGATTGGCCCCAGCATAGACCCTTGAGGGATGCCAGATTCGATTAACATTCTTTGTAAGTTGTGGCCACCAGTGCTCACTGCCCGAGTCCGGTTCGACATGTATGACTCCAGTCATTTCAGTGCAATGCCATCAATGCCTATGCTGCGCGGCTGGTTGATTAGCATCAAGTGGTCAATGGTGTCAAACGCCACGCTTATGTCGAGCAGCACTGCCAGCACACCTTTCCTTCTGTCAGGGGAATGGAGATGATCATTCTGAATGTGCACCAATGCTGTCTCAGTGCTTTGGAAAATATCCAGAAAGTTGTTGATGTCTAAATGCTGGCGAAGTTGGACTGCTACGTGATGCTCCAGTATCTTTGAAACAAATAACAAGTTTGATGTAGGCCAGCAGTTGTTCGTCGAGTCTGAATCCAAGTTTGGTTTCTTCAGTAGAGGTGTGATCACGGTATATTTGAGGTTGGCTGGCATGTTGATGATGGTGGCTAATGTCGGCCCAAGAGTATCAATGTTAGCTTTCATGAGTGAGGTTGGAAGTGGATCAAACAGGTTTGATTTTGTTGGACACTTCCTTACTAACGAGAGAACCTCATCTGCGGTGATGCCCGGAAACCCACTGATTGTGCAAGACTGTTCATAATGCACGTACTTTTGGAGCAGCTTTTCTCTTCATCAGGTCATCCATGATTCTGAACAGTACTTTGTTGTTATGTGCATATTCATCAATTTTCGTTGTGTATAATTTGGCTTTCACAGACTGTATTTGCTGTTTGTAAGTTTCGCGTTGTCCAATGTAGATGTCTCTATGAATCTGCAGCTTTGTCAGTCTCCATTTCCGCTCTGCTTGCCTGAGCTTTCGCTTAGCATGTGATAGTTCTATTGTGTGCCAAGGTGTGCTAGGGTGCACAGTAATTGACCGTGTGATCAATGGAGCGTGGCTGTCTAACAGTTCTTTCAAGGATTGTCATACCGTTGTGACAGGTCTGCAATGTTGTTACACGGGCTTGTTACCAAATGTGAAAGTTTGAGATCTGATCTGAAGTTCGTTGAGTTAATTGCGGCATATTTGTGATAAGAAATGTGCTTCTTCGTTTGGTGCTGTGACCTTGGTGCATGGAGCAGGCAGTGCACAGCGTGATGATCGGTGAGCAGGGATTCCCCCGTCACTGACATAAAATTTCTAGGTCCAGAATATTGTCGATGGTGTGTCAGATCATGAACGTGTTGCTGTGAGTTGTTTGAGTCTTTATTTCTGGCCTTTCCATAGTGGATGTTAAAGTCGCCCAGGATGATTAGTCCAGTTAACAGAACTGCGAAACATTCCAGGAGATTGGTAAATTCGACCATAAACGTTTTGAAGGAAACTACGCGTTGGCCCGTTTCCATAAACAAGCAACAGCCTGATGACACTGGATGGTGTAGCAAACACCACCTCAAGGCAGTGCGATGATGATGCTGGCCATGGGCGCAATGAGATCATGTTGATACACGACTTGTATAAAACACAGACTCCCGCACCTCGTCGATCGGACCGAGGGAGGTGGACGAAGTTGTATCCATCCGGGGTCAGCTTGCTTGTGTTTGCCATGTCCTTTGTATCGTCCATCAGCCACATCTCTGTAAGTGCAGTGATGTCGAGATCACATTCATGGATATAATTGGTAATGAAATCAGTCTTGTTCCTGATGGATCTCGCATTAAGAAGCGCAGAATTATAAAAGTTAAATCAGCAGATTTTAGTGAATTCTATGGTGAGCCAGTGCATTATGCAAGCCTTACCAGACGGCACTGATGAACAAAAGCGTGATAAGGAAATGGTGGAGCAATATTTTAATTATGATTGTGTTCACTGCTTGCGTCGCTGTACACTGTTATGCTACCCGGAGCATGCATACCAACGTTATTCACCACTGGTTTAATGGTCCCTGTATTAAAGAAATCTACTTTTAACCCAAACATTGCAAAGAACTATCGGCCAATTACACCAAGTTCTATAAACACCAAGATGGTAGAGGCACTGACTGTGCCAGATACTAATATACCTGATAACCAGTTTGGTTTCTGGGAGAACAGAGGTACAACATTTGCATGTAATTTACTCAATGATATTATATCTTATTTTAAATCACACAACAGCCCAGTGTTCGTAGCTGCCCTTGATGCTGAAAAATGTTTCGATTCTATGTGTCATGTATCATTGTTTTTAAAGTTAATCTATGTTCTACCTGTACACCAGTGGCTACTCTTGTATAACTGGTACAACAAGCTGACAGCTACGGTAAAATTAAATGGTTCCTACAGTAAATCTTGTTGTGTAACTTGTGGTACTCAACAAGGAAGCATTCTCTTGCCATATCTGTTTAACAATTTTATTAATAAACTTTTACTGGACTTGAATGCCTGTGATGCAGGCGTCAGAATAGGTGATACACTGTTCAATTCTATGGCTTATGCCGACATATTACCGTTCTCTACAAACGTTCAAAGTCTACAAAACCTAATTGATATGTGTGTTGCAAACAGCAAAAGATGGTGTTTCAAATTTGAGGTTGGAAAATTGAAGTGCATGATTGTTGGTAA
The DNA here is from genome assembly GCA_020002185.1 of Paraescarpia echinospica. Taxonomy (NCBI): domain Eukaryota; kingdom Metazoa; phylum Annelida; class Polychaeta; order Sabellida; family Siboglinidae; genus Paraescarpia; species Paraescarpia echinospica. Next base: position 61,953,098 of record CM034537.1, read on the forward strand.
ATGTCCCTTGTACCAAGAACCAAAGTGGAGGCTTGGTGACAATTGTTTATGTAATGAAGAATCACTTGATATACACGGTAATGCAATTAATCGTGATGGTAATAATGCCAGCCATGTCAACAATAGATTAATAAAATGTAGACAATCGTGTTATGGGCTTGGTAATGCTGGTATGTTGTACCCAGGAGCTACTCCTGATGTTCAAGCGTATCTTTATAAATGCATATGTCAACCCACATTAACATATGGATTAGAATGTATGAGCAACTCCGCTATCCAAATGCATCGACTTGAATCTGTACAGAGTAAATTAATTAAACAGTCTTGGACTAAATAACTATGGCTTTATTTAAAGCACTAAACATCGATAAGATCCAGGATATTGTAAATAAAACTGTGTTATCCATATATGTATAATAGAATATTTAAATTGGAAAGTCCTGCTCGCCGATAATTTTACTAAGCCATATTCACATGAACATCTTTTAGTCCACCTCTTAACCATTGCACTCTAATTTATTTTGTCTTTATTTTAACTGATCTAAATAAGTTATACTGAGCGTACATATTATATCAAGTCATTGTATTGTCGTTAGTCACTCTACTAGCCGTCTTACTATCATCGTGTGTCTTTCATATGTGAATGTATATCTACATGTGTATTTTAATGTTTCTTCTCTGATAACAGAGGTTGAATAAATTAATAATAATAATTAAGAAGAACAAGGCTTGTGTAGTTCGGAGGATTGGATGGTAAGGTAAGAGTAATCAAGTTGTTGCGTATTTGTGAGGACGTGTGCATTTCATTTGTTGCGTGCCTGGCGATTGGTCGGTGACCGAACACAGTAGATATTTGGTGTTGTTTATGTCCACCTCGGCAGCCGCGCTTGGTAGAAAGTGTCGCAGCAATGCAGAGTTCACGTAACACTGTCCACATATTGGCATCCAAACATGACTTGTTGGAATGTTTGCCTTGAGCCAGTTGACAAGCAGTGTAGGCATAGAAGGCTTGTTCTTGTTCTGTCATACTTGACCAGATACAGCCACTCAACACTGCCACTGAAGCGTGACGACCGACCTGCTACAACCTGCTGGTTGGGAGTGTCACTACCGTAAATTCTGTATTTGTAGCTGCGGCTTTAATTGCAATAGTGTGTAGCCGAAATGATAACGATGATGGCAAAGTTGGGGTGCGGCTTTAAATATAGTAATTTGCCGAAAATATTTTGAAAATCGGCTCACTGGGTTGTCAGTAGTAACGGTAGAATCTGGACCCACCTCGATTTCGCCGTTATAACTTGAGTTTTGCCTAACTTTGATACCTCAGTGCGTTAGTTCCATTATTCAACGTTATCCAAGGCACATTTGTGTTTAAGAATATTGCGTGTTAGAGCACTTTTGAGACATCAATAGCGCCCTGGTTTGCATCAACATACGCCGATATATCGCTCATTTTACGAGCGCGATGTGGTAACGCACGACCGCAGCGGTGCAGACTAACGCAAACCGGGTCACTATTTGGGATTCAAAAGTGTGCTAAAACACAATATTTTTTTAATATAAATATGCCTGGAATGATGTTGAATGATGGAACTAACGTTCTGATGTATCAAAGTTAGGCAAAACTCAAGTTATAACAGCGAAATCAAGGTGGGTCCGGTTCTGGTTGTCGTCAAGCTTGACTGATAACCAGTTCAGCAATGCAATGTCATAAAACCATTTAAAACATATATACTGTACATGTATAAAATTGTCCATTGAATTGTAGTCCACATATATTCACAAATCACGTCTAAATATAAAAATCCGACAGCCACAACTTATAAAAATCACTAATGTTATGAAGCTCTTGCAAGGTGCAGCCACATGTATAGGTGCACCCACGTAAGTACACCATGTCTTAGCCCCTGCCTAGTGGATATAGTTCTACCATTTAACAAGATTGCCACGGAGAGAATTAACTCTAGATGGCAGGTGGACAAGGAAGCCTTTTGGCTTATCGAGAGTCCAACCCTTTTTATCTACGTGTATCCCTCAGTTTTGGTATCATTTTAGTTGCTCTCCTCTGTACTCTTTCTAGCATAATCTATGTCCTTCTTGCGATATGGCCTCCACGCTTGTAAACAATATTCTAAATGAGGCCTAACTATTGTTTTGTACAGCGGTATTATTAGCTCTTTTTCCTTACATGCTATATTTTACCTAATTAAACCAAGGATTTGATTTCCCTTTGATGCTGCAATTTCGCTCTGAAATCTTCATATTAGCACTGATGTTTTTTTTACAGTACTATTTAGTACAATACACCCCATTGAATATTGTACATCTTCGTTCCCATGTTCTGTGTGGAGGCATTTACATTTCCCAAAATTGAACAATATTTGCCAATTTTCAGACCATTTGATCAACGTTTCAAGATCATATTGTAAATACCTGGTACTGTCTAAATCCGTTACGTTTAATACTTCTATTGCACTTTTGTATCATCCGCAAATTTCAACACATTGCTTGTTATATCGTCGTTCAAATCATTGATATATATTAATAATATAGGTCCCAGTAGTGATCCCTGTGGTACCCCACTCAAAACTGATTTCCAGTTTGAAGCCTTCCCATCAACTACTACCCGTTGTCTTCTGTCAATCAGCCATTTTTCTATCCAGTTAATTAAACCATTTCCTATGCCGTGGGCCTTTAGTTTAAGCAGTAATCTTTGATGTGGCACTTTGGCTAAAGCTTTCAGAAAATCTAAGTAGATATCTACTGGTGATCCCTCATCTACCCACTTAGTGACATCTTCCAAAAAACAACTATTTGTTAAGCATGACCTCGCTTTTAGAAACCCATGTTTAGATGGGTTTATCAAATTATGTTTAACAAGAAAATCCACCATGTGATCTTTAATTGGTCTTTCTAATAATTTGCAAATCACTGATGTTAAACTAAACTTACTGGTCTGTAGTTCTCTAACTTGTTTCTCGAACCTTTTGTGATTGTCTTTCTCAGAAAGACCACATGAGGGTGTCTCTGGATGACCTGATGGAGCGCTACAACCCACCGGTTGAAGAACATCGCTACACGGTCAAGTTCGTGCCAATTGTAGACAAGGGCTGTTCTGAGGAGGACATTGCGCGTATCGTCAGCTATGACTCCAGGTGTGTGCTCTAGGGTCAGACCACAGTTAACCTTCCTGTTGTGTTGCAGAATAACATAACATCTAGAAACATGGCGATATTTGAAAGACACTTTTTTATGGGAAATGAGTGCAATTGATAAGGCATATTTGCAGGTCAAGTGCTAGCAGGTACTGGCCATGAATATGATGCACCAGTGGGAAAGTCAATAGTCCTCTGTGCCCTACACTGTCAGTCTGGGGCTGTGGGAGCGCAGTGGCATAGTGGCTAGAGCACCGGACTCTCAACCGAGAGAACCCGAGTTCAAATCCTGTGCTGCCGTGTCGAAACGTGGACAAGTTTGTTCAGTCCACGTTGCTCCAGATCATTCCACTGTATGAATGAGTACCATGCTACAGGCAGTGGTAGATATTTGTGTACGGATAGTTTTTTGCGCATTATTTTGTTGACCTTGTGAACCCAATTCAATTGGCTATGCCAAAAATAGCGAACATTTAGTTTCTTTTTCTTGTTTTTATTCATTTCTTTCTGCAAATAATCACATTTGCACAAGTCAGTAGTTTGATACTAAGTTTTCTAACAGTTTTAAACTTAGATGTATTATTACCACAACCTACTTCTGGCATGGTTCTAGTGGGCGCCTACTTATGGCCCTCAGCCTGTTGCACCAGCAATATATACGAATACACATTATCTAGATATTATTTTGCTAACTTTGGATCATTGTATGTGCATCCCCTCCCAGGTGCCGAGGTCCACTTGCCTCTTTCTATAATCTTTCACTTCCTTGGCCTCTGATCTGCCATCAGCAATTGGCCTCTGATCTGCCAGCAGCAATTGGCCTCTGATCTGCCCGCAGCAATTGGCCTCTGATCTGCCAGCAACAATTGGCCTCTGATCTGCTAGCAGCAGTTGGCCTCTGATCTGCCAGCAGCAATTGGCCTCTGATCTGCCAGTAGCAATTGGCCTCTGATCTGCTAGCAACAATTGGCCTCTGATCTGCCAGCAGCAATTGGCCTCTGATCTGCCAGCAGCAATTGGCCTCTGATCTGCCAGCAGCAATTGGCCTCTGATCTGCCAGTAGCAATTGGCCTCTGATCTGCCCGCAGCAATTGGCCTCTGATCTGCCAGTAGCAATTGGCCTCTGATCTGCCAGTAGCAATTGGCCTCTGATCTGCCAGCAGCAATTGGCCTCTGATCTGCCAGTAGCAATTAGCCTATGATCTGCCAGCAGCAATTGGCCTCTGATCTGCCAGCAGCAATTGGCCTCTGATCTGCCAGTAGCAATTGGCCTCTGATCTGCCAGTAGCAATTGGCCTCTGATCTGCCCGCAGCAATTGCGTTGTATTTGAAAACAAAAACACATAGGTGGCTATTTAGACTGATGTTCTTTTCTCAGTATACAAATTGAGTTGTCAGTGATTATTATAGTCACTGTGGAGTTATGTTTATTAACATTATCATCTGCTGCCTGCAGTGCCATAATTGGCAGCAGTGCCATAATTGGCAGCAGTGCCATAATTGGCTGCAGTGCCATAATTGGCAGCAGTGCCGTAATTGGCAGCAGTGCCGTAATTGGCAGCAGTGCCATAATTGGCAGCAGTGCCATAATTGGCAGCAGTGCCATAATTGGCAGCAGTGCCATAATTGGCTGCAGTGCCATAATTGGCAGCAGTGCCGTAATTGGCAGCAGTGCCGTAATTGGCAGCAGTGCCGTAATTGGCAGCAGTGCCATAATTGGCAGCAGTGCCATAATTGGCAGCAGTGCCATAATTGGCAGCAGTGCCATAATTGGCAGCAGTGCCATAATTGGCAGCAGCAGAAATTAAATGGCCCGCAGGAATAAGTTAAAAATACCGTAGCGGTTTGTTGCCCCACGGGTGGGTATATAAGCTGATTATTATTTATTGTTACTAAATTTTGTTATGTATTTTGTTGCAGTAAGAAAGTGAGCTGTGAGAGACGTCAGAAACCACATACTCTGCGTGAATACAAGCGGTGCTGGTGTGACCAGGACCGCATCGCGCAGTTCCAGTGTGTAAGTCTCTGCCATTTGTGAGGTGCAGTAGCATAGTGAGTAAAGCACTGCCCTCTCAACCGAGAGATTCCTCATGGTGATGTTTCGAACCTTGGACAAGTTCATTCACTCCACACTGCTCTAGTTCACTCAGGAATGTGTACCTAGCTATTTGTTTTATAAATACTCTAAAAATTACATTTTAAACAAAAAAGTGTTAAGTCTTTATTCCGTTGAACTAATTCTTTGCACAATTTTATATACTTCTTGCTAGAATAAAAAAAACTGTTTTTCATGTGACTTTCCACAAAACCACTCTAGGCAGATTTCTGAGATGGGTGTCTAGCATTATGAATTATTCTCAAATATGTTTTAGCATAAAAACATTTTGTTTTATAACTTTTAACCACAGGGCATCATGGCTCCACGTTACGTCATCGAAATCATCATCAAGCCGTGGGACTGCGATGACCCTAGGAATAAATACGCAGTTGGCAAGATGAAAGCAATTCCCATTCATGAAGACGAAACAGGCTGTGTTAACTTTCGAAAACATGCAACTGTTGTTTCAGTAAGTACATTGTGTGTGTGTGCGTGCGTGCATGAGTGCGTGCATGTGTGAGCTCAAAAATGAACATTGTGTGGTGTCATTAAAAGGTGTTACGTTGTGGTCCGTGATATGCGAACAAGTTAATTGTGCATAGTATCATTCTTCACACTGTTTAACTTTACTGCAGAGAGTGGCCCAGGTAACTGTATATTTGAGTCAGGGTAGTTTGGTAAACAGAACCATGACACATTCTAAGGACAGTAGATGGGAGCTTGGTCTTCATACTTGGTGGGAAATGTGAGGTCAGTCGACAAAATAGGTGCGAGGTGTACCCCAAAAAATTGTGGGAAAATATGTAGAATGTTGGCTCCAAAATAGTTTGAAGGTTGGCTGAAAGACATGTGGGAGTTTGACTCTAAAATAGATGGAACATTTGCTCCAAAGTAGATGGGAGTTTGACTCCAAAATAATTGGGATGTTGGCTCAAATTGAAAGGTTTGCTCCAAAATAGGTGGACGTTTGAGTTCAAAATAGCTGGGAGGTTGACGCTAAAATGGTTGGGAGATTGACTTCAAAATACATGTAGGTGGTCGGTTAACTCAAAAACAGGTGGGATGTTGGCTCCAAAATAACTAGGAGGTTGACTCCAAAATAGCTGGGAAGTTGGTTCCAAAATAGGTTGGCGGTTGGCTCCAAAATAGCAGGGAGGTTGACTCCAAAATAGCTGGGAGGTTGACTCCAAAATAGCTGGGAGGTTGACTCCAAAATAGCTGGGAGATGGAAGGTTGAGACCCCTGCCACATCCTTTCCTTACTTCTTACTCCTGGACTGTTGGTTGTGTTGTGGGGAGTGAACAGTTACTGAGTGACCAGTGATAGTTGTGTCCTGATTGTGTCATTACTTGCAGCACTACAATATGCAGCAGCTGTGTGACATCAGCAGAGCCACGGTGCGCAATCATTATGAGCCAAAGATCAACAGGTAATCATTTTTACCCAAATCTATCTAATATCAAGGTAATAACGTATCTCATGTGGCATTCAGTATAGTGATAATAAATTAATCCTTATTCTGTTTTCTCCTCTCAAGATACGTATTATCTCTAAAGAAAGTGCACCAAAACACTCCAACTGTACCTCCGTTGAGGCTTGCCAAAAACCTCCAACTGCACCCCATTGCCAAAATATTGGGGAGCTAAGCATATCACCAGCCCCCACCCAAGTTGGGTAAGTTTCCAACTTGTAAATAATATAAAAAGTGTAAAATTAAATTATCCATCTTCTGTGAGTTAGCAAAATTCATAATATGTGACCCATCAAAATGAACTGGGTATTAACTCGCACACACTTATTTTGTACACGAGCTGACTGTAGCTATCTACGCCATGTCCCATCCACTTTGTGATTTGGTCAGAAATGTATCCCTTATAGTATCATCTTTCAATGTTCAGTTTACTGTCGTTAACAAACAATCCAAAACTAATAAAATGTAAGTGAACCCACACATTAAAAACAATATGAAATATGAGTCATAATGGCTTCGTTTCTCAAAGTATTTCAATTTCAGCAATAAATCAAAAACTACTGAAGACATTTCAACAAATGAGGTATAATTTTAAAGCTCATGACCTGTGGAACCGAAAAAGGTGTAAAACACCATTTCACAATTTTTCAGCTTAATACCCGCTTTGCTGTGGCAAGTCTCATATGTCGGAAAGATGCAACAGCTCAACATATCATATACCTTGTTTGTCAAATTAATTTATCAGAACTTGGATAAATAGCCAACTATCTCATGCTTTTGTGGTTTGTCATTTGGATGTTTTAAAGTTTTGTGTATATTGCAGATTGCGCCAAGAACTTCATCAACTGCGACAGTCCTTCTGTAACCAAGACAATGATGAGTACACCACGCGACCAAATGAACAGTCAGAAGAAACATTGCCTGATAGTTAGCTTAATAACTGCCTCATGAAAATACTAATCAGAGGCAGAATCAGATTTTGTACAGTTTTATTACATTCCATGTAAGTGTTTGTACTGTTCACATGTTACGCTGTCTTGTACCATCATCAGCAGTTTTCATTAGGTTGTGTTGAGTAAGTTTAATTAATGGTATCACATTTTTGTTGTGCATTTTGAAGACATTTTTAGTCATTTCCTAAGGGGCACATTCTGTGTCAAGTGGAAATGTGTTTGTTTCAACGGTGTTGTTCTTGCTGACTCCTGCTATACAATAAAACCATTGCAACTTAAGAAACGTAGACAGTTATCTTTTGTGGACAGGTTATGTTGCAGGCAGTATGCCATTCTTATACGTGTAGATGTATGTTGACACGGAATTAGGCAATATGTCCCTAATAGACAAAGGTCCCCTGTGATTAGAAGACTCCTATAAGGGATTAATGTATGCAATTGTGTAATCATTACACACACACACACACCACATACACACACACATACACACCCACACACGCATACACACACCACAAAAACCCCAAAGTATACATCAGCTTGGCTACCCAAGACATGGGGCCAGGCTTCCTCTCCTGGTTCTAGAGGCAAAATGATTAGACCTTTGTAAGTTGGGCACGGTGGTCTCAGATTAGAGCAGCAGACTGTCAATCAAGGGGACCTATGTTCGAGTCCATGCCATGCTCTTTCAAAACGTGGTTTGACTGTCAAAACATGCCCTGAAAATGGTATGAGTGACCACATGTTATATTCACCAGGCAGTTAATAGAATACGCAGAGTGCTAGATATCATTTAGAAATGATGAGACAGAAAAAACAAGAATGGTTAAGACAATGACAGCTGCACTTTAATGACTAAATTGGATGAAGAAAGGGTGATCATTTGGAATGAAGAGTTAAACTTTTCAGAGGGATCTCGTAGTCCAAATCAATGCAGAACTGCAGTTCGAAAAGTATACTGAATTGAAGTGGTCAGCAAAGAAAACGGCACAATAGGCATTGTCAGCAGGTCAGGTATGTATCTATATGCACCATCATTATAAATTATAGTAAAGTTAATAACATGCCTTTATTGTCATTATGCGATTACAGAATGCAGCAACATACATAATTGTTTGTAGTAACACTAATAAGTGGGGAAGGTGAGGCATGACTTCCCCGTGAAACGTTGCACACCTCATTACTGATCCCACTGTATGTGAATAGTTATTTCAGAACTGTGGTTTACAATAGTACCTAACACACACACACACAAAATGCACACAACACAGGTCTGAATTTGCGATTTGATTTCATTATAATGTTAGAAATGTTTAAATAAGATGAAACATTTTCATTCTATATTTGTACTGAAAAATAAATGACACTAAGTTACTAACAGTAATATAGTTACACGGATACGCTATCGCCAACGTATACGTATTTTTCACTGTTGTTGTAGTGCAAACAAACCTAATTAATATACCTTAAGGGTTCTGACATGCCCCCTTTACCTACGCTTTTTGATTCTGGCATTTCTGTAACTTGTGCCCCCAGGCGGGAAACGCTAAATGCCCGAATGTTCATGCACATGACGTCACCCATTTGCGTGCACTTTCTTTATTTACATGCCGCGCATGAATATAGTCATATACGGCGCCGTTAGCGGGTTAACGAACGGAAAATGGAGGGAAACGGTTTGTGAAATATGTTAGTTTATGTTTGAGTAAATTATGATAATGCAACCTTCGATAGCTTGTTGCTTTCTTATTCGAAAAGTGACTATGCCAGGTACCCGGTTCGGCATTCGGCATACTGTCATTGACATTATTAATCACGGGCATTATGAATTATACCGATTATGGTGATTACCGGACGTTTTGCCTAGGCTTTAAGTAGGCACTTCAACAAAAAATTAAATATCATGCTAGAACATTGGGAATGGGCTTAAATTAAAGGTAATAGGTTAAGGATCACATAACTGTTTATTTTATTAAGATACCTTTAATAGATCAAAAGATATTGCGATTTTAAGACGGAAAAACAGCGTCATTTTTGTGCCTCTCTTACAATGGCAAAATGGACTCATTTTTGTGTTTTCTATAGGTAAATATTTGCTTTAAAATGTAATAACTTTTTTATTTATACAGATATTTAAATACTGTCTTCAGGGTTTTCAAACACATTGACAAAAGTAACAAATTTATAATATTTAATATTTTTAGTACTAATTATAACCAAATTAATGCAATTAATTAGTTAATTTTAGTTATGTAGCATGCAAAACTCAACAGACCAAAACGCTCCAATTAAAGGCCATAATGTCCATGATTATAAAGATTTTATACATATTATGCAATGTGTATAACCACATTAATAATGGTAATAAATATGCAATAAAAAATAATTATTATTTAATTAATTAGTCAATATTGGGTAATTAGCGCACAACCTCGACAGACCAAAACATATCAGTAAAAGGCCATAATGTCCATGACTATGAAGATATTTATACATATTATGCAATGTGTATAACTACATTAATAATGGTAATAAATATACATTAACAAATTATTTAATAATTTATTTAATTAGTCAATATTGGCTAATTAGTGCACAACCTCGGCAAACCGACACATTTCAGTAAAAGGCCATAATGTCCATGATTATGAAGATATTTGTATAATTTATGAAAGCAGTAAACCACATTAATTATAGTAATAAATGTACATTAACCAGTCATTTCACATTAACAGTAACTTAATTAATAAGTTAATATTGGCTAATATTAGCACGCTAACGACTGCCCACTACATTTTGATAAAAGGCTGGAATGTCCATAATTATGAAGACAGTTATATAATTTATGCAATGTTTACCACCACATTAAACATTATAATAAATATACATTAACAAGTCATATATATCATTAACAATAACTTTATTAATAAGTAAATATTGGCTAAATAACACACAAACTCAACATATCAATAGAGTAGTCGTACTTCACTGTGTCTATGTGTGACTGTGTCCTGACAGGTTGGATGAATGTTGCAGGCTCAGTACAGTCCAGTAATAAATTGTCACTGCTTCATAATGTAATGTTCTGCATTTCAACATGAACTTGATGAAGTAATGTTCATAAATTGTTCACAGTATTCCGTCGCTGGACCCAAATGCACCAAATGCAAGACTGCTTTCTGTGTTACTCCCCATGGGAGTCAAGTCATGAAGAAGAAGTCTGGTGTGCTCACAATGCAGTCTTTTTGTAATATTGGCAGTTGATTGTCTCATAGTTTAATGCCAGTAGACTGCAAGATCTGTGCAGCAATGTTCATATTTCAGTATCTTGTAAAATAACGTTGTGTTCTTCAACATGATGTCTATAAGTAATATTCGTGTCATGTTGGCTAGACACTGTTCAATGTAGCTATCAGATATATAATCAGCCACACTAAATGTGTACCTATGCAGGCAGGTGATGGGTGTCAGACTCAGACGACTCTGTGGCTTGGTACCTTCACAGGTAAATGTCAGACACAGTTTTGTACGATGGATGCAAGTTATTCGGGCAGGTGAAGTGTGTCACAGTACTAGGACCAGATCTATCATGAGCGATATTTATGAAAAGGTAGTTTACCTCAGGAAAGACTTACCATGGATGGTCTATTATAGGAAGTTCAAGCTGTGCCAACAACTGATGCAAAGGTGTTCATCATTGGCAAAGGAACAAACGATCTATGCAGGAAGTTGTAGTATGCCAGATATCAAGACGTGTACCAGTAAACAGATTTTTTTGAGATTTTTGAAGAAAAAACATTTTGGATTTTTTTTTATAAATTGGAATTTACATACAGAACAGTTAATAAAAGTGCAATTAGAAAAATTATAGAGAAAAATGGGTCGAGAAACAGTGCACATGAGTAACACCAGGAAAGTCACCAACCTCTACTGCAAGCATCGCTTAGCAGCAGCTATAGCCGCTCCCCTCATGTTATTCACGTATCTGGCCATGCCAAATGCACTCATGTGCACACCATCTCTCGCGTAATTTTTCTCTTTTGTCAACTTACGATGATGGAAGAAAGTTATGCTTTCCGAGTCAGCGATCAATGCCCGCACCTTATTCGTCACAATCTGACGAGCACGATCAAAATCAGGCCTAACTCTAAATTGGCCAAACTGTACAGGTATACGAGTTAATATCTCGCAAACTACTACTTGGGCCACAGAAGGTATTGTTAGCAGTTCGCGAGCGAATGCTACAATACCCTCTGCCAACTCCTCAGGTACCCAACCATTACCTAGATCATTTGTCCCAATGTCAATCAGAACAACAGTTGGTGCAACTGCCCGCACAGCTCCCAGTTGCTGAAAGAGGCCATCCAAAGTAAGACCCCCTTTCCCTTGGAAAACGACCTTTCCAAAAATATTGCCCAAATCAAGATCCGGTCGATAGTATCTGTAAATGTCTCCACCTACCCGACCGGCATGACAGGCACTGCCCATCCGTCGCACAAAACTGTGCCCAACAATCACCAAAGTTGGTCTTGTCTGCATGTCCTGGAAAAAAGATATATCTCATGAATATAATTACATATAATGGTTTTTGCTTGACATGGTTTCTCTTTGTAAAAGCTGTGCAACGACGTCAACGTGGAAACCTGATGCACAGTTTCTTCTAACACTTAATTACATACTGTGCACTACTATCACATCAGAATTTTTTAAATGTCAAAAATGTGAAGTGAATAAAAAATCTATTTTCTTTACATGTTATTTTTTGTAGTGAATTAAAGTCAACAACAGTCCTGATGAGATTTCTAAGTGACAAATAAATGTGTGTTGCGTTATTCATGTCCTTGTTTGCAGAAAGATATACACAATATAAAAAACCTTTGCTAACACTTACATCATCTTTACCAAGTACACAATTTTCAAATGTTTTTCTGGCATGCATCTAACTCAGATCTATTTAGGAATATTGCTGCCATACTTTCATTCACTCTTTAATCACACTATTTAACTAATGACGTTAGTTAAATAGTCACTTAACGTAATGTCCTTAAGTTAAGTTCTTAACTATCTTGACAAAACCTTTGATTGATACTTAAGATAAGAGTCACTGTGTTTGTAAGATCAGTCAATCTCAAAATATCTGAAATAACAAGACAGTCATGTATCATACAATGATAAATATCTTTATTCTACATGTAAAATCTTGATTGCAAAATCTTGTAAAATATTTTGATATCCCTGCCCTTGTTACTTATGGCTAAGATAACTGTAAAATTCTACATGTCACCATCACAAATATAATGCATTGCATGCTAAACACATTGACAACTTTTGATGAATCATGGTACATAATTTTAATTTAAAGTGACAAACTGATTAAATAATCTATTTAATAAAACAATTAATTGATTGTTAGTTATTTTAAATATCAGCCTTTCAAAACAAATTGAATATTAACAGGACTGGATATAAAATTTGTATTTTCTAAATTCTAGCAAGCCTAACTCAGTCAAACTAAAATGTATAAACCTAACTCTGACTAACAAATACTACTAGTTGACAACATCATACTAATAATACTACGATTACTAGTAATAATAGTAATACTATATCATTAATTAATATTAATAATTAATAGTAGCAGAATTGGCTTGACCCGTATAACTATAAATTATAAACATTAAATAAATTAATAACTTAAGTAATATTATTATCATTATAGGCCCTATCTTAAAGTTAAATCAGATACTGTTGTTTTTGTTTTCACTAAAAGGCAGACATTAATTAAATAAGTCATGATCAAGGCGCTCCATGATCTCGGTCCGCGTCTCCGGTGACGCGCTCTCGGTCATATTGACACAGATCGCTCAAATGTCACATGTTTTGAATGGCGCAAAACCCACATTGCACGAGCATTTACGCCAACGAAATTTTCAACACATACTAATTTAATCCTATAGATCTACCTACAGACATAATCGTTCGATACAAATCATTACTAGACTATAAATTTTGCAACTGAAACACAGCTATGTCATCAAATCGATTAAATTTACCATAATTTTGATCAAATTTGAAAAAGAAAAGGACGTACAGAAAGTTCGACTTACCCGCAAAAGGAATCCCGCTGCGAATGACGTAAACGACCGGGAAAAGAGCGCGAAAATAGAGGTTGAAATAAAACACTACCCAGGTGCCGAGTAAACGAGACGGCGCTGCAGCGACGCCGCTGCGCGCACGTAAAAACATCGCGGTAGCAGGATTCATTGAAGTGCCTACTTTAAGTTTAATTGGTAATGGCCAGGCTGCCATACATATTTAGGCCGTCGTAAGAATGATTTATGGTTCACAATTTAATGTTTGGGTGGTAACTGAAATGGTCTACACAAACCGTGCTTAGGCAGAGCGTTAGAATTACATGTAGGCCTACTGTAAGTGTAATAAATGCCTTGCCCTTGTAGTTATACTTATACGAAATAAATTCGGGTACTTTTGGTAAGTTTTGCAGTTAAATTTAGCCTTTAGGCCCGCACCTCAAAAAAAACAAGAAAACAGTCACCTACACTACACTGCAGTTACCAAACTTCACACCATAATATATCTACAACACCTATTCTACACATGCACAATTATCACGTGATCAAAACATTTAATTTACTGTTTTCATCGATCAAAATGTACAAGAAATTCACTCATTTTTATATGTATTTATTAATTCCACAGGAAACTCCGGTAGGTGGCGCCACTTTATTAATGCCTTCAGACTTGGGGATAGACCACAATTCGTTTTATTGACTTTTTGACAATAATTATTATTGTCAAATACAATACACTATTTAATTAAATAAGGTTATGTTAAACTTAATGTTGACAGCAGCTTGGGGTATTTATTACGGTTATTAGTTTGAGTAATTATTTCTGCAATTTAATATTGTCTACCAGAGGTAATTTATCATACTATGATGCAGTCAGTATATATTATTTTGTGTTTACTAACAGTTTGTTCCAAATGTAATGATGTATATTGTTTTATATGCTGTACTGTGCTATCCATGATGTATACATTAAAGATAATAAATAATAATAGTAAAACTTAAAGCGATTCTTTGATAATTTTCATATCTTTGTAATGTTCGCAGTTATTAAATAATCCTGTTAATATTATTATCTCATGTAATTATATGCCTTTACTTCATTAGAATTATGTTTTAGTAATCACTAATTACCCTAACAATATATCAAAAAAATAACTGAACGTATGTGCAGTTTCCACTTTGACCCTACCTTCACGATTCGTATAAAGCATTTGTCCGTCAGACTTCGATTAACTACGTCGAGTTAATAGATGCAAGAAAAACGTCATCAACATGTATGTATTTGGATTAGCCACCGCCTTGCAAAAGAGTCGTGACCGATAAAATTATCAAAAGGAAACGTGGACCAGCTGCTGTTTATGTCACGGATTTAGCAAAGAAAAGAAGGAAAATATATGGAATAAACAGAGAATGAATATAGTGACAGCTCATGACAGACGGATTAATTTAAAAGAAAAACACCAGATCTCCACGCACGAAGCCCCCGATGACATATTGAAATATTTTGAATGTTGTGGAACATTTATATTATGAATTTTCAAAATTATTGTAAAATCATCTTTGTTGGCACCTTTTTATACACTACTCCCAGTATAGTTCATTTAACACAAACTTGTTTCAACAAATGTTGAAGAATATGCTGTAGAACACAATCCAAGCATGATGAGCATAAGAAAGCATAAATTTTATTATGTACACTGTACTTCTATTTTGCAACATAATGATGGCATGTTGTGCATTTGGATGCACAAATCGATTGTTTGCACAAATCCATTTGAAACATGTAGCGATGTACATATTCCCAGCAGAGGCCACACAGAACTAATGACAATGTGGCAGAACAAAGTCAAGCATGTTCTTCACTACTGTGTCAGTTAACACATTGTCCAGTTAATAGTACTGCTATGCATTTTGATACACAGCTATCAGATGCACTCATCCATTTGAAACATGAAGTGATGTACAACTTCCCAGTAGATGTCACACAGAATGGGGCAGAACATAGTCAGGCATCATCTTATGTCAGGTGACCCATTATCCAATTAATGGCACTGTTGAGTAGAGCTCTTCAATTTCCTCTTTCGATCAGCTCGGTTTGTTTGCTAGCTACACAGCATAACATTCTTGGTATAAATAATAATATAACATTAATGACAACATTTATCTAAAATGTTCATTACATTATTTACAAGCACTCATTTTTAGTTTTACATGTATTGTATGAACCAATAAAGGATTTTCATAAATTAAATGGCATGTAATGTATAACGTTTATCTAACAAAATTAGTTCATTTGAAATAGATTACTGTTATTTTCTGTGTTGTAATTCATGCAATGTTACCACGTGTCAGAGCAGTGGAGTTCATTGTGGTCCAGTGATGTGTGGCAGGTTCAATACCTGCTGGTGTTTGAATGTTGCATCGAAAACAGTACTGGTTGTGCACATCCACTGATTCCATTAATTGCCTTCAGCATGTGTCATTAATTTTGTTATGTGGTCCCTACCTACCTTTTATAGTCCTTTGGGCTGTTCGTCCGACGTCCACCATTAGCTGCCGTATCTCAGAAAGCGTTAAGCAATCTTTTCTCTAATTCTGCATAGACATCTTAGGGCACTGCCACTATGTACGAGAAATGTGTATTTGATTAAATCGTTGTAAGGGCTCCCTAGGGCGTCCAATGCCCCCAAAACTGGTAAATCTTTACATTTTGCCTATTTTTTCAAAAAACTGTTAAGTAACTTTTTCTCTAATTTTGCATAGACTTTTCTTGTGGTAGTGCAAAGGTCCCCTAAAATGGTAAATTTGCTAACTAAATTGTCTACTGCAGTAGTTGTAATTGGTCACTGGCAGAGGCTTGTGTCAACAGACAGCATTAATCCAGTAGACCCCTGTTAAACTGAACAGTTGCATGTATGATGTAGATTTTAAGCTGTGTCAAATAGTGGGCTGTAACTAATGTATAATGGGAGTTCCTACTGCACTGGTAGAACCTGAGGAACTTTAAAACAGCAGCAGACATAATTGTCTTAATGATCTATAATTATGATTCACCAAAAACATTTCATTAATAATTACAAACTCATAATATATTCTTGGCCCATTTTTATCTGAAGTGATATATTAATTTTTATGTGAATCGATAAACAACACACTAACAAATCAAGCATATACAGTGTTTGAAGATTTAAGTTGAACCGTGAACAAATTGTATCAGGGATTTTTATTCCTTAGTCAATATCACTCCTAGGACAGTCAAAATGTATATCTTGCATAACAAATGCCTACATACAGCTGTACTAATATGACAACAAATGCCTACATACTGATATGAACATGCACCTATGTTGCATGGAAGTTTTTGCACATACATTAAATACACTTATTTAGTAAAGGTAACACCATAATGCATTTCAACTGTTTTATTTCTCCATTCAATGCAGGAAAATTACATCATGAAAAACACACATATTGCGTTGACTATGATCGTGACATTGATGATGATCCAAAATTGTTTCTCTTCTCCTTCAGGTTAGGCAGCTACTGCCAAACAGTTTCCGTGAACTCATTATCAGTGTAATGCAAATTAAACAAAATTGGAATGTGTTAAAGGGAACGGTTTGCCATGCAAGTACAACCACAGATTTATTTAAATACGCCGCCCAGCATTGCAGCTTCTTGAAGGACCATACAATGGATGTCGGACATATACAATGTGTCTTATAAAAAGATGTAGAATCATGTAATGTGAACATGAGGGATTACATCACACAATACCACGCCGCTTTTATTGGATAAGAATTTTCTTTCTTAATTCTTTCAAATAGTTACATCATTAAACACAACCCACAAATGTCCCATCTTTGAAGAGCAAGTACCATGCCCTGGTACCTACAGCACAACAACATGATTTTAACAAGATACATATTAAATATGATATTGTGTACACAAGTAGCAATGTATAGTACATTAGTAGGCAGCGTTGGGTTCAATTCTTAATTGAATTAGAATTGAATTGATCAACGAAATGCTTGAATATGAATTGAATTGGAATTGAATAAAACCAAAAGACATTGAATTGGAATTGAATCCCGCAAAGTAAGATGAATTGAATGAATTAATTGAAATAGAAAATTTGCACCTCCAATTACACACATTACACGAATAAATACATATTTTCATGTAAATAATATTGCAACACCCAATGTTTTCTTTTGTTCGGGTATCCATTTGTTCTACCCTATTTGCTTGCTATACGTGGCAAATACTTGCGTTATTAGGCACTGCAAATTAAGCAACATTAATGGGGTTCATGCCATACACATATCACATGAATGCATCGACATTGTCACAGGCGTTACACAGTGTGTTTTTGTTACAATATTAATGAATAGTTTTTAGTAAAAATGATTGACTAATAAGCTAACAGCACATGATGTGAACATATGTGACATATTTAATGTTGTAAGCATCATCGTGGTTTATTAAAAAATAACTAACAAAATGACTCGGCTAGTGATCGCATTTTTTAACTGTTTTCCCCAGCAGATTTTGGCAATGACGGCTTTTCTCAGATTCGAAAGGCATAGCCCGTTTGGATATGATGATGGCGGCGCCAGTGATGATGCCTCGTTTTGATTGACTAAACTGAGTAAACTACTGTACGTTCGTTTCAGGTGCTTTTTAACTATAACAACCATTGTAACGTGCGCTCCGTGGGCGTTGCGTTTCACGTTACAATAAATTGAGCAATATCGAGCGTAAAACACATTTTTGTAAACAGCGTCTTCGGGTGACCAGTCTTGACAATACGCTTATGTGCACTGCTGTAGAACGTTGTATAATATCCCCCAAAAAGTAGGCGGTCACACGGACCAGTAACTCAAAAAAATTACTAACCCGACAGCAAACTAGGTGGTCAGTGACCACGAGTTCAGCGTATATTTTGAACGCTGGCTTCTGGTTGCTCCGCGGACGTCAAATAGAATACGGCCTGACCACGCCCACGAGCAGTGCGTTCCAGCAATATCACATTATTATCCGACTATACAGTATGATGTTAAGGACGTAATATTGTTAAATTGTTGTATATAAATACATTATAAGGCATTATGTGCATGCAGTAGGGAAATGGTTCCGAATGGTCGGGCTTTTAGCATTTCCCTCTAGGAAAGTCTAAAAGCCCAAGTTTTCGTGAACAGTGACTCGCGGGAATGAACCGCACGCACGGCAGAATATGACAATTAACGTGCCTAATACTTCTTGATTACTTCAGTAAGTTATTTCAGAAAGGCCTGCAGTACGCGTGGAACAATTGTTGTCCATACATGTGTTTGTTGTCAACCTGTGACCATCAAAATGACAGAGTTTTTAGATAACGGACTTCACTCCCCGATCGAGAAGGCCCGGCCGACTGCTTCGCAACTGGGCGCGTGACACGCACGCATGCACGCACGCACGCGCAACGAAACACACGCACACATACGCATGCACACGTAAACAAACACACGCACGCGCACATACATAGAGTCTACGTACACGCACACATGCACGCACACGCTCGCGTGACTTAATTAAAACCTGTCACATAATTTTCATAATTGACAATTACACATCAATTATGAAAATAATAATAATTTCGTCGAACGCAAACACAGAATATAGTAGACCTCGACCATTGGTCAAGAACGCTCGTTTTTCACCCTAGTATGCAAAGGCCAAAAAATGAGTTTTCCGGACCGGTAACACTATATAGGGAACGACGAAAATTTTAATAATACGTCATTAAATAGTGTAGTATTGCTCGATATAAGATACAAGGCTCATGATGTATGGACTAAAAAAAGTGGTACCGAATGGTCGGACCTTTAGCGTTTCACCATAGCAAAACCGAAATACCCGAGTTTTCGGGACCATGTAGTGAGTGACACTAAGGAACGATGATGTTATATTTTCTCTTGTTGGAAAGTAAAACATACGTCATTATCCTACTATGGCATTGTTAATTCAGTATATAGAGTATATACAATGCCTATATATATGATGCATGGACTAAAAAAGGGGTCCCGAATGATCGGAATTTTGGCTATCACCCTAACAAAGGCCAAAAGCCCGACTATTCGGGGCTATATGCAGTGACACAAGGGAACGACAATGTTATATTTTTGCTTGTTGGAAATTACAAAATACGCCAGTATCCTACATTTTAGCATTTTTTAGTATATAAAGTATATATAAGGCATATGATGCTTAGACTAAAAAGTGGTCCCGAATGCTCCGGCTTTTAACATTTCCCCTTAGCAAAGGCTAACGAACGAGTTTTCGGGACCAGTGACACAAGGGAACGACAATATGTTATATATACTCTTGTTGGATAATAAAAAAATATGTTAGTGTCCTTCTGTAGCAGTTTTCACTATATCTAAATATAAGGCCTAATATGGATGTACTAGAACAGTGTTCTCGAATGGTCGGGCTTTTAGCCTCACCTCCTAGAAAAGGCTAAAAGACCTAGTGTTCGTGAACAGTGTCACATGGGAATGAGCCGCACGACAGAATAACGTACATATGTATAGCGTGCTTAACGCAAAATGTCTTAAATTACTGTTTTGTTAGTTTATTATGGATGTGATACATATAAAGTTTCTCTAATTGTATGTCCACTTAGGAACTATTTCCTGCCGTGGCCGCTGCACAGCGCCATGCGAGTGCTAAATATAGGTACACATTTTGCGGTTGACGTCATGTTTTGCGGGCAAGTCTTGTTCTGAACTTCTGATTATACACAATTACACCAGGTGGCACCACTATCAACACCCGGCTGTAGATGTTTAGACATGATGATGATGTGTTTTTTATCTTTTGACTTATGAGATTCCTTTACGGTGATCATATTGAATAGCAGCAGAAGGCGCTACCACCACGCATTACATGCGTCCTTACGGTACTAAACATTAAGGGTATGTGTCGTAGACATAGGCTTAAAGTTTAAGCCTTAGCCAGGGCGATAATATAACCATTTCTAGACATCAAACCAACGTGTCGCTGTCAAATGTGGTCCCTGGAGGCTGGAGCTATCTTTTGAGTATTCTTCATAATCAATACGTTGGCAAGGGACACATTGCCAAATATTTACGCTATAGGGCGGATGATTACACGAGTCAACGTTGACTCCCTTCCTCGGCAACTCCTTGACTACTACGATAGTGTAGTAGGGGGCGCGCGATAGTGAAGTGGTTAGTAAAAACCTGGCTCTCAACATTGGGGACTGTGTATCCCTCGTGACTCGGAGATCACGATAATGTCGGTCCCGTCTCGATTAGGGGCGTAAAAGAACCACGAAGGACGACAAGCACCCTGGCAGTGACCACCCTCAGTGCCAGCATAGAAAGGTCGGCTTGGCGATAATGTTCTGAAAAAGGCTGACTAGTTGAATGAGACCTCATAAGATCATAACATTGTAACCACAAAATATACAGACTAGTCAGTTAATAGAATGTTGCCGAGTGCTGGAAACAACTAGAACTAGAAAAATAGAACTACGTAGAAGAGGAGGATTCAAGCCTGGTAAACATAAATGGTCTAAAGTTCTAAACAGGACTGTAACTTATGTCATGAGAGTGAAATCCGCGCAATCGTTTATTTAACTGGCCTGAATTAATAGGAGCATCCGCCTAGTCAGTAGGTATTCCCCCGTGGCAGTGCCCTAGTCTTGGGCTTGGCATAGCCATAGGCCATAGGCATAGACTGTTATGGTATGGCATAGGCCATAGCCATAACCCTAAGCTATGTCAATACTATTGCCAATAGGTGAATAGCCTGAATAGGCTAATTAACCTGGCAGGCCCTATGCTATGTCTAGAACTAGGATAGTACTAGGAGGACAACTAATTTGGGCCGTTTAAAGTAAAATATTACCCAAATCTGTGGGTTCTAATGTAATACTGTTTTATTTTTTTTAACAAAAACTTAACACAATCTCCCATAAGTACTTACAGCGATAGAAATAAGCCAGAATATTTATTTGTCCGCTGGACAAGTAAGTTTTGAAATCTACTTGTCCGCCAGAATTTTAACTTGTCCAAGTGGTTGTCAAGGGGAATCAAAGTTTCGAAAAAAACATTATTTTTATGACAACAAGTACAATGTTCCTGCTGTTTCATTACATGTACATCTGATTGACTTGTGATCAAAGACACAATTTGATTTAAACTGCAAATTTTGAAATTGCAAAATTATATTTGCAACTATTTTTTTCTGGTCCATTATCAATATTATTCATCACAAATATTAAAAGTAGACACGTTACTGTATAATACATGATGTATAGCAATGCTGATATGAACGCTTTTATTAATAACAAATAATTATCACAATGATAGGAATGAGACAATTATTTTCCTTGCTATTTGTTATAATGTTGCAAAAAAGGTTTTTGTTTAATATGGTACATATATATATATATACATGTATATATAACATATAATACTACTGTAAAATTTTAACATCGGTTTGTCATTGAAAATGCCACTCAACCGTCAGGAACACGACCAATGCAAAGCCAGGAATTGTAAAAAAATCATAATAAACTAATTATAATCTGATATTATTCTGTTCAATCTCTATGAACTTCAATACTAACAAAGTTCTGTATTTAACAAACGAAGATAATATTCAATTGATCACCAGCAAAAAAATGTTTTATTAAATATATTACCATTTCAATGATGTTAAAACAGTTTTAATGGTGCCCGAATTACATTTACCAGGCGGAATATAATTTATAGATTTAGTTACGTTGTAACGTTGCTGCCAAACTGAACGATTTACGATTTTATGAAATACAGCCTCGATCAACGATGGTTGATGCGGAGTCTGTCGTACGCATATGACAGAGCTAGGTCGGTGCGCTCAGCGGATGACCCTGTTAACGCAGGCACTAAACTCGGTCGAACACTGAAGTACAACACACTGGCTGCGGAACGACAAGACGCCGTCACACTAACAAAATTGTAACGTGCACGATTGTTAGCGAACTTCATTTACGTTTACATTTCTTCAAATAAAAGTTTGCAATGTTGCACTTCTGTTGCTAGCTCATCTTTATACACTCTCATATTGTGTCTGGTGCTCCGTTTCATGGCCGAGTGCCGTCACATCCTTGTCTTCTGCAGTGTAGTTCTATAATGTCCTTGCGGAAGACCTGAATCTGTGGTACAATCGCGCCCTGTTATGGCGCGGATTCGGTAATAACGCGGTCGGTTGTGGACCCCGAATTTCTGCCGCCAGGGGGGAAATGGGCGCTATGACAAACTATATTAACGCGGTAATAACTGTCAATTGTTTTGTGTGAAGTTATCCCCATCTTTGCGTTCATGTCTCCCATGACTAACAGGATGTCATGTTGTGGTGTCTTGTCAATGTGCTTCTGCAGGCGGTTGTAGAATGCATCCTCATCTGCTTGTTTGGTTGGTGCATAACACTGCATAATGCTAGTCTTAATAAACAAACATGGAATAATACCTTGCAGGCTTGCACCAATGATAAGGGAATCGACTGATTTCAAATCTATCTGGCTTTTCTAAGCAAGTTTGTCCATGACGAGAGCCAGTCCTTCATATTGGCTTCATATGGTTTCTCCCGAGGAAAGCATTATCTTGCCAGAGTTAGTTCATCTCAACTCACTCAATCCCAGTATGTTGATGTTATATCTGTTCCTGTCACTCATCACGTGCACTGATCAGAACGTCTCGTACACCATTCGCACTCTCAACGCTGCCATTCTCACTTGTTGCATGGGTACCGTCAGTGACTGTGTCAGAACAGAAACTTCCTTTCGGCTTTCATCCCCACTCATCATAAGCACCAAATTACTTAGCTGCCTCAGTCCCCGTTTGGCCACCCAAGATTTTTTTACCCTTTGATTTTTTTGAAGTTTCTCTAGTGAGCCTTTTTAGTCCTTTGAGCTGAAAGATTATAAGGAATATTATTCAGATGTTTTACTATACATGTTGCAGCTATTCCGTCACTCCAGTTATATCAGTATTATGTCGATACCACTGTTTTTAACTGTCATTATTACTGTTTTTAAGTCGTACCTGTACATATGTACCTGATTAACAAATAACGTTTTATCATAGTTCAACTCATTCTTCTTCCCATTCTGGGGGAGGGTGGTAGGGACAAAATGAGAACAGATAATGCGCGTGCATTTTCTTAAACAATGTTTTACTGTGCTACATGCGAGATTGCAGCTCACCAACTCTCCTACAAGGTTTCTACAACCACTGGAAATCGGCCTAAATTACAGAGTATCGGGATAAAATCCGACAGTACTTTTTAATAACACAAACTAATATGTACAATATTCATGAAATGATCTACTCGAATACTTTATTTCCAGGTATATCTTCAGTGGCATGCATATAGTCTAGAGAGCTACTAAACATGTCAACACTTTACTATGATCTGTAACTATGATTCACCAAAAACATTCCATTAATAATTACAAACTCACAATATAGTCCAAAGGACTTCAGGGCCTCTTGGCCCATTGTTTTACGTATTGGGTTACTCGCCCAACGCACAACCCTCATCCTTTCTCATCCTGATCTTGGAATCAGGAAATGGTGGAGTTGTAAACAATCTAAGCATTTTTTTAGTTTCCATATGTATTGGAATGTTTTTTATCAAGACATGAAGCATTTTAACTACTTTTCCTGTAATGTGGAGCTTCAGTAATATGAAATATAAATATGAAAAAAACTAATCGTACTAAATAAAAAAATTATAAAGATTAACACTTAATTAAGTATGTAACAATCGAATGCTCCTTTTGAAAACGAACTGCTCCGTTGCATTGCCGCATACAGATGTAGCAATGCCGTATAAACCTATCTTCAGTTCGTAAACGTACACTTTGTACTTAGTGTCAGTTGTTAATCTGTGGCCATAATTACATGCTTTGTGCTGCTCTCTTCACTTCTGTTACATGGCAAAGACACCCATTTAAAGCTACTTAGTAGCATCTGCCTGCGAGTTAATGCATATTTAATGTCGACACATCTCACAGTAAACGCAGGTACAACTGATCACTCGGGGCCAGAAGAGCATGATTCTACACAATTGCTGGCGATATCGTGATATTAACATATGCGATGTTGTGTTCTGGGAATCTATGTTGCAAGAAAGGTTGCATGAGACATGATCGTGATTGTCATGTTTATGTTAGGTTTATTTATTATCATGTATCCGTTATGTCGCAGTGTAGTTTTTAAATTAAATATGTTTTGACGGATATGTATATTAGACACTTCATCAATAAAGGTATTTATATCATTGTTCGGTGGTCTGTATATGACACCAACTACAATATCTTTACCATATGCAGTACTATCTTTATGAATCTCTATGAACTGACATTCTATGAATTCATTTAGACATTACTTATAATTTTATGGCATGGGACAGCTAGGGTATAATTATAAGTGGAAACCGGGACACATTTGTATCTAGAGCTCTGTTGGCAATGATTACAACGAACATTGCAGATCTGCTTATTTAAAAGGGATTGTTATACAATATGCTGGCAATGATGATTTATTTTGTGTTTCACTACCATAGTTGTCAGTAGTTAAATTTCCTCAGTACTACAGACAGGTTTATCCGCACTTGAAGGCAATCAGTAAATCTGTTTTATCTTAGTTAAGATTTTGGACTTGGTCAGACTTGCTAGTTTTTTGTATATGGTTTGCTCTGACACGTAAAGTATAATAGACCACTGAGTTAAAAGGACAGTGTTTGGGGTAGGAAGTAACACCACGTGACTAACGACGAAACATCCGTTTGTAGATCACCGGTCGCCGGTGACTTGACAGGCCGCGATGGGGATCTCGGGATTGACGACGTTCGTGGACGCGAACCCGCACCTGCTGACCGATCACGAGCTGCGGGACACGGCCGTGATCGTCGATGGCAACAACCTCTACCACTTCCTCTACTACTACTTCCACGTGCCCGTGCAGTTCGGCGGCGACTACGACACGTTCGACGGGTGCGTGCAGTACTTCTTCCGCACGCTCGAGACGTGTAACGTGACGCCGTACGTCGTCTTCGACGGCGGATATGACGCCGACAACCGGAAGCTGCCGACCGTGCTGCGCCGTGCGCGCGACCGCTGCAACATGGCGGGGTCGCTGGCGGCGGGAGGACGCGGCAAGGTGCTGCCGATACTCGCCCAGGAGACGTTCCGGTGCACGCTCAACCGGCTCGGCGTGGCGCACTTCACGTGCGACTCGGAGGCGGACGAGGAGATCGCGGCTCTCGCCAACCACTTCGGCTGCCCGGTGATGAGCAACGACAGCGACTTCTACGTGTACGACCTCACCGGAGGTTTCATCGTGTTCGACTACGTCAACCTGCAGCTGCACCACCTGGCACATGAGTCGGGCGACGCCGCGCATTATCTGGCCGTGCAAATTTACTTCATCGACACGCTCCTTGCGAAATTCGCCAACATGGAGCGCCGCATGGTGTCGTTGTTCGCGACTCTGCAGGGTACCGACGTGGTCGAGAGGCGTCACTTCCTGCCGTTTTTCTCTGCCGTCAAGCTGCCGCCGGTCGGTCCGACGATGGCGGGCGGGAAGTTTGCGGCTGTGACAAAGCAGCAGATGTTGCGAGTGCTTCTGTGGTTGGAGGAGGTCGGCTCGTTCGACACCGCTGTTCGTGTCGTGCTCATGCACACGCCGGAGACGCAACGATCCGCCGTCGAATCGCTGCTGAGAGCCACTGTGCGCTCCTACACACACCCGACAGCGACGGAGGCGACGCGTCACGCGGCCGAGCAGTGCCTTACTCCTCCACGGCCGGCCTCCGACCGAGAGACGACGACGGAAGTGCGACATACGGCAAAGCATGCGTGCACCGTGAAGTCGTTCGGCGACCGAGAACTGCCGGCGTGGTTCGTCGAGAGAATTCGGCACGGGGACGTTCCTGTGATGGCGCTCAATGCCGTAGTCCTGCGAAGACTTATTCTCTTGGCGCAAGTTGAAATAATGTCAAAACCAAGTACTTACGTCTGCGCACTGCCCGTCAGAGCTGCCATCTACCGACTTCTGCTCTCCATCGACTTTCCCGTCGACTCACAACAGATGGCGCCAGTCAACGAGTACGACCGCGTGCACAAGAATCTGCGGTGTCAACAGGTGGCGCCATCTTGCGACGCCTGTCAGCTGCTGACCCTTGAAGAGATTCCGAAGATGAACGCCCTCGTCAGGGAGGGGATCCTACTAGGGGTGTTAGGTGTTGTTCCAGGCGCGCTTGATGCCCTGCCAATCGACTCCCGACTCGTTGTTGCTGTGACGTCATACTGGGTCAGGCAGGCAATACCTTCAGTCAGCATTGACCACCTGGTGGCGCTACTGTTGTGTCACCTCAAACAGGCCGCCATTGATCCGATATGTAAAGACAGCGATAGACCCATCGCTCAGGACTGTTCGACATGCGCCGATGCGTTGGCCGCTTCGTGTGACGTCATTTCGGAAGCCGTTTCCGGCGACGTCATGGACACGGAGACCACCACAAAGAACAACAATTTTATCACCGGCAAGGAGGCCGTATCCGGTGACGTCACCGATACGGAGGCCATCACAAAGAAAAACAATGTAACTACTGATACGGAGGCCGTTTCCGGTGGCGTAACGGACACGGAGCAATTCACAAAGAACAACAAAACAGGCGACGTCACAGTGACTGAAAATACATGTGATGTGACACCGTGTACGGGTGACGCGGTGACGGAGGCGCATGACGTCACATCAACCCACGATGCCAGTGCATGTATGGAGACGCTGCGAGAGAGCGTTGCCAGGCGTTGCAAGGCCGGCGAGGTCCAGGTCGCAGCCGGCCGACTGGCACGCTTCACCGACTGGCCGAGTCACAACCGCGCCCACCCGTTTGACGGCTTCACGGTGCACGCGCTGTCCCAGTGGCAGGCGTGTCGCCTCGCAGTCCACACCTTCAACCAACTACTCATGTCCCCGCTGGACTCGCCCAGTCCGGCCCGCTCGTTCAGCGGGACCTTCCTCTACAACGTCACCCGCCAACTTAAGACGAAATGTCGCCCCGAACTCTACATCGTTGACCTGCTCGGCAAGGGGCAGCTCGCCCGACATTTCACTCTGTTGTTCGACGCCATCGTGAACATTGTTCCCGAGCTGGACTCGCATTTATGCAGCCGTGCCACCCCGACCAAGAAAGCGAGAAAACGGGAGAAGAGGCGCAAGGGAAGGACAACGACAGAAGCGACATCTAGTGGTGACGAGAAAGAAGACTCGACGGATGAGCTCATTGTCTGTATGAACACGTCGTGCGACTTGTCCAACAGATACGATTTCTTGCGTTACCTTGATACCGAATGCTACTGATCTGCTGTAAACAGTCCAATCTGATGTTTTGTTCTCACTCCGTTTCGCTCGAGGTCTTTCAAACCGTTCGACGTCGTGAACATGGTTTTCGATAGTCGATGTTATTGTCGATAGTTACAATTATTAATTATCGCTTATTAGTATACTGAACTATCGATAGTAACGATATTTGGCAAAGAAAGATCTGTCTATGCCACAAAAACAGGCGTCAACCATAACACCATCTTGGGAATCAAGGCCACGCAATGACGCCACCCGTACATTATCGTTTGGACTGCCTTTAATATATACTCACCAGTCCGTTATGGTCTTGCGAAATTATCGTAGTAGGGCCTACTGACATTATTGCAATAGTGTTGCGATAGTAATGTAGCTATCACAATAGTAAGATCATCCCCAATAGTAACCCATATAATCATTGCAATAACAGCAAACATAATAATATTATCATGTCTAGTGACACACTATGTCTAATTAACTAACCATGATCAGGTTACATCTCAAATTGTGTTAATCAATGTTATATTGTATTGCAGCTTCAAATAAATAATCGTAATCATGGGTTCCAAGCCGAAAAATACAATACATTATCTAGCTCGATTTCCCTGCTTTCGTTATTTTTTACTAGTAATGATAGTTTTTGCTGAAATATTTGTGAAGCATCCCTCTTTTTGCGTCTTTCAAATAAATACGGTGGTAAATATTGTATTCACTACTGTGTTTATATATTAATGAATACGCTTTAGGTGCCAACGGCTTGTTATGAAAGTTGGGGAGCATTTGAGTTGTCAGGACGCCAAATCCCCCCGGACGATATCCCCAAGACAAAATACCCACTTCAGTATTCCCTTAAAACAAAATCTTAGTGAATTACTGCTAGGTGTATTTATGGCACCCACTCTTACGTGCAATGATTGCACTCCTTAGTGGTAAACGAGGAACACGTTTATTTATTAATCGAACTTTGTTGATTTACGGCAGCAGTTCTTAACCTTCGTTTGGCTGCGACCCAAATTCCGGTCAGGAGATTTGCTTGGCGACCCATGCCTTCATACAGGTAGCATGTGACAGATGATAAAATGAATAGGCATAACAAATTAATTATAAGAACATTGATTAAAATTGCATGCGGAACACGTAGGAATCGCCAAATCAGCACCTTTCATTGGTTTATCGACGTCACAGAGAACACGACTTGCAAATCAGTCTTGGATTCAAAAGCAAAGATGGCGGACGGTGTCTCGAAAACCATAAGATCCCAACTACGTTTGAAGAATATTACCCTATTTGACTTCATACTGGTGATAATAAATATGCTCACAATCCGACATAGGCGCTATACTATAATATCCATGAACATGCTCAAGACGTATACTTTGGAGGTTTCTATGTAGGATGAATCGAAAGCGGCACTCAAAATGGCTTGTCGACCCAATTTTGCGTCGCGGCCGTGATGTTAAGAACCGCCGACTAGGGGCTAGACTGTCACAACATTTATATTTATTTACATCAACGCCAGTGGGTACTAAACAAACCTCAACGTTTGACCATCACGTCACAATTGGCGGATAGCATGACATAATATTAGAATAACACATTCATTCCTAATATACCTGGTAGATGATGATCAAAGGCACAGTATAAGTTTATAACACAAGACAGAAGATGTGTGTAAAACGAAACTTTAAATGTAGTCAATATTGCTAGATTACAAACTTATAGTGGTAGTCCTAATGGCTGGGAATGCACCGACATGAACAGAAATAGAAATCCCGCACCATATTTGCTTGTCAAAGAATGCATTCATATGAGGAGAGAAATTCCGCACCATTCAGGTATGCGATTCACCTGTACTGCCTTTTTCGCCATATACAAATGTTGCACTAATCACATATGCAAATATAATGGCACACTTGTCTTATCGACAAAGAGAAATTCCGCACAATTCTTGTATTCAAAGTCCACTGGTCAGAGGAGAATAATTTACACAACTGTCGCATGCAATGTTGAACTTATCAACGATTAGAAATTGGGCATTTTCTTATGCAAAGAATGTATCGCCCACCGTTGACAAATTCCACATCGTCATTGTGTCAGCGAACAGTAACGTCGCACCATTCTCTAATGCAAAAAATGCATCGCTCAGCGTTGACAAATTCCACATCATCATTGTGTCAGCGAACACTAACGTCGCACCATTCTCTTATACAAAGAAAGCATCGCCCAGTGTTAACAAATTCCACATCATCATAGTGTCAGCGAACACTAACGTCGCACCATTCTCTTATGCAAAGAATGCATCGCTCAGCGTTGACAAATTCCACATCATCATTGTGTCAGCGAACACTAACGTCGCACCATTCTCTTTTGCAAAGAATGCATCGCTCAGCGTTGACAAATTCCACTTCATCATTGTGTCAGCGAACACTAACGTCGCACCATTCTCTTATGCAAAGAATGCATCGCTCAGCGTTGACAAATTCCACATCATCATTGTGTCAGCGAACACTAACGTCGCACCATTCTCTTTTGCAAAGAATGCATCGCTCAGCGTTGACAAATTCCACATCATCATCGTGTCAGCGAACACTAACGTCGCACCATTCTCTTTTGCAAAGAATGCATCGCTCAGCGTTGACAAATTCCACATCATCATCGTGTCAGCGAAAACTAACGTCGCACCATTCTCTTTTGCAAAAAATGCATCGCTCAGCGTTGACAAATTCCACATCATCATTGTGTCAGCGAAAACTAACGTCGCACCATTCTCTTATGCAAAGAATTCATCGCTCAGCGTTGACAAATTCCACATCATCATTGTGTCAGCGAACACTAACGTCTCATCATTTTCTTATACAAAGAATGCATCGCTCAGCGTTGACAAATTCCACATCATTGTGTCAGCAAACACAAAAGTCGCACCATTCTCTTATGCAAAGAATGCATCGCCCAGCGTTGACAAATTCCACATCACCATTGTGTCAGCGAACACTAACGTCGCACCATTCTCTTATGCAAAGAATGCATCGCTCAGCGTTGACAAATTCCACATCATCATTGTGTCAGCGAACACTAACGTCTCGTGATTCTCTTATGCAAATAATGCATCGCTCAGCACTGACAAATTCCACATCATCATTGTGTCAGCGAACATTAACGTCCCACCATTCTCTTAAGACAGCATTTATCAGCGGATATAAATAATATTCTACATCATTTTCATATATAAAAACATACATTTATCAGCAAAGAGATTATCATACGCAACGAGTGCATTGATAAGCTAAGAGGAACATCATGTAATTCGTGAATGGAATGGTGCATTTTTCAGCGAACAAAAAGTTCTTATCATTCTCGTGAACAAAAAGAGTGCCTACATTGGTGAAGAGAAAATCCACCCTATTATGTAATGCAAAAAGTGCACTTGTCCACAAAGATACATGTTCCTTACATGTTTATGTATATATGCACGAGAACCGGTTTTATTACTCATGTAGGATCTTGTTACCAAAACAAGTCTACCACGATGCTCGGCGCTGCATTTCCCGCGACGCCATCTCCCAATAGTTGACGTCAGCCCTAGAATCATACGTGTCTGTCAGTCACCTCTTGCGCACGTTCGTCCGCGTTCGCAAGTATGCGTCGGTTCTTCACGTCCGCCAAGAACATTACTTAATTACTCTTAGCTGAGTGCAGAACTGACCATAGGAGGGTCGTCATTGTAAACTAAGTGGGCTACATTTAACGCGGATCTCCGTTTCTGTGGATTTCCTGCATCCAGTGTACTAAGTGCGAAACAAGATCCACCGGCTTGGTCCGCACATCATAGCCAGATTGCGTCTGTTGTTGCCAGAATGAAAATCATTGAACACCGACGCGATGGTATAATGGATTCGGTAAAACGTCTCCGCATGACATATCCGTCTTGGCGACACCGTTCCCTGACCGCGGCGTTCTGTGGGCACCAAGGTAATCATCGCTGCTGGCTTGGCTTGTCGCGTTGAACAAGAACGGTGTTGCTGATAACTGGTCATGATAGTGCGTCGTCGGAGACATTGTGGAGGGAGGCCATCTGATGCGAGTCGTACTTCCAACGGACCTTTCCCGTGTCCGTCCTTTCCATCGTCTTCTGACAAGGTGCGTAAAGAATCAAATGTTACACAAACTAAATAGTCGTAAACATGTTATACGATCTAATCAAGTTTTATATGTATTTCCATTCTCATTTTTTGAGATTTGCAAACCTGTGCATTTATGGAAACAGTATGATACACTGAACCGGAAAAGCAATGTTTACATTTACATCTCTCTATGGCAGCGATCTTGAATTTTTAGATCATGTAAATACGGAATTGTGCTAATGATAGCCTACGTATTTGTTAATATAATTGTAATAAAGAAATATCAGTTGGACGGTCCTCAACTGCATCTTCTTCATCTGTACTAACACAATTCCCTGAGCATCACGCTTTAATAACGATGACAGAACGTTTTCCTGATGTGAAAATTGTCTCGTGAAACTTGAAAAACACCGTCGAAGAGAATTACATGTTTTGGATTAAATCTGACAAAGGCAAATTGCTATTGCAACGCATACACAAGATATTTTATTAATCGAAACGACGATTAAGATGTAGTTGGTGTTCATGGTGTTTGAAGATTCGGGAAGTAGCCCTAAACTGCTATCAACCCCATGTCGGTGAAATGTCCCCTAGATTTATTCATACTGATAACGATTAAGATTGAAATAGCGATGCGAGTCTGTAGGTAAGTAAGCAAGTAACTTAATTTTATCACGTAGCAATACCTACATTACCAAAATTATAGGTACAATCTACACCATATAAAGATGTAACCTTGTATGTTGGTTATATTATTACCATCTTCCTACGACCCCATTGAAACTAATTATCATTCTTCTGTCTCAGAACATATGATAACGAACACTTTGAGGATATGACATCAACGTGTCGACAAGTTAAATAATAACCGTACACTAACAGTGGGCAGGCGTTCATAGTTGACATCGTGAGCATTCAGGCATACACGCCAGAGAACAACCAACGCCACCCGTCTCTTTTGCCAGTCTCTGTAGGTCCTGTGTCTCTTTGTTCTGGTGTTATGCATCTTTTGTGATGCGTCGTTGGCAAGTGTCTTTTTGGCGTCTCCTTTCCCTAGTTCCCGTCTGCTTCCAGCACGACGTCTCTACAAGAAGGCGAACATATTTGGTTCACGGTGGAATTGAAATACGAGTGCTGTGCAAATAATCGTCATCACGAAAAATGTAGACCCGAAGCCCAGCTTGAAAGGTCAAATGAATGGCCACTTAGAACGTGCCGAATTCAATTAACCAGACGTTTTATATGCCAACTGTTGACATGACGAGAATTGATTTCTCGGTCTTTTTCGATTTTGACGTTATTCGTGGCGCATGCGTAAATGTACCCTTGCACCATAAACATTCAGTGGTGAACAAATGTGTAGTAAATTATATATGACGATTGTGTAAGACAGGAGTCTGCAACCTTTGTGACTAGGGGGGAGGCAAATAAGTGAGATGGGCTAGGTCAGTGGGCCACACGTTTATTTATGAATATTGATTATCATTCACGTAATCTTCGTGGTAACTGGAAAAAAAATTATTTATTATGTTTCGAATATATAAGCATTCTAGGTATTATCCGTAAACTTACACATGTTGGCCATATTGGTGTAGGCCATATAAGATAAAACAATGATTTATTGTTAACAGTCATCAGGGTATAATTTTGATAAATTGAGTATTAAATTGCACGCATTATTCATGGTGCGTGTTGTTGACAGGCGACTGACATTTTGACTAGTGTGTCGTCTGGTTTTATTGCTGCAACACGATGTGTCCCACTTCTAGCTGCAGACTTGTTCATGAGAGCTTCAGTGCGTCATACAAGTGACCGTCGGTTAGCTGCATCAACGTCTTGCATTTCATGAAATTCATCACGGAGTAGGCCCTACTGCTGCTCACACCCATGTATTGTCTCAAAGAGACAAGCAATGAACTTATCATGTTTGGTCAGTTTAAGAAACTGTTCCATCGGCATGTGTTGCTGGTAGAACTCTACAGGCGACACCTCATCGAATGTCGTTTTGAGTGTCACAGAAGCACTTTGCAGTCCGGTGAATGTCACCCACACAGCTTCAAGCACATCGACTGCTCACACACGGAACGGGCTGTAAATAAGAGAAACTACGATGTAAAACGCTGCACAACTCCCGTCGTCTCAGCAGCTCAACGTTGTTCATACGTATAGGTCTGGCCTTTCTAGCTGGTTCGTATTCCAGGAGTGTTGAGAAATGCCCGCAGTTGACGTCCTGCAGTTGCTAGTGAGGCAGGTATGCCTACAGGCGATGCTTCGAGTGACAACTGACGGGGTGTGGAGTAAACAGATCAGAGAGTATGCTGGGCGTTCGCTATTGCTGACATCGCGGTTCGGAGTGGACATAGCTTTATAGGCGTCGGAACCGGGGGAAGCTTGGGGGTCAACATTTTTGTGGAGATGGGGCTAAAATAGGATTAACACTCCAATATTTAGAGAAGGGGGTGCAATTGGAGATTTTGGGAGAGCCCGAAGACGGTTTTTTTTGGGAAGCCTCACGGGGGTGCAATTGGAGGTTTTTGGAGAGCCTCAGTGTGGTGTTTGGGGGAATCTCAAGCGGGAATCAACTGCAAGTTTTAGTGAGCTTCAGCCCCCGACGCCAATGAGCTGGATAGGAACTCCCGGCTGACTGCGAATGGTCAACATCACAGTAAGACATTACGCTTTCAAGTCATCAAGTTTGTAAAAACTGCCGTGCCAGACACCACTAGTACGTAATCTGTATGCAACATGTATACGGGTATACTTGATCTGTCCTCACTTGGTCTCGTTCTCTTTTCCCATTCACGTCCCAATCCCGCAGTGGGCATTATTATGATAATCGTTGCTTTATTCAAATAATTATCGTGAGACGTCTACGATACGGGTTCTCAAAATTGTCACGCTATATTCTGCTCCATAATCCTTGAGCCATGATGTGATCCGGTTGGTGCCTCCATCATGGGGATATATACAACACAACAGCAACCGTTTGCCGCAAACGGGTGACGACAGTCAGCTAGAGATGAAATCTCGAAAGACTGAAGATCACACGTCATCACTTAAACACCCGAGTACATCGCCAATGCTGCTGATGCTACATTGTAATTTATAGACAAGCGCACGATGATTGTTATGCAACTAACACTAAGCACTTACGAACACGTAAGAGCTGTAGCCTACACCAGACATTATATACCTAGCTGTGATGCCGGTATTTGGGCATTCTGTTTCAGTATTAGATTGATGTTATATCTATTTTATGGACTGTGTTTGCGTGCGTGCGTACATGCGTGCGTTCGTACGTATGTGTTTACAAACCCACTACATACAATATACTAGGCATGTACTTCGTTACATCAGTGATCAATTTTTTTTATAATGCGGTCAACTATTTGTTAATGTCCTGGTTTCTGGCTGGTATAATTATTGCTCTGTTATGTATTTGTTTATGGTTCGAGCGGACGGCAGCGCAGCGACAGCCGACGTACCGCAATTGCCACAGTGATATGCGTCTGCGTGATCAAAGGAGCGTATTACGAAGGTGTGGATCCACCAAGTCGTCAGATGTTACTCTTCTATCATGCCACGTGTGCATTCTGAAGCAATTGTCACAGCGTGCACCCACACATCCTGTAGTACGACTAATGTGCTCCCACAGTGGTCAGTGGTCACACCAACGACGTAGTTTATAGTAGAGCCATATTAACAGCAACATGCATCAAACAAGTGCCACTGCCAAAGCTATGTAAACCAACAAGCATCCAAAGTCATAAATAAGGAAAGCATTCTCCAACATTGAGTTTCAATTGGGGAAATTCAATCATATGGGGAGTAAATATCAAATGGTACATTTGTGACCTGCATTCTGCCGTAAATGTACTCGATGGTGGTGCTGTAGTACACGAAATCGGACATGGAGATTCCGTGTGCTTCTACGCCGCCGTCGAATACGATGACAGCGGAATGCAATTTGCAAGGTGCCATTTGATACAGATGTTCCTATTATTTCGTCTTCTAGTATAGTCCGTGTGAGTCGTCCACGCTATTTCTCCATTGCTGCCAGTCCTGCGCAACTTACCTCACGCTCGTGAACTGTTATCCCGAATCACTATATGTGTAGATGTTGTATCAGCTAGACGTGATCCTCCTGGTCTTTTCTGTCCATGCTTTGATTGCCGAGACACCACCCCTCCCACCACTTCGTTTCTTCTGGAATTCACCCTGGGGTCGTCTCTCTCTGATTGGCTGCTTGTTTCCAAATAAAATTTTCTATTTGATGCGTGGTGTGTCCACGAAACGTCGCATGTATTTCGTAGTAGTCGTGTAGTATATAAATTCAGGACAAAATGCTATCTTGATTTGTTTTTATTAAGAATTGTCCGATATTGTAAATTTTAACTATTGTAAATTGTAACGATCTGACGCTCCGTTGGAATTGTATGTGCTTAAATAGCCAACGTCACAAACACAGAAGTGGTTTCCTTTTATTATTTTGAACGCGCATTATGATAGTGGATGTTGTTATTGAAATGGTGTGCTGTAATTATGGATCAGAGTGCGTTCGTCATATTAGGGATATACACTCTGTCCGTTCCTGACTTAAACCACGGAAAGTTCAGAATAATAGTAAATGTCAGCCATAGTTCAATGGGGTGTATCTACAAAGATAAAGGTAAGGTCTTATATAACGCAGTGTCCATTCCTTGGGTCTGCTCGAAGCGCTTTACACTTTACTCCCTGGCAGACCTGTTCAATCGAACACCATCTCGACGTCTCTGGGAAGCATCCAGCCACGTTACAATTAATGCGCGAAGACTATTCGTACACAAATATTCACCACTGACTATAGCCAGGTACTCACTCATATAGCTGAGTGAACTGGAGCCACGTAGAATGAACGAACTTGCACAGGATTCGAACCCGGGTTCTCTCGGTCGAGAGTCCGAAGCTCTAGCCACTGCACCACTGCGCTCCACTGCATACAATAATACGCTAAGGTCTGCAGTATCTCCTCCCAGGCACCATGATCCACTCGCCTCTTTCTGTGTCCATTTGCTTTCTTCGACAATTGACCTATAATCTACCAATTGGCCACGTTTTTCCAACAAAAACATAACGATAGTTATGTACTTACGTGTTTGCGATACGCTATGTTTTTCTTGAATACCTTTCTCCTAACTGAGTGAATTTAGGGGTAATCAATTCTCCAAACAGCACAACTGTAAACGAAGAGTTTGTTGTTCCATGGGTGAGTGTAAGCGAGTATTGTATCAATTTACAGGTAACCAATATATTTTTCTTCAAGATCATATGGTAACTGTTTTTCGTCTTTTTGACTTGACCCACGTGTCCCCCCGGCGAAGTTGGGACGACTGGACTTTTGAACAATATCGTAATTTAGACCCGTGACATTTCCACGGGATTTAATTGTATCGTCTAATGTTACCGAAAAATAGTCTCCGTCATAACTTGCATAACAATTAATAAACAAATAATTTAGTTAAATTATGATAACTGGCACAGAACCAAATCATGTAATGCAGCTAAAGAAGAGATACAAGGCATGAATGATATATAGTGTTGTTGTTGTTGTTGTTGCTGTTGTTGCTGTTGTTGTTGTAGCTGTTGTTGATGTTGATGTTGCTGTTGTTGTTGTTGTTATTGCTGCTGCTGCTGTTGTTGTTATCAATGATGTTGATGTTGCTGTTGTTATTGTTGTTGTTGTTGCTGTTGTTGTTGTTGTTGTTGTTGTGGTTGTTGTTGTGGTTGTTGTTGTTGTTGTTGTTGTTGTTGTTGTTGTTGTTGTTGTTGTTGTTGCTGTTGTTGCTGTTGTTGCTGTTGTTGCTGTTGTTGCTGTTGTTGCTGTTGTTGCTGTTGTTGCTGTTGCTGCTGTTGCTGTTGTTGCTGTTGTTGCTGTTGTTGCTGTTGTTGCTGTTGTTGCTGTTGTTGCTGTTGTTGCTGTTGTTGCTGTTGTTGCTGTTGTTGTTGTTGTTGTTTCCTTGGTTCTCAGTGAGAGACAGGGAAACAAGAGAACATGCACTCGTTGATATTAATGATCAATATATGGCAAGGCTGGAATGGTGCATGAAACGATCATCACTGCATTGAAGTGTGCGAAGAGGGATATTTTCCCTTCATACATACAGTGTATGTGTCTTTGCCTTGCAAATGCAGTCATTTCAAGAATAATGTACAATACCGTGTAGTAATTTGTTTTCGGTCGTTCCTCTAAGAGGTTGACTTACTCCAAATGTCTTTGAAAGATTCACAGTGGTTCGGGTGAGGCCGAAAGTTTGTTGAAAG
Organism: Paraescarpia echinospica; assembly: GCA_020002185.1. Taxonomy (NCBI): domain Eukaryota; kingdom Metazoa; phylum Annelida; class Polychaeta; order Sabellida; family Siboglinidae; genus Paraescarpia; species Paraescarpia echinospica. Next base: position 61,991,708 of record CM034537.1, read on the forward strand.
CGATGTTCGCTGCTGGTAACTCTCAGATACATTTTACAACAGATCGGTAGCACCCTGTGTTACCTATTGCATTCAGAATCAAACAATTGCAGTGCTTTATTGAACACGAAGAACTGTCTTAACTCTTAAGTCTCAGCAAGGAGACGGTAGCATGTAGATAGCATAGCCGAGTTCTTCTATGCAGCAAGTACGCCAGGTTGATCATAATCTATGTCACGAGTACTGATGGAAGGGTAAGAGTCACACTGAACGAAACGAATCGTTGGAAATGTTGATATTAGTAATCACACGGTCAAGCAGGAGATTCTGCAGAAATGATGTAGACATTACTAACAGAACAGACGGTTAAACCCGAACAGAGCATCCAAACACACTGAAGTAACATCTTTCACACAAACATGTGACATTATATATGCCGTATTCGTTCTTGTTAGCGTACATGCCCTAATTACCGTACACCCCCTTTTTCCAGTAGGGTCTGATGTCGGTTTGTGACTAAAACTGATCACTGGATCCATCATATATTATAATTCCCTGTCAACCATTGACAATATGAGAAAAAAAGTTCCACCTGCATCCACAGCCTTTGCAAAGTTCCAGTATCCCTTTGACCACAAAATCACCATCACATGGATGTATGAATCACTTCCAGTTAGCTTCAGTTACGTTGACGTGTATCATCCCGGCTGTACTAAACTTGAATGTATGCAGAGGATGGCATGGCCTGCTTTCCGACTTTGTCCGTAACTTAGCACCACTGTCATGCAGATCGTTTGTTTTCTAACTTATCTCTCCAATGTGAACTAATTTTAAATACTTTGTAACCATAAATAATTGACAAAATTGTGTTTTCTAATTAAGAGTGACCTACGTGTAAATGGCGCCATGTTTATCTTAATAACGGAAATGAATGTTCTCATAGTGGAGTACAGTAGAAACAGTAACACATACACATAATTTCCACCATGTGGGGTCACCATTTTGGTATTTTCAAACTGGTTTGAGAAACATAATTATTGCAACTTTAAGAATATTTCGAAAGCGTACTGTATGCTAAAAGAATGAATACTGTATGTGTGTGTGTGCGTGCGTGCGTACGTGTGTGTGTTGCTCAGTGGTTGCTGAGTTTGGAAGGAAATGATGTACCCTTTGTTAAGTAATTTATCCTCATCGTGTTACGTTTTCGTTATTATCCTGTAGAATTGTTGCTTCTTGAATCGGGCTCACTCAGATTTTTTAACTACGTGACACACGCGTCATCGTGGTGACCCAACGCCACGTAAAACGAGACCTCACTCAAAAACGCTCTTTGCATCAGGTGTAATTTGTAATTAATAAATGACCACTTTGGCCGGCAGTCGATAGTTGAACGGCTAAATAGCAACATCGGCATATTAATTGAATAATGCATACGATCGAATACTACCCATTTCTTGGCGTTGTATTGCGGAAAACAATTTGTTTATTGCGTTTTCTCGGCTGTCCTTTCGGTACTCATATTCCCGGCGATATACTAGCGTATGTGTATTTAGGTGGTTCCTCTAGTCACTTGCCAATGATCGTTGTAGTCACCAGTCAACCTTTCGCCAATTTCCTGTGTACATCTATAACTACAAATTAGACGCAAATTATAAATCGTGCGAGAAATCGCGAGGCGCCGAAAGGAAATGACTGCTGTTAAATAGTTGTCTTTTGAGTGGACTCGTGACCCCGACTTAGGACGCCATAGGAGGCTTTCAGGTGGCACCTTTGACATGCTTATATTATATTGGAGAAAAAAAAAAACTTTCCGTTAAGCCATTATTTTATATGCATGATATTTTAAGAACTTACCTTTTGTATCCCCTGTTTCATCTGGAACACTCAAGCGAAGATGCAATATGCGGTATCAAAATCTAATGCATGATAGTGTCAAAATATTTCATAATTCTCATAATGCATCGTTCATTTAGCAAATTAAAATCTTTGGCCAGTCCACTTAAAGTTCCGTATATTTTGGATACAAGCGAGAACGAGTGTACGTTTGTATGGTCTGGAGAACATGGTGACGACAGAACAACTACAACAGAAGCTCCGTGTTATATTTGTAAGTATAATGGGGTCAGGTCAATTATAGGAGCAGAGGAAATTGTGTGAGCTGATGGTAGACTAGTAAGAAACCGAATGATGTGGATAGGTCAATTGATAAGAAATTGATGCAGGAAGAATAACGAAGTGAGTAGAGGCGGTGAAACACAAAGACCGCAGGAAAAGGGAAGACCACAACTAAGATGGGACGACTGTGAGAAGAATTAATTTGTTGGAATTCACCCATGTCCACGGGAACCACGAAAAAGAAGAGGGAGTGTGTGGGTTGCGCGGATGTTTAATGGGATTAACATTATGATATAGAAGTGTGAATATGATATTGTCTATGGCAATACGCAAGCAAATGAATAGTATACACCCAATGTTCTATGCTGAGCACACAAAGGACACACCCCATGTGAACATACCAGAATGATATAAAACATGGCGTTAATCTAAGAACTTTTGTGTTCGAGATGCAAACCGTCTATGAGGAAAAACATTAACATATCCAATATCCATACTCCCACATACATACATGCACAATATATAAAACAAACTTTATTTTGACACCGTCAAATGCGGGAGGGCTGCCCCGTTCACGGGTGTGTACAAGCATATTAAATTATAAATAACTTAAAGTATAATTAATGCAGGTAAAGTGATAAAGTAATAATAATACCAAATACTAACGATACGCTGTAAAACATGTTCAAACTGTAGACTGTTCCCCTATGTAAATTATTTTAAATATATATTTACAAATTAAACTGCATTCGTTAAAAGTATTATTAAATATGTGAAATATGGAAAACACTAATATCATCAATACTGCAATGATAATAAATAAGATAATATGACAATAAGATATATGTAATAGGTGTATTAAAAGTCCAATTTCAGTTATGTAAAACCCATTAAGTGGACAAGAACAATGCATTTAGTTGTTTCTTAATTTGCGGGAGATTGCTGTTGTTGCGTATGTTCATGGGAAGTCTTTCCACAGAGTGGGGCCAACACAAGCAAATGCACGGCGGCCGAAACGTTCTAAGTTCACTCTAGGAACTTGCAAGAATAATCCGCTTGCAGAGCGTAGGGAACGGCGTGGTGTATATTGGTGTAATAGTGCCGCAAGGTACTCAGGCGTACCATCGTATAATGCCCTGTGCACAAGGACGAGTATCTTAAACTCAAGGTGATGAGCGTTTTTCCCGAATACCATCACATTACCATAGTCAAGTCGCGACGTCACTAGTCCGTGGACCAGACTCTTACATGCACTGGTGGTAACAGTGTCTCGTATCTTTGCAATTTGTGATAGGTGATAATAGGCGTTGCGACATATGTTCGCTACTTGTGACGCCGTCGATAGATCAGTGTCAATGACGAATCCGAGATCTCGGGTAACGGCGGAGGTGTCAAAGAACTACGTACGTACGTACGTATGTACGTATGCATGTATGTATGTATGTATGTATGTATGTATGTATGTATGTATGTATGTATGTATGCATGTATGTATGTATGTATGTATGCATGTATGCATGTATGCACTCATGCACACACGCACACACACACACACACACACACACACACACACACACACACACACACACACACACACATACACACTCACACAGTGTCATCATCATCATCATCATCATCATCATCATCATCATTGTGTAGCCGTAGTGTCCCGTGGTTGGGCGAAGGCCTCAGCATGTCGTTTTCAAATCTGCCTGTCTTGCGTTATCCTCTGCCAGATAGTGCATTTCCAGTACTCGTCTAGTTCGTCTCTCCACCGTCTCGCTGGTCTTCCTCTAGATCGTTTCCTTTCGGAAGGTTACCAGGTTGTGATACGCGATGTCCATCGGTTATCTCGTAGTCTGCTGATGTGCCCTGCCTAGGACAACTTCTGTTTTCTGATTTGTTCTATTACGTCTATGACCTTTGTTTTCTCTCTTACCCAGATGTTTGTTTTTCTCTTCCAATATGTGATGTTTAACATACTTCTTTCCATCTCTGTTTGTGCGGCTGCTAGCTTGTTCTTTGCCTGGATGGTGTCTGCCCATGTTTCCGCGCCGTATTTCATCGCTGGAAGTACGCATGCGTTGTAGATTTGTTTCTTCAAGCAGGCTCCAAAGTTACCCTTGAAGATGTTGCGGTGTTTGGCGAATGATGTCCAGCAGGCGGTGATTCTTCGTTGAATCTCCTTGTCGTGGTTTTTGTCTCTGATAGTGTATCGCTGTCCCAGATAGACGTAGCTTTCAACGTTCTCTATCTGCGTGGTGTTGATAGATATATTGGTGTGTCTTTTTAGCATCACTTTTGTTATCGAAATGTTCATCTTCAGACCCAGCATTTTTTGTAGTTCTTGCGGTGTAGTAGCGCATATGAGTTTATCATCGGCGAAGCGAAGATGACTGAGATATTCTCCGTCTATCCTCAAGCCTCTGTTGTCCCAGGTCAGTCTTCGGAATATGCTTTCGAGTGTTGCCGTAAAAGCTTTGCATTTCCCTGTGATGTCATTTCTACTAGCATAGACGCCACCAGACATACGCTTAAAAACCTAATGTAACATATTGTGTTTTACGCGCGAGTGACTGTTGCAGACGATTCCATGAACTTGAGCGTCGTGGTCGCGGCCACACTTTTGTGGCTTCTTCTTCTGGATCGTGTGGCGGTGGCGGGGGCGCCGGCGGCGGTGGCGTTGCGAGGTCGAGGCACCGACTTCGGGGGTCACCTACAGGACGCCTGGCTACTAGCTTACAGCGCCACCCGCCAGCAACACGTCACAGTGGTCAGTTCCTACCAGCGAGTGGACATTCACGATAAGCTGATGGACGTGCCGGACTCCTTCACCGCGATCCCAGACACGTCGGCGTCTGACGTCGACCTCTCCTCTGGAACGGCGTTCTTCCCCGTCGCCGCAGCGTAAGTATCGCCGACATCAAAGTATGTTTCTGCGTGTGACGTCACGGAGTGGACCGAGACTTGAGGAGAGGAGCACACGATCAAAGGGATGAGATGACTGTTAACGAGAAAGTCTGTGTGTGTGTGTGTGTGTGTGTGTGTGTGTGTGTGTGTGTGTGTGTGTGTGTGTGTGTGTGTGTGTGTGTGTGTGTGTGTGTGTGTGTGTGTGTGTGTGTGTGTGTGTGTGTGTGTGTGTGTGTGTGTGTGTGTGTGTGTGTATCTGTGTGTGTATCTGTGTGTGTTTGAGTGTGTGTGAATATACGTGTGTGTGTGTGTGTGTGTGTGTGTGTGTGTGTGTGTGTGTGTGTGTGTGTGTGTGTGTGTGTGTGTGTGTGTGTGTGTGTGTGTGTGTGTGTGTGTGCGATGTGTTTTCGTGTGCGCGTGCGTGCGTGTGTGTGCGTGTAGCTGTATGTTTGTTAATTACAGTGTGTGCGTGTATTTGGGATTGCGTAAACAACTGCGTAAGAATTGTTATTATGTTCGTGAGATATGGTGATACAATCCAAATGGTTGCCTATGTGTTGGGTTAACTTCCATCTTGACAACGATAACGATGCAGATGCGGTGCGCTTCAACGGCACGTTTGGAAGCTCACGGATTGGTACAACACGTGGTGAGACCCACACACAAGATGGGCCATACCTTGGACGTTGTCATCACCCGGGACATTAGTACCTTGTTGACTTGGATGCCAACAGTTTCTGAGCCATGTCTTGGAGACACAAAGGGTTACCCTACCGGCGACCATCTGTCTATGTGTTTTAGAAGTAACGCAACGAAACCAGACAGCATTCGCCAGCTGGTCACTTTCAGGAAGCTCTGGGACATTTGTATTCCATAGTATTTATCAAGGTTTTAATGCCAATTTTTTACAACACTAATAAACTGCTAAAATGAACTTCTACTGCCAGTGAAATAGTGTTTTATTATGTTTGAATCAGCTGTTTTGCATTACTTATTTTTTAAATAATCTATATTTTATAGTTTTATTTAATTTGTGCAGCTTTATGTAAAGCGCCCGAGAACATTTTGTCTCAAGTGGATTCAGGCGCTATATCAATTCCGATATTATTATTATTAACTATGCATTAACGTGTTATCTTGAAATACATCCATATATTTTGAATTGTTGAACACAATGTGTTTCAGTGTCATAGTGATGGCATTCAATCTGCCAAACGTGTCATCGCTCAACCTAACCATCGACACGTTCACTGCCATCTACCAGGGTCACGTGACTCACTGGAACAGTAGCGCCATACAGCGGTGGAACCCCGGCGTGCACTTGCCCGCTAAAGACATTCATGTCATCAGCTGCGTCGGCAGTTGCTCGGCTTCTGGTACGCTCTCCCTGCTCCCTCACTCGACGGCCGGGAAGGTTTGGGAGACACGGGTTCCCACGGACTCCGCCGTGGTGCAGCGTGTGTATACATCCGCATATTCCGTAGGGTTCGTCCATCTACCGGACGCCGTCAACGGCCGTGTCACATACGCCGCCTTCGTCGACCACATGGATCGGCCGCAGAGCCCTGCCGACGTCGTCGAATCAGCCTTGGCGAACGTGACCACACGCACAGCGACCAACAGTTCCAGCGTACGTCTGAACGTGATGCACCCACTCGTCACCTTCGTCAGCTACGTCGTGGCATTGGACGACGCCAGGCCGTGTGAGTCGGCCGTCGAGCTGTACCGCTTCGTGCAGTGGGTCACCCGAGACCCGCTCGCCCGTCGCGGCTGCCTCGGACTGCGGTTCGTCCCTCTGTCGCCTAGGTTACGGGACATCGTCGACGAACACGTACTGGAACGTCTGACGTGCGAGCGACGTCAACGCGTGTCGGAAGTCGCGCGCGCGCAGAGACTCGCCGAGACGGCCGCGCTTCTGGTGCAGATCGTCGACTGGAAGGTTGTGCTGCTGTGGATATTTGGCGTCTTCACTGCGCTGTGCATCTTGCTCCTCGCGCGCTCTGCGTGGTCGCGCATGCGCACGTTGGAGGCAATGTGGACGACCGACTGGAGGATATCGCTAGACCAGGTGGCGTTTTCGTGCGACGGCAAGCGGTTTAGGGCCAGCGTCCACCCGACAAACGGCAGCCGTTCCAGCCTGTCGTCGTTCGGAGGTGCGGGCGATAATCGGTTGCGTTCGCCACTGGACGGCGCGGCGACGGGAAAGTTTCGCGGCCTGAATGTCACCCTGCGTCCGTGTAGTCGAGTGCCGAACGTGCGCCTAAAGATGGCGACAAGGAAGCTGTTGCTGTGGATGCGAGACAGCGTGTGCAACGTGAACGTGTTACACTTCTACGGCGTCGTCGAACGAAGAGCACGCTGCTACATCGTCAGCGAGCAGTGCGTCAAGGGACAGCTCGGGGACGTCATTCACGACGCCAAGTACCAGCTGAACGACAATTTCAAGTTCTCGATGTCGTGCGACATCGCGACCGGCGTCGCCTACCTGCACGGCCGAGATATCGTCCACGGCTGTCTCTCCTCGTCGTGCTGTTTCATCGACGCCCGCTGGATGGTCAAGATCGCCGACTGGGAGTTCTACAAGTTGGAGTGCGTGCAGGGAGAGCGCGTCTTACTCCATTGGCCGGCGGCGAGCAGCGGTCTATGTGACGAGGACCGGATGGCCACCGAACGCTTCTACACGAGTCCAGAACTCCTACAGCTGACGCACGCCAGCCCGAGCCGCGAGTCGGACGCGTACAGCTATGCCGTGCTTATGATCGAGATCTTCAGCCGCAAGCCGCCGTTCTGGCGACAGCGCGACACGATGAAGCCGAGCGAGATACTCTCGGAAGTGAGTCTCGGTCGCCTCACGCCGTCGCTGCCGGCCGAGCTCCCCGTCACACTGTGCGCCGTCATGCGGGCAGCCCTGGCCAACGACCCGCACACACGGCCGTCGTTCCTCGGCATTGTGTCGATTGTGAGCGGGGCGAACCCGTCCCGTCAGAGCATCCTCGACTGCATGATGGAATCGGTGGAGGGCTACGTGTCACGCCTCGAGGAACTCGTCGACGACCGCACGAACGAACTCAACACTGCCTTGAAGGTACGGCACATATATAACAGAGTGGAACCTTGTTTACGGTCACCTCTGTAATACAGCCACCTCGCAATTAAGGTCACCCTAGAACAGTCTCAACTTATTTCCATATAGAGTAAAGTATAGGATATCAGTCCCGCCATAGCCTGTCCCAAGCCAGGTTGAAAAAGGAGGAGGGTTGGGCGTAGAGCCAGTAATCCTACCCCGTAAAAACAAATCCTACTACAGAAACGACGAGAAGAAGCCATTCCGGTACACTTTCAAGGGGAATAAGAGTAGGCACATCTATAAATGTATAATACAGATGTATCTACACCTACAGATGTATCTATGACAGGGTTGAGTGAAAGCCGTCAGGAAGCTCGACCCCCGATGAGCCATATCTTTAACGCCAAAACTAACACTAGAGTAGGCACATGGAACGTTCGAACTCTCTTTCAGAGCGGGCGGATGGAGAAAGTGCTGAAGGAAATGAAGGCTTACCATCTAGATATTCTAGGTGTAAGCGAGATGAGATGGACAGGACAGGAACGCTTCAACAGCGGAGATAAAACTGTACTCTATTCCGGAAATGAAGATCACCACGTCCGTGGAGTTGGCATCATCCTGAATAAGGATACTACAAAAAACATTGATAGGGTGGAAGCCAGTTAGTGAACGCATCATCACAGCGATGTTCAACACCAGACATGTCAAAGTCACCGCAGTGCAAGTATATCCCCCAACTGAAGTCGCCACAGACGAGGAAAAGGACACCTTTTACGACCAACTCCAGAACGTGCTTGACGAGATACCAAGCTTTGACATAAAAGTGGTGGTAGGAGACTTTAACGCGAAGCTGGATGGAGACAGAAGAGAAATGTATATTACGGTTGGACCTCACGGTTCAGCTGGAAATACGAATGATAACGGTAAACGATTGCTCTCGATGAGCACCGTTGCATTGGCAACACCTTCTTCAAACATAAACGCATTCACAAGAAAACCTGGATCTCACCAGATGGCAATACATCGAATGAGATTGATTACATCTGCATTAGTAGTAGATGGCGTACATCTCTACAGGACGTCCGAACCTACAGAGGGGCAGATGTTGGCTCTGACCACAACCTTGTGATTGGTAAGATCCGCTTGAAGTTAAAGAGAATCTAGACGGTGAAGACGGTCAGGCCATATGCGACAGATAACTTAAAGAACACAGACACATCAAAACAATTCTACGAGGAAACTAAGAACAGATTCCAAGCGCTACAACACTCAACCGACTTAGAAGAGCAATGGCAGCAACTCCTTCAAGCTGTAAAGGAGAGCGCAAATGTAGTGTTTGAAAGGAGAAAAGGGTCCAACAGAGAACAGTGGATTACTGGAGACTCGTGGAAACTGATTGATAAAAGGAAGGATGTGAAGATCCGAAGAGATCAAGCAGCTAGAAACATCCAACAATGGAGATCATCAGATGAAGAATACAGGAAACTGGACAAAGAGGTAAACAAGAGCTGAAGGACAGATAAGAGGAAATGGTTAGAAGAGAAAGGTAAAGAAGCACAAACAGCAGCAGAACGGAATGACTCGAAAACACTGTATAGGATTGTGAGAGAGCTAACTACCGCGAAAAGCAATTCCAACATACCAATAAAAGACAAAGATGGCAGAGTGCTTCTAACAAACGAGGAACAAGCCACGAGGTGGATTGAACACTTCCGAGAAGTACTAAATCAACCAACACCAACCACACTCTTCAACCTCGAACAGGAACCAAACACAAAAGAGCTTGATGTCATCACCAATGACATCACCAGGGCAGAAGTCTCCAAAGCCATTGTTGAAAGATCCGAACTTTGGTGTTAAATGGATAAAAAATAGGTTGACAGACCTTGACTTTGCCAATGATATTGCACTGCTCAGCCACACGCCGGAGATCCTGCAAGAGATGACCAATAATTTATACGAAAATGGAGAGATGGTCGGATTACGAATCAGCTATGGGAAGACAAAAACATTGTCAGTTGGTGATGGATCTGACCCCCACATTGTGTTCGGTCAGCAAGAGTTACAATGCGTCGAGAACTTCCCTTACCTCGGAAGCTACATCTCTAGGAAAGGCGACGCGGAAGTAGATGTACGAGCGAGGATAGGCAAAGCATCAGCAGTGTTCCAAAGACTACGTCCAATATGGTCCAGTAACACCATCAGAAATGACATAAATGTCAATCGTAATACCAACAGCGATATATGCCTGTGAAACGTGGAAGAATACGGCGAGTGGAGACAGCACATCACCAATGAAGAAGTGATGAGGAGGGCAGGTCTGGATAGCCTGCATTACATAGTTAAGTCTCGACGACGAAGACTATCGGGACGTATCCTATGCCTACCAAGAGAGAGAACTGCACATGTAGCAATGAAGTGGGTGCCTGTAGGTGGAAACAGAAGGAGAGGAAGGCCGACTAAGACCTGGTGCAAGACGTTTAAAGAAGATCTGGCAGAAATGGAAATCACCTGGAATGAGGCCAAAGAAATTGCAAAAGACCGTAGTAGATGGAGAAAGCTCGTCGCCCGATGTCCCAAAAGGAACAGGAGGAACTAAGTCTAAGTAAATATTGCGGTCATCTCGTTATTCGGGTCAGTTTTGTCCAGTTCCGAAGGTAGGCTTAATAGTGAGGTTCCACTGTACTTAAAACAAATTACGAATACATATTGCCAGTAAATATTACGACTGAATATTATGAATGAATAGGATGAATAAATAATATGAATAAATGCAACAGACGAAGACATACCAAACTTGAAGCAGGGATAACTAGTTAAGATATGGTAAAAGACGAAGTAATGTTGAATGGAGCTGAACAACGACCAGTTTATAACAACAATCGGTGACATATTATTATTATACTTATACTTGTTGTCGACGTCGTTGACATTAGTTATATTGTTGGTGTGTTTGCGTCTCTTCTTTCATTTTCCTTCCTTCTTTCGTTAAATGTACATAATCTAGTCGTTTTCTGTGGCCAAATAAAGTTATATATATGTATGTATATGTGTGTGTGGGGGTGGGTGGGTGTGTATATATATATATAATATATATATATGTGTGTGTGTATGCGTATGTGTGCGTGTGTGCGTGTGTGCGTGTGTGCGTGTGTGCGTGTGTGCGTGTGTGCGTGTGTGCGTGTGTGCGTGTGTGCGTGTGTGCGCAAGTTTATAAAGGTAAGTTTTTAAATGACGCCGAATCATAGTTGATTAATCAATGGGATGGGACTCATCCCTGTACATAAACTTTGTAGACTATGAGAAGGCGTTTGATAGCCTCGATGGGGAGACGCTATGGAAGCTCCTGCGACACAACGGGATACCAGAGAAATGTGTTTCTCTGATAAAAAGTAACTATGAAGGCACGGCGTGTAAGGTCATTCGTGCAGGACAATTCATAATCATTTATGGTGAAGACAGGAGTGAGGCAAGGTTGCCTTCTGTCACCGTTCCTCTTCCTACTTGCCATAGTTTGGATTATGAAAGACAACAGAAAACATCAGAAATTGTATCCAATGGACACCTTGGAACCAATTGGAGGACCTGGACTTTGCAGATGACCTCGCTCTTCTGTCCCACAGTCACCAAAAGATGCAGGAGAAAGCAGTGTCAACACAGATAGGACTCAACATCAACAGAAGGTAGACAACCAACATGAAAGCCAACACGAAGAATAACAGCCCAGTCATATTAGGAGGGGAACCACTGTAAGAAACCGACTCCTTCAAATACCTGGGAAGCGTAATTAACAAGAGTAGAGGCACCGAAGAAGACGTCAAAGCAAGAATACAATAAGCAAGAGTGGCATTTCTCATTTTGATAAACATATGGAAGGCAAAAAAATCAAGCTTAACACCAAACTGAGGATATTCAACTCAAATGACAAGTCAGTGTATGGCTCGGAGATATGGCGAATTACACAGAAATCACTAACACAGCTACCAATAGAAAACGAATTAAAGAAGAGAAAATGGAGGTGGTTAGGACATACATTGAGTAAACAACAAGACATCACACCACAAGCAATTACGTGGAACCCCCCTGGGAAGAGAAGAAGAGGAAGGCCGAGAAACACCTGGCAGAGAGATACGGAAAGCGAAAGAAAGCAGATGGGAAAAACCTGGAAAGAAATTGAGAAAATGGCATCAAACCGACAACAGTGGAGGACCATGGTCGATGGCATATGCTCCCAGCGAGCAAACAGGCCTAAGTAAGTAAGTTTTAAATGACGACCAAATTGGATAATATTTTCAACTGATCTAACACTAAGAGGGAGCATATTCCAGAGAGTTGGTGCAGCAACAGAAAATGCCCTAGTTCCAATATTAGTATTGACTCTTGGAACAAAAAGTAAATTAGAACTAGATGATCGAAGCTGGATAGGCTTTTTTACAGGAGTAAGCAGTGAATATAAATATGCTGGTTGTTTACATGAAAATGCCTGGTAGGTAATGGTACATATCTTAAAATAATTTGAAATTGTACAGGAAGCCAGTGTAAAGACGTCAAAAGAGGCACTGAGTGAGAAAACCGCGGAGACCGAGTCACAACCCTAGCTAAGCAATTGTGTACACGTTGTAACCTAATGATATCCTTAAGGGCAATATTGTGAAAAGGGAATTACAATAGTCAAGAAGAACAAGGACAAGAAGTTTATTTTGACCCCAAAATATAACAAATATTCATACAATAAACACATCAGGTATATACATTTACACAAATAAAATAGATATGCCTACATAATGATGTGTGTATGTACCATTTTTGAAACCAGTGTAGTAATTAATTAACAGAAAATTACCTTTTAATTTTATGATAAATAGGGGGTCAGTGGCTCCGATTAAGACATATTGTCGCTATCATAGGAGCCGCCGCAATTATAACAAATATATTTTTTTAAATAATATATGATGGCCTTTCAAGTTATGTGTCTATCTAAATTATACAATTTAAGTGTGAATTATATGTGGCAGTAAATGTTCTTTATAGATATCATCAAAACTGTGTATGTACTTGATTACTGACATTTTCGTTCATTTATTAACAATTAACATTACTGGTTTTGGTTACATGAATAACAATTTAAAAGTGTACATGTATCTTTGTATTTTTTCAGGAGAAAGTTTTTATGTAAATTGCAAAGCCTCGCAGGCTATGAGTATATATCTTTTCTTTCACTATTTCAGGAGTGTCGTTTATAATGTATGGCAAGTTATATTTAAGACATTGTTTTGCAAATTCATGTTTAGTTCTGGCCGTATGTGTATTTTTAGATTTCCGAGTGTCATGATGGTGTATATTAACATTTGATGTAATCTGCCAGTTTAATAAGTAAACAGGTAGATGTTTGTGAGCGTATTTAAAGTAAAATTTTAATTCTTGTATTGATTGACACTGACTAGCCCCGATGTATTCAAAATGTTTATGTTTGCGTGATTATGACGTCACGCCGGCTTCGAGTACAGGACAGTCTGTGTCAGTCAGTGTAGTGCATACAGTTGGGGTGGGTCTGGTGTGGCCTGGTCTGGTCTGGTCTGGTCGGGCAGAAAGTGCCAGTGTATCCCGACCTCTAATGTCACCTTATATGATCAATGGTAACTTGGGCAGTCAACATGTTAGAAACACATATTTTATTCCACATTACATATTTTACGAATACAACGAACATACTTTGTACATTCAATAAACCAACCAATCAACTGCGAGCATGTGGTCAACTGTTGTCCTACTGTGTAGAACATGGAGTCGCTGCTCTACAAGATGCTACCGGCAGTCGTGGCCCGTCAACTGGCTGCCGGACAGACGGTGGTGCCTGAGACGTTCGACAGCGTCACCATCTTCTTCTCAGACATTGTCGGCTTCACTGCATTATCTGCCGAATCGACGCCGCTCCAGATCGTCGCCATGCTCAACGACCTGTATACGACGTTTGATGCTGTCGTTGACAAACATGACGTCTACAAGGTGAGTGCACGGTACTATTCCCTTTGTAGTTGGCGGTGGTGTCATATATGTGACAATGCCGTTACTCGTATGTGTAGCATCAAAAATAGACAAGCAAATGAAAAATATACAACTCAAAACATGTCCTGACGCACTCAGTTCAACGGTCGCTGGTAACCTTATAGCTGGTTTTGGAAATTAATATCGGGAAACGACGTGTATGCTAGAAGAACAGAACATGTTTTGAGTTGTAAATTTGTTCGCTTGCTTATCTATTTTGTAGAATGAACTATCACATCTATCACATGTACATTGATCGATCAATGTATTGCTGTGCTTTATATCAACGACAGCTTTGTATGACTGGTTAGCTATAATTATAGCCGTGTGCAAATGTTCGCATTTCACACACAAAATACAAATTCAGATCTTAATAATGCGAATTGGTCGATTGCGAAAACGGTGCCATCATTCTTTTTGGACGAACGCGTTTGTGTAGAGGGTGGGTGGCCCATTCGTTTTAAAAAAAACGTTATTGTGTAACTATGGAGCTTTGCCATTTCCACCAGTTGACCGATAGTTTACCGGATGTGACAAAAGCTACATGAACTATAACGCAGAACCTAAATCGTAGACCTCTATAAACACATACATAAAACAAGCAGTGCGTACGAATCTTTCGTGATAAGCCACACGCTGATAACACGTAGCTCTACGGAACGGCATGCGGCATTTGCTTTGCTGCTGACTTCCGCCGGATCAGACTAGGGAAACTTGGTCTACGCGCTGCACTTCGGGAAATGTTGGAGCTATGAACGGCAGTCCATGTACTGACCCAAAGAATAACGCTACAACCTCCGTTTCCAGCTTATAGTGTCTCTTCCGGAAGACACAGGCAACGTAGGATGAAAGAAATTGCCCAATTTTTTACACGGTGATCGATACTAGTACCGAACTATCAACCAGTCAGCATTTGGATTCGATCTCCATTTCTCCGATCGACAGTCCAGCACTCTACCCCCTCGACCACCGAGACCCACTAATATGCTAACGTTTACATGCAGGCGTCATCTTCGTTCTCAGGCACCTCCGGTGGTAAGTCTGGTTTGCAGACATCGCCCCATTCTACGACATATCTCCTCAACTCATATCTCCTTCACCTACCAAGAACCTTAACCAACGCTGGTATATGTGACGTCATTATGGGGGTACTGTACTAAGTACTACTGTGAAAGAAAATGACTTAGGGTTAACCATTGGTGCTGATATGAAGGTTTCAGAGCGGAATTGCAGCTTCAAAGGGAAATCAAATCCTTGGATTAATTAGGCGAAACATAGCGTATAAGGAAAAAGAACTAATAATACCGCTGTAAAAAACAATAGTTAGGCCTCATTTAGAATATTAGGATATTGTATGTAAGTGTGCCATATCGCAAGAAGGATACATATATGCTAGAACGAGTAAATAGGAGAGCGACTAAAATGATACAAAAACTGAGGATCTTAGTTACAAAATACGCCTAAAATAATGTGCTTTAATAACAGTAGAAGCCAGGAGACTGAGAGGAGATCAGATAGAAGTGTTTAAAATATTGAATGGTTATGAACATATTGATAGAAATTTTTGTCTCAGTTAAGAAAGATAGGACCAGAGGACATGAAGCTACACTAGCAAAGGAGCAGTGTAGATTAGATATAAGAAAGTTCTCATTTTTACAAAAGACTCTAAATGAATGGAAGAGATTATCTGCTGATTGTGTGGGTGCGAGTAGCGTGAATATGGTTAAAAATAAAATTGACACATACCTCAGAAGGGCGGGATACGTTGTCCACCTGCCATCTAGAGTTAATTATCTGGTTGGCAAGCTTGTTAAATCTTGCTAAATTATGTCTCGTTCCCGTCGTTAATTTGAAACGGAAATCGGTAATAGCTCTTGTGTGAAATAGCAGCCGCTAATTTATCCAAACGTGCCAAAGGTTTAACTAATTATCAGCAAAATACTCCTGATGCGAATACATAATTATTTTACTAATGGATGTCTATGCATACCCCTGGTGTGCACGGTAATTCATTAAGACTTGATATCATTAGAAGGACAACAGGCTACACATGCTAGAAAGAGTCTACACATGCTAGAAAGAGTCTTTCATTTCTATGATAAATCTAAACTCTCAAAGAGTTGTGCCATAATTCATAGAGCCACCTTTGTCATTGACAAACGTGGACTGCTTATTCTATACCATTCTCTCTTCCATACATTATGTATTGCATTGAAGTATGGGGCAATACGTATGCTACTACCTTAAATTGTTTAGTATTGTTACAAAAGAAAGTGGTGCGTTTAACTTGTATAGCTTAGAGGTTGAGTCACACTTCTCTATTCTCTGAATTACGTATCTTGAAAGTGTAAGATATTGTTGAATTACGAACTGCACTTATTATGTACAAGGCAAATAGCGATTTGATACCAGTGAATACACAAAAGTTGTTTACTTTGTACAGTACTGTCTATGCATCTAGACAAAGACCAACTTTTAAACAACATTTTGCCCACACCAATTTAAAGAGAATGTGTCTTTTGTTTAAAGGTGTAACACTATGGAATTCTCTAGAAACGTCCATTGTTTTAGAAAATACACTGATAATATTTTGCTTACCTACTAAAAATGTATTGTCTATATTTGACTTCACAAATGGTTATTCTTTAACACGAGTGATTTTGGTGATATATATTTCAACCTTTTAAAAATATAAATCGTATGTTGTAATCACGCATGTTGCATATTGTAATATATATTGATTGTAATTATATCCATTGTAATTTGTGTTGTAAGTGACACACTTCTTCTTGCCTTTTCGACTTCAAAACTGTGATTTACAATTGTATATTTGGCATTTTTTTGCATTGTAATTGTTGTTGTTGAAATTATTAAATATCCATTCTTATAAATGAGTCGAAAGGAGTGTTGCTAAAATCCAGAGTCCAGAACTGAGCACATATAGTTGTGAAAACCGTGTAAAATTAGGTTTAACGATCGTATTTAGACAAGGAGGTTAAGAAGGTAATCAAAACAGAAGTGTTTAAGATATTGAACGGTTATAGCAAATATTGATAGAAATACGTTTTTATTTCAAGAAAGATTAAATACCTACACTTATCATAAAACAGCATTAACGGAGGGGATTGTGTACATTGGATATCACCAAGTATTCACTCTAACGGAGGTTAATATGCATGAATGGAACATCTTACCTACTGGTTGCGGAAGGGGTAGCGGCGTGAATATGTTTAAAAAATTGACATACATCTCAGAAAGTGGGGTTACTCCTTATGTTGCAATAGTTTCCTTATCCACTTGCTCTCCGAATTTTGTTTGTTTTTATGGTATGTTAACTTTTGTTAAATCTAGTTAAATGTTAACAATGTATGAATATGTTAGGAGCATATCGTATCACCTCATGTAGAATTTATTTGAAAACTGCTATCACTTAGACTAAACACTCGTGTGTTGAGGTGGAAACCATAGGCGACGCCTATATGGTGATCTCCGGCCTTCCGCAGCCCAACGGCATCTCCCATAGCGGGGAGATCGCGGCCATGGCAGTGGACCTGGCTGTCATGGCCTCCCGTTTCCAGATCCGACACCGACCCGGGGAGAAACTGCAGGTGAGTCCGTTGTCTTCCCTGCCCTGTTGCTGAGACACGAGATCGGTTCATCCCTACACTGGGCCAGTATAACTAGAGTTAGAAACGGTTTAACCTGTAGTGTAATCTTCGAGAACATTTTCTATTTAGCGTTCAATTTTATATGATCTCGACAAAATACGATTGTTTAATTACTCTTGATGCTAAATTGGATAGATGTGCTAAAGTAACCAAGGAAGGAAGGAATACACGCCGTTGTGTGTGATGCGGTATGTATAGTTAAGCCACCAAATAGATACCACTCGTCTGTGGTCCGAATGACAACGGAATTCCCCGTGTGCAAAACAACTCAGTTGAGAATGGGAGTAAATGCACCTGTACCTAGCGCAGGGAGTAAATGCACCTGTACCTAGCGCATGGTTGAGTACACGACTACACTCGCGTTTGCGTGCATTTATTTTTTCCAAAAAATACGTACAACAAGATTAAATACAGGTACACAATTCAATTATTTTTACAGCGGTAATTTAACCAAATACATTGGGCAGAATGACCGTCACCAAGATCAGCTATCGTGACGCCACCAATGGTTTGTAATCTTTCTGTTAACAATAATATATCTGCCTGTCGTTGTACCTTCTCTTTGTGTCCGTACAGCTGCGGGCGGGCATTCACAGTGGTTCCGTCGTCGCCGGGGTCGTCGGCATCAAGATGCCCCGCTACTGTCTGTTTGGAGACACCGTCAACACGGCGTCCCGCATGGAGAGCACTTCCGTCACCATGAAGATACAGCTGTCAGAACGCACCTTCGAACTGCTCGAGCAAGTGGGCGGATTCGTGATGAAGGAGAGAGGTGTCATTAAAATAAAGGTGCGTCTGCGTAATCTAATGCAAGGTTGTATACTGATTTTTTGGATTTCCTGCAGAATTTCAAGTTACAAATACGGATTGCAACCAGAAAATGTTATACTGCCGAATATAATTTTATCAACATTGCTGTTGCTCTGTTCACTCTTATATGGCCCCGTTGAGCTTACACCGCTCGCCATGGTAGTGGTAATAAATAGTTGTCCAGTGCGTCGCACCATTTCTACAACAAGAAAAGGTCAGCCATTGCTTGTCTTCAATTGACCATCCTGATTCGCTAGTGGCGTCACCTGGGGAACACGCTAAAACTGCATGTTTAAGATTTGATCTCAAACAAAGTAGGCATCCACCACCAACATATACATATATGGCTTAGTTGTGAAACGTGTTATTTTTAAGTATTAAACAACCTATTTTGATATACACACTTTTAAGTTTAAATTTTCACTTTCTTGGAAGTTATATTAAAATATTATTGTTCATAATGATGGTGATATTTTCTCTGACCGGATTACTCGGTAAAAATAGTAATAATTAGAGCATTTATAAAGCGCCGTGACTCCAGGTTACCCTGTTCGAAGGCGCTGAGACAAAAAGAGTAAAAAAGTCGAGATTGTATAAACATAAAAATATAGCACTAAAAAATCCAAGATCATAAAAACCTGGCACCAAATGTCCAATCAAATTGTTCCACGAGACGTGGTCAATGAGATGGCTCAGCTCAACCCTCTTTGTCAACTTTGAGATAAAGGAGAGATTAGAGATAGGGTGGAAGTTGTTCATGACATCCTTGTCCAAGAAAGGCTTCTTGAGCAAGGGCGTCACGAGCGCAGCTTTCATTTTTGTCGACACAATTCCTGTTGACATGGACACGTTGACAATGTTTGTAATGCTTGGTATAAAAAGTCTAAGTGTTTTTTAAGAAGCCAGGTCGGCATTCGATCGAGTGAACACGATTTTGAGGAGGGACTCTGGTTGACCAGTCGTCTCACCTCATCTTCCGTTGTAGGCAACAAAAAGCTGAGTTTATCGTCCACGGTGCATGGACTCTCACAGGAAGGCATGTAGTTGTGGTCTGCCTTGAACGTCAAGTTCTCCTGAATCAATCTGACTTTGTCCTGGAAGAATGCACTGAATCTGCTGGCCAGTTGTTCCAGTGAACCACCACTAGGCAGGCTAGCTTCAAGCTTAATCAACATGACGTTGACAACATTGTACAACTTTGTGTGGTCAGGTGCAGCTTCGGTGATCTTCGCAGTGTAATAGGTAGATTTAGCGGAATAGATGAGCTGATTGATGTGGCGTCTTTGCTCTTTGAAGAGATCGCGGTGAATTGTGAGCCGTGGTTGTCTCCATCTTCTCTCCAATTGCCGTCTCTTCTACTTAGCCATCTTGATGTCAGCACTGAACCAAGGAACATTGGGTCGTACCGTGATTGTTCGTGTCTGAACTGGTGCATGTTTGTCTAATAAAGTTGACAGGGTAGTGTCGTACTGCTCGAGGAGACTGGCTGCTGAGGTGGCAGGGTCAAGGCACAGAGTTATTGATGCCTCAATGTCGACTCGGAGCATGTGTTTGTCTATGGCAGCATAATTCCTGTATTGCACTGAGCGTCGAAGCGGTTGAGGTTTTGGCAGATGTAGATCACAATAGACAGCGCCATGATCTGTGAAGAAGTCACATACAGTAGTATTCGATACCACATTGTCTGTGATTTGGTGATAACCCATCCATATGAGTGGGTCCCGACACATGCTGGCAGAGAGCGTGGTTCGAAAGGATGTCACGGAGGCGGGAAACATTAGCGTTCAGTGGGTCCTCATAGTGGAAGTTGAAATCACCCAAAACTAGTGGTGCTGGATGAAGTATTGCAATTAACCCAGAAAGAGGCCAACTGTGGACTTGTTTCTTTGTGATGGCGGAGGGCGATAGATCACAGTCAGTTTCACTGTTGATGAAGCACTAAATGTGACTTAAATGTTTTCAAACGATTTGGCTTTCCATGAAGACTTTGATGCCATTTTCATGTTAGATTTGTGGAGGATGACAACCCCCACCTCCTCTGGCTGTGGTGTTCCTGTGTTGTCTCCTCGGAACATGGGTAAATCTATAGCCAGGAATTGTCAGGGCTCTGATAGTCTGGTCATCATCAGGATAATTTCGTAGCCACGTTTCAGTGAAGGTCACGATGTCAAAGCCATGCTCAATAATGTAGTCAGAAAGGGGTGTCACCTTGTTCTTTACCGAGTGGGCGTTTATCAAGCACATGGTCATGGTGCACAGCTTGCTCCGTTTGATGGCACAATGTCATACTTGGAGGTTCGAGAGATTGGGTGCAGTCTGTCGCCCCAGGTAACGCGTTGTAGGCCTGTTTCCGGTAATCGAGTTGACTTGTTGTTTGTGGTGACCCCCACGACAACCCAACTTGGTTGGCGGGTGGAATGACTCGCCTGCGCTGCGAGCTGCTCTCCAGGCAGCACTAAACAAGTTACAAATATTTGCCAAAACACACATCCCATTGCGTGCACTCAAGTATTCATGGACAAAGTAGTCAATAAATAAACACTATGCACTGTGTTGAAATCTATAAAATCTAAACGAAACGGTAAACGATTTTCTTATAGTCAACAGTTCGGATACTGTGGGAGCACATAAAAGGTGGGGCAAACAGAAACGTTCTCATTTCAATAATTCAATACGCTAAATTGTGGTTACACTATGGGAATGATTAGTACTGTAAATCATGCGCATCTTGTTATGATTGCAGCTGCAGAGCGTCCCGATGTAATACTTGTATATTCCTGCCAACTACTGACTTTTAAAATCCAGCTTCGTTGGACTTCGGAAGATGGGGTAGGAGTGCTATTGAAAATAGTTTGTTTCAACAGTTCAGTTCTGTCGGACTGGACATCGGAAGATCGGGTGCTAGTGGAGGTCTGAAGCAAAAATCAGGTAGATTTCCTTGAGAACCCGGGCGATTTTCGTTTTCACCAAAACTCCTGGATATGTTATTCTTTTCCGGTAGATAGGGAGTTTTAAAACAACTCCGGGAGACTCCGGGAAAATTCTGGAGGGTTGGCAGGTATACTTGTACATATTCTCCCTTTTGTGTAAGTGTTCTCCTATTGGTCGCAGGGCAAGGGTGCTATGAGAACGTTCTGGCTGCACGGACGAGACAACGCCGGCAACGAGATGCCGTCTGAGTTCACGCGAGATGTTGAGGATGGTACAGTGTGCATCATGGTGCGCTTATGACGTAGAGCGCTACTTCTGACTAAACTTTACATGCTGCTACTCATGACACGGCCATTGTCTATGGTTGAGAACAAAGCAGCGAATTACTGCGGAGCAGTGAACATGAACTTCAACAATGTGTATGCGTGCATGTGCGTGTATCGCATGAATAAGCAGACGTGATTACATTGTTTAACTACATGACAGACAGTATATAATTATATATATACTATATATGTGTGTGTGTGTATGTGTGTGTGTGTGTGTGTGTGTGTGTGTGTGTGTGTGTGTGTGTGTGTGTGCGTGCGTGCGTGCGTGCGTGTGCGTGTGCGTGTATTGCATGAATATGCAGGCGTGATTACATTGTTTAACTACATGACAGACAATATATAATTATATATATATTGTGTGCGTGTGTGTGTGGGTGTGTGTGTGTGTGCGTGTGTGTGTGTGTGTGTGTGTGTGTGTGTGTGTGTGTGTGTGTGTGTGGGTGTGTGTGTATTCATATATCATATGCTGCGTACAATTGTTAAAATGACATGACTTTAATACACGCCATATTGTATTAATGACAACGATACAGTATATATTGGAAATACAAACAAAACATGTCAAGTCGGTATGGACTCTATGTCAGACTAGGAAACAATGATTTAGTAATTTCGGCATAAGCAACGCTCTCATGTTATATCTCACATCGTCACACTTACTGATGACAACTGATTATTAAACGTTCTCATGATAGATATGTGTGCGTGTGTGTGAATAAGCTTAAGTTTCTCGGACACTTTTTAAATAAAATACTTGTTGTATGAAAGTGTTCATTGGAATTACACATCGGATTGAGAGGAGTACAACATGAATACTCTTATCAGTTTCCAATCCTGGAGTCACTATCTCAACACAATAAATTACACAAGTGTTGATAACACGCCGCAAGAGGACGCCACTTCAAATGTAACAAAGACGTCGGCTGATGGCGAATATAAACCGACTTTGCTTTAAATATAAAGTTCTTAATAGTCTAATAAATACGTTGAAAGTATATTGTCCGCCCAACTGCGTTTAATAAGCCAGAAAAATTGATAGTAGTTGGAACATTACGCCTACAAAAGGTATATACACAACATTCAAACGCTAAACACAGCAGTGACCGAGACAGATCACGCTAACCGCAGTTTGGGCGCGACCGACTCGATGTCTTTAATCAAAATATCAAGTGGGTCGAAGTACAGTTGATTCGGCTAACGTCCTGTAGATAATCATTCCTGGCTACAGACGGTAACGGAGCAGAGAATGTCGCTTTAATATGTGCAAAACTGATGTTCCGATGACTTAATGCCCATCCTGCTGGAGGTCGGCTCATTTCGGTTCTACGCAGTGTCCTGGGTTAAATGCGTTCAACTGCACAGCGCGAAATTCAATTTAACCAAACAGTAACGAAAACAACCGTGACGACTGCGGTCAAGGTGAGTTTGATATGACACAGACAACACACAATGACTCTAAATAAATCGTCAGTACAATCACGATGCAAACAAACTATTTGTGCTATACATTCTTCTGTGTACATTTACGTTCTGAACACTCCGCCGAAGACTTGCCACTGCAGATAACCGCAAATACGTAATGAAATCCATTCACTAGTTCGTGAAAATCACAATCATTTCACCCTTTTGGAGTGCCATATGTCATATATCGGCCGTCAGTAACCGATACATTATGGTTTACAAGTGTAAATATTGATTAAACGGGTTCTGTCTGAAAGATTTACGTCATATCTAAACAGTAAATAATTTGTAAGTGGAGCCTACACAGTATTTTTGTAAAGCGCTGTAAACAATATTGGATGCGGCGCTTAACAAAATAAAATATTATTATTATAGTACACGTCTTGTTTTCAATATTGTAAAGCAATTACTTGCATATTAAATGTATCTAAGCCCAGTTTCTGTATACTGCACCTTGATCTAACAAACTGTTGGTCAGGCCAACATTTTCTATCCAAATTTTGATAATTGCAACCCGTCATCTTAGTTTAAAGCAACTATTGTCATGTAATCATCTTAATAATTGATACATTTGTTTGTCCTCACATAATAATGAAGAGTTACACTTCATACAAATAGTTGTGGTCTTATTTAATTTTTGTGAACCTTCTCGACTTCTCTGAGAAGCATTCAGCCATGCTGCAAGTACTGCTTAATGCATGTTGCATTAGGATCACACAGAAGCGTAGGTGAGGGGCAAATCGTGACGATATACTGGCAGTGCCCCTTTGTTTGTAAAATAAGACACCTTTGACGTGATTCAACCACAAGACACAGAGAGAGAATGTTTATGGTCGAGAACAATATGAAATGACAGCACAGTGTAACTCAACCAAATTGTATTAAAACAATGATACAGTATATGATGGAAACGCTAACATACTAACCATGCTAACAGTGTTTTCATCGACAACTCGCGAAGTGGTTCAATCTACTCGGGACCCGGCAGCTGGTTCTTGTCGAGGATGGTGAGGATGTGGGGCGAGCCTTTGGCGCCGAGGATGAACTCGAACTCGTTGATGCGTTTGTCGCCGTCCAGGTCGAGCTTACTGAAGACGGCGCTAGCGAGCTTCTCCGGGGGCACAGCCACGACCGCGTCGGCCTCACCTCGCATGGCCAGGATCGCCTGCGACAGACGGGAGCCAGACCACAATTACACACTGTACTTGTAACACCGACAACGTTTTATAATGTTTCTTTGACTACCATAAAATGGTGGAACGTTGTCCACTTTTGTTAAATCTTGTTGATAAAAGGGTTGGACTCTCGATAAGCCAAAGGGCTTTCTTGTCCACCTGCCATCTAGAGTTATTTCTCTGGGTGGCAATCTTGTTAAAAAAAACTTTGAATTTGTTATAGGAATTTTCAAGATTTTTCAAGCAACTTTCATATTAAGCCTTCAGATCATAGGCTGTTTTATTAAAATGAAACAGTATACTTAATTGAGGCAATTCTCAAAACATAAAAATTATTATTGTAAAATAAATGAAGTGGCCAACTGGCCCACATGGTGATACTTTGGCCAAGGATACAAAACACTTAGAATGCAAAAACTACACAACGAAGGGGTAACGTTGGTTCCTTCTCAAATCTCCCTGTTACCTAATTTGCGAGGAAACATGACAACGAATTGTATTTACATTGCAGTGGGGTGATCTTTGAAGACACAATTCAAGAGTACAAAGTTCGACAGTACTCTAACCATGTTTCCAAACTGTTTAACAGCAGCCATCTTTGAAAATGTGTAGGTCAGCAGTAATTTGACGTTACGCAGTGATACATATAAGCCTCTCAAAAATTAAAATATGTTTTGTTTGAGAGAGAGAGAGAGAGAGAGAGAGAGAGAGAGAGAGAGAGAGAGAGAGAGAGAGAGAGAGAGAGAGTCTAGATATGTTTTTGTGATCAGTGGATATAGTTCCCCCATTTTTGGTATTTGTACTACTATTTCTTAACTTCATAAGTTACAAAATTTCGTGAAAATAACAGAAAATGGACTCATTATGTTGCTACCCAACACGTTCTAACCATTGGCACGTTTGTCCTAATATCCAATGACTTGTTATTAGGGCAAAATGGTAACGTGGCGTATGTGATGTTTCCCCGTGTTGCCACCTTGCCACGCGTGATGCCTGGTATACGATAATTGTCATGCATTGTCACATTCCCAAGATTTGTCATCACGTTACCATGGTTTCGGCAAACCATATGCGTGCGTGGCTGCGTGTGTGCATGTATGCATGGTGTGTGTGGTGTGTGTGTGTGTGTGTGTGTGTGTGAGAGAAAAAAAAGTGCGTGTGCGTGTGTCTGCGTGCGTGAGTGCGTGCGTGCGTGCGTGCGTGCGTGCGCGCGTGTGTGTATGCGTTCGTGATTGTGTACGTGTGTGCATGAAAACGTGTGTGCATGAAAACGTGCGTGCTAGTGTGCGTGATGCTTATGTGCGTGGACGTGTTGGTACGTGCGTGCAAGCATGCGTGTGTGGATGCGTTAGTGCGTGCATGTGTGTGGGTGGAGTATGTTTGTGCGTGTACGTGGAGGTATGTCAATAACTTCAAAGATTGTCTAGCAAGCAATATATCTTAAAGCGAGAGAACTTGCGGTACCAACATTATTGATTACATAGTGCGAAGCCTTCGTGCGATCCAGGTACGTGGCATACCTTACACATATGGGTAACTTCATTGATGGTAACGTAGCCATTGTCGTCCAGGTCGTACATGTGGAACAACCATCGCAGTTTCTCGTCTATGCTACCACGTCTCGAGAGGTTGGTCGATAGCAGGAATTCTCTGTAATCAGAGAGAACAATCGGTGTGTATCGAAAGATGTGTATCAAGTTCTTGACGAAATCCATGGTCAACACTGATGTTTTGTTTCAACCATCGATGTCATCTGCTTTAGTGCATTCTGTGTAGGTTTGACAGCCACATGCTTCTCGTTCGTCATGCGTCTAATGCAAACATATGAAGATGTGTTGGAATGCAATGGTGTCACCCAAAGGTGATGAGTTACCATTCAGTTTATTTGTATAGGCTAACATTAAATAATGTATGTCGCTCGTGACGATCCCGTAGATCGATAAAAGCCTCCTGTTAATTCTTAGCGATGCATACAACACTGTTACACGGCCATGCATATGTGTCCAGTCTGCACGGGTGAACATTATATGAGTAGATCGGGCACACGACATCATATAGATATTGTCCTGTCTGCTTGAGTGCAAATTATGCGAGTAAAACAGGGACATGAAATCATACATACATTGTCCAGTCTGCACGAGGAAACCTAAAGGCCGGGATACACTGACATTTGCCCAACCCGACCAAACCAGACCAAACCAATCGGTGTTGGTTTAGTCGGATCCTCACGTCTGATTGTAATCGGGGCTTGTCTGTCAGCCTGACGTCGTCGAAAGTTGTCGTGTTTAAATGATTGTGACGTCACGCTGGCTTTGGGTCTGACGCAGTCGGTGCAGCGTGTACGCTGCAATCTGGACTAATGTGGTCTGGTCTGGTGTTGACGGGTCGTGTCGGGTCTGGGGAAAAGTGCCAGTGTATTCCGTGGTTTAGATGAGTAGAACAATGACAGGGCATCTTATTGATACTGGTTTGTGGTTGATACCATGTGTTTGACGTTGCAATCAGTGGTTGGCACCGTCGTGGTAGTGATGTTTTACAACTCACACATTAAATGGGACTATTTGAAATTGTAGTACGATTTGTTTCTATTGACCTAGTCGCGTTTCATCGAACACTTCAAGACAAGAGTACAGTGTAGATGCATCTAAGTGTGTAACTAAAGTTGGTCGATCGTGTAAGCCAAACATGATGTAGTGTAGTATACTATAGTATACTATAGTACAATATAGCAATATAGCAATATAGCATAACATAGCATATAATAACACTGTATAGTAGAGTATAGTATAGTATAGTATAGTATAGTATAGTATAGTATAGTATAGTATAGTATAGTATAGTATACTATGGTATACTGCTGTATACTGTAGTATAGTATAGTATAGTACAGTTATATAGGGACACAATATCATATAGAAATATCGTATATATCATATATAGGTATAATACCACAAATCGCATACGTGTGACAATGTTGAACAAGTGACGAACGTCCCCACGGTCAGCGTGGCCTTGAACAGTACCCATTGCGTAGATAATTGGATACTCAATCGAGTAAACCAGGGTCCAATCATTTTGTTGTTCATTCGAAGTTTGGGAAATTTCGTTTATTATAATATATTGCCTAGGTCATCTAAGCATGTCAAACGAGAAAATGCGTTAACGGGTGATCTTCGTACAGCAACTGCAGTATTGGTCAGAAACCGTCACGGAAAGGTCGAGCAGGTGTTTGAAAGAACTGTGTATTAGGGATGAAGTATAAAACACTGAGCGGTCACGCTGCCTGCACGGCGCGCTACATAAGAAATTACGTTCACATTATACCTTTAACATAAACACTGTATTCCTGGAAACTATCATGCTTATAATTAGCTTATTACACCCACCCAGGGAGCAACAACTCAAGGGCAACAGTCATCATCATTACACCCACCCATGGAGCAACAAGCCAAGGGCAGCAGTTATCACCATTACACCCACCCATGGAGCAACAAACCAAGGGCATCAGTTATCACAATTACACCCACCCATGGAGCAACAAGCCAAGGGCATCAGTTATCACCATTACATCCACCCATGGACCAACAAAACAAGGCCAGCAGTTATCACCATTACACCCACCCATGGAGCAACAAACCAAGGCCAGCAATTATCACCATTACACCCACCCATGGAGCAACAAACCAAGGCCAGCAGTTATCACCATTACACCCACCCATGGAGCAACAAACCAAGGCCAGCAGTTATCACCATTACACCAACCCATGGAGCAACAAGCCAAGGGCATCAGTTATCACCATTACACCCACCCATGGAGCAACAAACCAAGGACAGCAGTTATCACCATTACACCCACCCATGGAGCAACAAACCAAGGACAGCAGTAATCACCATTACACCCACCCATGGAGCAACATGCCAAGGGCAGCAGTTATCACCATTACACCCACCCATGGAGCAACAAGCAAAGGGCAGCAGTTATCACCATTACACCCACCCATGGAGCAACAAACCAAGGCCAGCAGTTATCACCATTACACCCACCCATGGAGCAACAAGCCAAGGGCAGCAGTTATCACCATTACACCCACCCATGCAGCAACAAGCCAAGGGCAGCAGTTATCACCAATACACCCACCCATGGAGCAACAAGCCAAGGGCAGCAGTTATCACCATTACACCCACCCATGGAGCAACAAGCCAAGGGCAGCAGTTATCACCATTACACCCACCCATGGAGCAACAAACCAAGAGCATCAGTTATCACCATTACAACCACCCATGGAGCAACAAACCAAGGGCAGCAATTTTCACCATTACACCCACCCATGGAGCAACAAGCCAAGGGCAGCAGTTATCACCATTACACCCACCCATGGAGCAACAAACCAAGGGCATCAGTTATCACAATTACACCCACCTATGGAGCAACAAGCCAAGGGCATCAGTTATCACCATTACACCCACCCATGGACCAACAAAACAAGGCCAGCAGTTATCACCATTACACCCACCCATGGAGCAACAAACCAAGGCCAGCAGTTATCACCATTACACCCACCCATCGAGCAACAAGCCAAGGGCATCATTTATCACCATTACACCCACCCATGGAGCAACAAACCAAGGCCAGCAGTTATCACCATTACACCCACCCATGGAGCAACAAACCCAGGCCAGCAGTTATCACCATTACACCCACCCATGGAGCAACAAACCAAGGCCAGCAGTTATCACCATTACACCCACCCATGGAGCAACAAGCCAAGGGCAGCAGTTATTACCATTACACCCACCCATGGAACAACAAACCAAGAGCATCAGTTATCACCATTACAACCACCCATGGAACAACAAACCAAGGGCAGCAATTTTCACCATTACACCCACCAATGGAGCAACAAGCCAAGGGCAGCAGTTATTACCATTACACCCACCCATGGAACAACAAACCAAGGGCATCAGTTATCACCATTACACCCACCCATGGAGCAACAAACCAAGGGAATCAGTTATCACCATTACACCCACCCATGCAGCAACAAACCAAGGGCATCAGTTATCACCATTACACCCACCCATGGAGCAACACACCAAGGGCAGCAGTTATCACCATTACACCACCCATGGAGCAACAAACCGAGGGCAGCAATTATCACCATTACACACACCCATGGAGCAACAAACCAAGGGCATCAGTTATCACCATTACACCCACCCATGGAGCAACAAACCAAGGGCATCAGTTATCACCATTACACCCACCCATGGAGCAACAAACCAAGGGCAGCAATTATCACCATTACACCCACCAATGGAGCAACAAACCAAGGGCAGAAATTATCACCATTACACCCACCAATGGAGCAACAAACCAAGGGCAGCAGTTATCACCATTACACCCACCCATGGAGCAACAAACCAAGGGCAGCAGTTATCACCATTACACCCACCCATGGAGCAACAAACCAAGGGCAGCAATTATCACCATTACACCCACCCATGGAGCAACAAACCAAGGGCAGCAGTTATCACCATTACACCCACTCATGGAGCAACAAACCAAGGGCAGCAGTTATCACCATTACACCCACCCATGGAGCAACAAACCAAGGGCAGCAATTATCACCATTACACCCATCCATAAACCAACAAACCAAGGACAGCAATTATCACCATTACACCCACCCATGGAGCAACAAACCAAGGGCAGCAGTTATCACCATTACACCCACCCATGGAGCAAGAAGCCAAGGGCAGCAGTTATCACCATTACACCCACCCATGGAGCAACAAGCCAAGGGCAGCAGTTATTACCATTACACCCACCCATGGAACAACAAACCAAGAGCATCAGTTATCACCATTACAACCACCCATGGAACAACACACCAAGGGCAGCAATTTTCACCATTACACCCACCCATGGAGCAACAAGCCAAGGGCAGCAGTTATTACCATTACACCCACCCATGGAACAACAAACCAAGGGCAGCAATTTTCACCATTACACCCACCCATGGAGCAACAAGCCAAGGGCAGCAGTTATTACCATTACACCCACCCATGCAACAACAAACCAAGGGCATCAGTTATCACCATTACACCCACCAATGGAGCAACAAACCAAGGGAATCAGTTATCACCATTACACCCACCCATGCAGCAACAAACCAAGGGCATCAGTTATTACCATTACACCCACCCATGGAGGAACACACCAAGGGCAGCAGTTATCACCATTACACCACCCATGGAGCAACAAACCGAGGGCAGCAATTATCACCATTACACACACCCATGGAGCAACAAACCAAGGGCATCAGTTATCACCATTACACCCACCCATGGAGCAACAAACCAAGGGCATCAGTTATCACCATTACACCCACCCATGGAGCAACAAACCAAGGGCAGCAATTATCACCATTACACCCACCAATGGAGCAACAAACCAAGGGCAGCAATTATCACCATTACACCCACCAATGGAGCAACAAACCAAGGGCAGCAATTATCACCATTACACCCACCCATGGAGCAACAAACCAAGGGCAGCAGTTATCACCATTACACCCACCCATGGAGCAACAAACCAAGGGCAGCAATTATCACCATTACACCCACCCATGGAGCAACAAACCAAGGGCAGCAGTTATCACCATTACACCCACCCATGGAGCAACAAGCCAAGGGCATCAGTTATCACCATTACACCCACCCATGGAGCAACAAACCAAGAACAGCAGTTATCACTATTACACCCACCCATGGAGCAACAAGCCAAGGGCAGCAGATATCACCATTACACCCACCCATGGAGCAATAAGCCAAGGGCAGCAGTTATCACCATTACACCCACCCATGGAGCAACAAGCCAAGGGCATCAGTTATCACCAATACACCCACCCATGGAGCAACAAGCCAAGGGCAGCAGTTATCACCATTGCACCCACCCATGGAGCAACAAGCCAAGGGCAGCAGTTATCACCATTACACCTACCCATGGAGCAACAAACCAAGAGCATCAGTTATCACCATTACAACCACCCATGGAGCAACAAACCAAGGGCAGCAATTTTCACCATTACACCCACCCATGGAGCAACAAGCCAAGGGCAGCAGTTATCACCATTACACCCACCCATGGAGCAACAAACCAAGGGCATCAGTTATCACAATTACACCCACCTATGGAGCAACAAGCCAAGGGCATCAGTTATCACCATTACACCCACCCATGGACCAACAAAACAAGGCCAGCAGTTATCACCATTACACCCACCCATGGAGCAACAAACCAAGGCCAGCAATTATCACCATTACACCCACCCATGGAGCAACAAACCAAGGCCAGCAGTTATCACCATTACACCCACCCATGGAGCAACAAGCCAAGGGCATCAGTTATCACCATTACACCCACCCATGGAGTAACAAACCAAGGCCAGCAGTTATCACCATTACACCCACCCATGGAGCAACAAACCAAGGCCAGCAGTTATCACCATTACACCCACCCATGGAGCAACAAATCAAGGCCAGCAGTTATCACCATTACACCCACCCATGGAGCAACAAGCCAAGGGCAGCAGTTATCACCAATACACCCACCCATGGAGCAACAAGCCAAGGGCAGCAGTTATCACCATTACACCCACCAATGGAGCAACAAGCCAAGGGCAGCAGTTATCACCATTACACCCACCCATGGAGCAACAAACCAAGAGCATCAGTTATCACCATTACAACCACCCATGGAGCAACAAACCAAGGGCAACAATTTTCACCATTACAACCACCCATGGAGCAACACACCAAGGGCATCAGTTATCACCATTACACCCACCTATGGAGCAACAAACCGAGGGCAGCAATTATCACCATTACACACACCCATGGAGCAACAAACCAAGGGCATCAGTTATCACCATTACACCCACCCATGGAACAAAAAACCAAGGGCAGCAGTTATCACCATTACACCCACCCATGGAGCAACAAACCAAGGGCAGCAATTATCACCATTACACCCACCCATGGAGCAACAAACCAAGGGCATCACTTATCACCATTACACCCACCCATGGAGCAACAAACCAAGGGCAGCACTTATCACCATTACACCCACCCATGGAGCAACAAACCAAGGGCAGTAGTTATCACCATTACACCCACCCATGGAGCAACAAACCAAGGGCAGCGGTTATCACCATTACACCCATCCATGGAGCAACAAACCAAGGCCAGCAGTTATCACCATTACACCCACCCATCGAGCAACAAGCCAAGGGCATCATTTATCACCATTACACCCACCCATGGAGCAACAAACCAAGGCCAGCAGTTATCACCATTACACCCACCCATGGAGCAACAAACCCAGGCCAGCAGTTATCACCATTACACCCACCCATGGAGCAACAAACCAAGGCCAGCAGTTATCACCATTACACCCACCCATGGAGCAACAAGCCAAGGGCAGCAGTTATTACCATTACACCCACCCATGGAACAACAAACCAAGAGCATCAGTTATCACCATTACAACCACCCATGGAACAACAAACCAAGGGCAGCAATTTTCACCATTACACCCACCAATGGAGCAACAAGCCAAGGGCAGCAGTTATTACCATTACACCCACCCATGGAACAACAAACCAAGGGCATCAGTTATCACCATTACACCCACCCATGGAGCAACAAACCAAGGGAATCAGTTATCACCATTACACCCACCCATGCAGCAACAAACCAAGGGCATCAGTTATCACCATTACACCCACCCATGGAGCAACACACCAAGGGCAGCAGTTATCACCATTACACCACCCATGGAGCAACAAACCGAGGGCAGCAATTATCACCATTACACACACCCATGGAGCAACAAACCAAGGGCATCAGTTATCACCATTACACCCACCCATGGAGCAACAAACCAAGGGCATCAGTTATCACCATTACACCCACCCATGGAGCAACAAACCAAGGGCAGCAATTATCACCATTACACCCACCAATGGAGCAACAAACCAAGGGCAGAAATTATCACCATTACACCCACCAATGGAGCAACAAACCAAGGGCAGCAGTTATCACCATTACACCCACCCATGGAGCAACAAACCAAGGGCAGCAGTTATCACCATTACACCCACCCATGGAGCAACAAACCAAGGGCAGCAATTATCACCATTACACCCACCCATGGAGCAACAAACCAAGGGCAGCAGTTATCACCATTACACCCACTCATGGAGCAACAAACCAAGGGCAGCAGTTATCACCATTACACCCACCCATGGAGCAACAAACCAAGGGCAGCAATTATCACCATTACACCCATCCATAAACCAACAAACCAAGGACAGCAATTATCACCATTACACCCACCCATGGAGCAACAAACCAAGGGCAGCAGTTATCACCATTACACCCACCCATGGAGCAAGAAGCCAAGGGCAGCAGTTATCACCATTACACCCACCCATGGAGCAACAAGCCAAGGGCAGCAGTTATTACCATTACACCCACCCATGGAACAACAAACCAAGAGCATCAGTTATCACCATTACAACCACCCATGGAACAACACACCAAGGGCAGCAATTTTCACCATTACACCCACCCATGGAGCAACAAGCCAAGGGCAGCAGTTATTACCATTACACCCACCCATGGAACAACAAACCAAGGGCAGCAATTTTCACCATTACACCCACCCATGGAGCAACAAGCCAAGGGCAGCAGTTATTACCATTACACCCACCCATGCAACAACAAACCAAGGGCATCAGTTATCACCATTACACCCACCAATGGAGCAACAAACCAAGGGAATCAGTTATCACCATTACACCCACCCATGCAGCAACAAACCAAGGGCATCAGTTATTACCATTACACCCACCCATGGAGGAACACACCAAGGGCAGCAGTTATCACCATTACACCACCCATGGAGCAACAAACCGAGGGCAGCAATTATCACCATTACACACACCCATGGAGCAACAAACCAAGGGCATCAGTTATCACCATTACACCCAACCATGGAGCAAAAAACCAAGGGCAGCAGTTATCACCATTACACCCACCCATGGAGCAACAAACCAAGGCAAGTACCTCATCACTCATTACACCTGCAATTCAATGGAGCAACAAACCAAGGGCAGTATATAATTATCACCATTACACCCCAAGAATTTCAGCTTTGAGCAACAAACCAAGGGCAGCAATTATCACCATTACACCCACCCATGGAGCAACAAACCAAGGGCAGCAGTTATCACCATTACACCCACCCATGGAGCAACAAACCAAGGGCAGCAATTATCACCATTACACCCACCCATGGAGCATCAAACCAAGGGCAGCAGTTATCACCATTACACCCACCCATGGAGCAACAAGCCAAGGGCATCAGTTATCACCATTACACCCACCCATGGAGCAACAAACCAAGAACAGCAGTTATCACTATTACACCCACCCATGGAGCAACAAGCCAAGGGCAGCAGATATCACCATTACACCCACCCATGGAGCAATAAGCCAAGGGCAGCAGTTATCACCATTACACCCACCCATGGAGCAACAAGCCAAGGGCATCAGTTATCACCAATACACCCACCCATGGAGCAACAAGCCAAGGGCAGCAGTTATCACCATTGCACCCACCCATGGAGCAACAAGCCAAGGGCAGCAGTTATCACCATTACACCCACCCATGGAGCAACAAACCAAGAGCATCAGTTATCACCATTACAACCACCCATGGAGCAACAAACCAAGGGCAGCAATTTTCACCATTACACCCACCCATGGAGCAACAAGCCAAGGGCAGCAGTTATCACCATTACACCCACCCATGGAGCAACAAACCAAGGGCATCAGTTATCACAATTACACCCACCCATGGAGCAACAAGCCAAGGGCATCAGTTATCACCATTACACCCACCCATGGACCAACAAAACAAGGCCAGCAGTTATCACCATTACACCCACCCATGGAGCAACAAACCAAGGCCAGCAGTTATCACCATTACACCCACCCATGGAGCAACAAACCAAGGCCAGCAGTTATCACCATTACACCCACCCATGGAGCAACAAGCCAAGGGCATCAGTTATCACCATTACACCCACCCATGGAGTAACAAACCAAGGCCAGCAGTTATCACCATTACACCCACCCATGGAGCAACAAACCAAGGCCAGCAGTTATCACCATTACACCCACCCATGGAGCAACAAACCAAGGCCAGCAGTTATCACCATTACACCCACCCATGGAGCAACAAGCCAAGGGCAGCAGTTATCACCAATACACCCACCCATGGAGCAACAAGCCAAGGGCAGCAGTTATCACCATTACACCCACCCATGGAGCAACAAGCCAAGGGCAGCAGTTATCACCATTACACCCACCCATGGAGCAACAAACCAAGAGCATCAGTTATCACCATTACAACCACCCATGGAGCAACAAACCAAGGGCAACAATTTTCACCATTACAACCACCCATGGAGCAACACACCAAGGGCATCAGTTATCACCATTACACCCACCTATGGAGCAACAAACCGAGGGCAGCAATTATCACCATTACACACACCCATGGAGCAACAAACCAAGGGCATCAGTTATCACCATTACACCCACCCATGGAACAAAAAACCAAGGGCAGCAGTTATCACCATTACACCCACCCATGGAGCAACAAACCAAGGGCAGCAATTATCACCATTACACCCACCCATGGAGCAACAAACCAAGGGCATCACTTATCACCATTACACCCACCCATGGAGCAACAAACCAAGGGCAGCACTTATCACCATTACACCCACCCATGGAGCAACAAACCAAGGGCAGTAGTTATCACCATTACACCCACCCATGGAGCAACAAACCAAGGGCAGCGGTTATCACCATTACACCCACCCATGGAGCAACAAACCAAGGCCAGCAGTTATCACCATTACACCCACCCATCGAGCAACAAGCCAAGGGCATCATTTATCACCATTACACCCACCCATGGAGCAACAAACCAAGGCCAGCAGTTATCACCATTACACCCACCCATGGAGCAACAAACCCAGGCCAGCAGTTATCACCATTACACCCACCCATGGAGCAACAAACCAAGGCCAGCAGTTATCACCATTACACCCACCCATGGAGCAACAAGCCAAGGGCAGCAGTTATTACCATTACACCCACCCATGGAACAACAAACCAAGAGCATCAGTTATCACCATTACAACCACCCATGGAACAACAAACCAAGGGCAGCAATTTTCACCATTACACCCACCAATGGAGCAACAAGCCAAGGGCAGCAGTTATTACCATTACACCCACCCATGGAACAACAAACCAAGGGCATCAGTTATCACCATTACACCCACCCATGGAGCAACAAACCAAGGGAATCAGTTATCACCATTACACCCACCCATGCAGCAACAAACCAAGGGCATCAGTTATCACCATTACACCCACCCATGGGCAACAAACCAAGGCCAGCCAGTTATCATACAATTACACTTACCCATGGAGCAACAAACCAAGACCAGCAGTTATCCATACTACACCCACCATGGAGCAACAAAACCAGGGGCATCGGTTATCACCATTACACCCACCCATGGAGTAACAAACCAAGGCCAGCAGTTATCACCATTACACCCACCCATGGAGCAACAAGCCAAGGGCATCAGTTATCACCATTACACCCACCCATGGAGCAACAAACCAAGGACAGCAGTTATCACCATTACACCAACCCATGGAGCAACAAGCCAAGGGCAGCAGTTATCACCATTACACCCACCCATGGAGCAACAAGCCAAGGGCAGCAGTTATCACCATTACACCCACCCATGGAGCAACAAACCAAGAGCAGCAGTTATCACCATTACAACCACCCATGGAGCAACAAACCAAGGGCAGCAATTTTCACCATTACACCCACCCATGGAGCAACAAGGGCGTCAGTTATCCGCCATTACCCACCTGTAGACAAACCGAGGGGCGTAATTATCCGCCATTGCACACACCCATGGGCAACAAACCAGGGGCATCGGTTTATCACCATTACACCCACCCATGGAACAAAACCAAGGGGCAGCAGTTATCACCATTACACTTACGCCATTGGAACTAACAAACCAAGGGGCGGCAATTATCCGTACACCCACCCGCTAGACAACAAACCGAATCACTTATCTGCCATTACACTTACCCGGCGGAACCCAACAAACCAAAGGCAGCACTTATCACCATTACACCCACCCATGGAGCAACAAACCAAGGGCAGTAGTTATCACCATTACACCCAACCATGGAGCAACAAACCAAGGGCAGCGGTTATCACCATTACACCCACCCATGGAGCAACAAACCAAGGCCAGCAGTTATCACCATTACACCCACCCATCGAGCAACAAGCCAAGGGCATCATTTATCACCATTACACCCACCCATGGAGCAACAAACCAAGGCCAGCAGTTATCACCATTACACCCACCCATGGAGCAACAAACCCAGGCCAGCAGTTATCACCATTACACCCACCCATGGAGCAACAAACCAAGGCCAGCAGTTATCACCATTACACCCACCCATGGAGCAACAAGCCAAGGGCAGCAGTTATTACCATTACACCCACCCATGGAACAACAAACCAAGAGCATCAGTTATCACCATTACAACCACCCATGGAACAACAAACCAAGGGCAGCAATTTTCACCATTACACCCACCCATGGAGCAACAAACCAAGGGCAGCAGTTATCACCATTACACCCACCCATGGAGCAACAAACCAAGGGAATCAGTTATCACCATTACACCCACCCATGCAGCAACAAACCAAGGGCATCAGTTATCACCATTACACCCACCCATGGAGCAACACACCAAGGGCAGCAGTTATCACCATTACACCCACCCATGGAGCAACACACCAAGGGCAGCAGTTATCACCATTACACCACCCATGGAGCAACAAACCGAGGGCAGCAATTATCACCATTACACACACCCATGGAGCAACAAACCAAGGGCATCAGTTATCACCATTACACCCACCCATGGAGCAACAAACCAAGGGCATCAGTTATCACCATTACACCCACCCATGGAGCAACAAACCAAGGGCAGCAATTATCACCATTACACCCACCAATGGAGCAACAAACCAACGGCAGCAATTTTCACCATTACACCCACCAATGGAGCAACAAACCAAGGGCAGCAGTTATCACCATTACACCCACCCATGGAGCAACAAACCAAGGGCAGCAGTTATCACCATTACACCCACCCATGGAGCAACAAACCAAGGGCAGCAATTATCACCATTACACCCACCCATGGAGCAACAAACCAAGGGCAGCAGTTATCACCATTACACCCACTCATGGAGCAACAAACCAAGGGCAGCAGTTATCACCATTACACCCACCCATGGAGCAACAAACCAAGGGCAGCAATTATCACCATTACACCCATCCATAAACCAACAAACCAAGGACAGCAATTATCACCATTACACCCACCCATGGAGCAACAAACCAAGGGCAGCAGTTATCACCATTACACCCACCCATGGAGCAAGAAGCCAAGGGCAGCAGTTATCACCATTACACCCACCCATGGAGCAACAAGCCAAGGGCAGCAGTTATTACCATTACACCCACCCATGGAACAACAAACCAAGAGCATCAGTTATCACCATTACAACCACCCATGGAACAACACACCAAGGGCAGCAATTTTCACCATTACACCCACCCATGGAGCAACAAGCCAAGGGCAGCAGTTATTACCATTACACCCACCCATGGAACAACAAACCAAGGGCAGCAATTTTCACCATTACACCCACCCATGGAGCAACAAGCCAAGGGCAGCAGTTATTACCATTACACCCACCCATGCAACAACAAACCAAGGGCATCAGTTATCACCATTACACCCACCAATGGAGCAACAAACCAAGGGAATCAGTTATCACCATTACACCCACCCATGCAGCAACAAACCAAGGGCATCAGTTATTACCATTACACCCACCCATGGAGCAACACACCAAGGGCAGCAGTTATCACCATTACACCACCCATGGAGCAACAAACCGAGGGCAGCAATTATCACCATTACACACACCCATGGAGCAACAAACCAAGGGCATCAGTTATCACCATTACACCCACCCATGGAGCAACAAACCAAGGGCATCAGTTATCACCATTACACCCACCCATGGAGCAACAAACCAAGGGCAGCAATTATCACCATTACACCCACCAATGGAGCAACAAACCAAGGGCAGCAATTATCACCATTACACCCACCAATGGAGCAACAAACCAAGGGCAGCAATTATCACCATTACACCCACCCATGGAGCAACAAACCAAGGGCAGCAGTTATCACCATTACACCCACCCATGGAGCAACAAACCAAGGGCAGCAATTATCACCATTACACCCACCCATGGAGCATCAAACCAAGGGCAGCAGTTATCACCATTACACCCACCCATGGAGCAACAAGCCAAGGGCATCAGTTATCACCATTACACCCACCCATGGAGCAACAAACCAAGAACAGCAGTTATCACTATTACACCCACCCATGGAGCAACAAGCCAAGGGCAGCAGATATCACCATTACACCCACCCATGGAGCAATAAGCCAAGGGCAGCAGTTATCACCATTACACCCACCCATGGAGCAACAAGCCAAGGGCATCAGTTATCACCAATACACCCACCCATGGAGCAACAAGCCAAGGGCAGCAGTTATCACCATTGCACCCACCCATGGAGCAACAAGCCAAGGGCAGCAGTTATCACCATTACACCTACCCATGGAGCAACAAACCAAGAGCATCAGTTATCACCATTACAACCACCCATGGAGCAACAAACCAAGGGCAGCAATTTTCACCATTACACCCACCCATGGAGCAACAAGCCAAGGGCAGCAGTTATCACCATTACACCCACCCATGGAGCAACAAACCAAGGGCATCAGTTATCACAATTACACCCACCTATGGAGCAACAAGCCAAGGGCATCAGTTATCACCATTACACCCACCCATGGACCAACAAAACAAGGCCAGCAGTTATCACCATTACACCCACCCATGGAGCAACAAACCAAGGCCAGCAGTTATCACCATTACACCCACCCATGGAGCAACAAACCAAGGCCAGCAGTTATCACCATTACACCCACCCATGGAGCAACAAGCCAAGGGCATCAGTTATCACCATTATACCCACCCATGGAGTAACAAACCAAGGCCAGCAGTTATCACCATTACACCCACCCATGGAGCAACAAACCAAGGCCAGCAGTTATCACCATTACACCCACCCATGGAGCAACAAACCAAGGCCAGCAGTTATCACCATTACACCCACCCATGGAGCAACAAGCCAAGGGCAGCAGTTATCACCAATACACCCACCCATGGAGCAACAAGCCAAGGGCAGCAGTTATCACCATTACACCCACCCATGGAGCAACAAGCCAAGGGCAGCAGTTATCACCATTACACCCACCCATGGAGCAACAAACCAAGAGCATCAGTTATCACCATTACAACCACCCATGGAGCAACAAACCAAGGGCAACAATTTTCACCATTACAACCACCCATGGAGCAACACACCAAGGGCATCAGTTATCACCATTACACCCACCTATGGAGCAACAAACCGAGGGCAGCAATTATCACCATTACACACACCCATGGAGCAACAAACCAAGGGCATCAGTTATCACCATTACACCCACCCATGGAACAAAAAACCAAGGGCAGCAGTTATCACCATTACACCCACCCATGGAGCAACAAACCAAGGGCAGCAATTATCACCATTACACCCACCCATGGAGCAACAAACCAAGGGCATCACTTATCACCATTACACCCACCCATGGAGCAACAAACCAAGGGCAGCACTTATCACCATTACACCCACCCATGGAGCAACAAACCAAGGGCAGTAGTTATCACCATTACACCCACCCATGGAGCAACAAACCAAGGGCAGCGGTTATCACCATTACACCCATCCATGGAGCAACAAACCAAGGCCAGCAGTTATCACCATTACACCCACCCATCGAGCAACAAGCCAAGGGCATCATTTATCACCATTACACCCACCCATGGAGCAACAAACCAAGGCCAGCAGTTATCACCATTACACCCACCCATGGAGCAACAAACCCAGGCCAGCAGTTATCACCATTACACCCACCCATGGAGCAACAAACCAAGGCCAGCAGTTATCACCATTACACCCACCCATGGAGCAACAAGCCAAGGGCAGCAGTTATTACCATTACACCCACCCATGGAACAACAAACCAAGAGCATCAGTTATCACCATTACAACCACCCATGGAACAACAAACCAAGGGCAGCAATTTTCACCATTACACCCACCAATGGAGCAACAAGCCAAGGGCAGCAGTTATTACCATTACACCCACCCATGGAACAACAAACCAAGGGCATCAGTTATCACCATTACACCCACCCATGGAGCAACAAACCAAGGGAATCAGTTATCACCATTACACCCACCCATGCAGCAACAAACCAAGGGCATCAGTTATCACCATTACACCCACCCATGGAGCAACACACCAAGGGCAGCAGTTATCACCATTACACCACCCATGGAGCAACAAACCGAGGGCAGCAATTATCACCATTACACACACCCATGGAGCAACAAACCAAGGGCATCAGTTATCACCATTACACCCACCCATGGAGCAACAAACCAAGGGCATCAGTTATCACCATTACACCCACCCATGGAGCAACAAACCAAGGGCAGCAATTATCACCATTACACCCACCAATGGAGCAACAAACCAACGGCAGCAATTTTCACCATTACACCCACCAATGGAGCAACAAACCAAGGGCAGCAGTTATCACCATTACACCCACCCATGGAGCAACAAACCAAGGGCAGCAGTTATCACCATTACACCCACCCATGGAGCAACAAACCAAGGGCAGCAATTATCACCATTACACCCACCCATGGAGCAACAAACCAAGGGCAGCAGTTATCACCATTACACCCACCCATGGAGCAACAAACCAAGGGCAGCAATTATCACCATTACACCCATCCATAAACCAACAAACCAAGGACAGCAATTATCACCATTACACCCACCCATGGAGCAACAAACCAAGGGCAGCAGTTATCACCATTACACCCACCCATGGAGCAAGAAGCCAAGGGCAGCAGTTATCACCATTACACCCACCCATGGAGCAACAAGCCAAGGGCAGCAGTTATTACCATTACACCCACCCATGGAACAACAAACCAAGAGCATCAGTTATCACCATTACAACCACCCATGGAACAACACACCAAGGGCAGCAATTTTCACCATTACACCCACCCATGGAGCAACAAGCCAAGGGCAGCAGTTATTACCATTACACCCACCCATGGAACAACAAACCAAGGGCAGCAATTTTCACCATTACACCCACCCATGGAGCAACAAGCCAAGGGCAGCAGTTATTACCATTACACCCACCCATGCAACAACAAACCAAGGGCATCAGTTATCACCATTACACCCACCAATGGAGCAACAAACCAAGGGAATCAGTTATCACCATTACACCCACCCATGCAGCAACAAACCAAGGGCATCAGTTATTACCATTACACCCACCCATGGAGGAACACACCAAGGGCAGCAGTTATCACCATTACACCACCCATGGAGCAACAAACCGAGGGCAGCAATTATCACCATTACACACACCCATGGAGCAACAAACCAAGGGCATCAGTTATCACCATTACACCCACCCATGGAGCAACAAACCAAGGGCATCAGTTATCACCATTACACCCACCCATGGAGCAACAAACCAAGGGCAGCAATTATCACCATTACACCCACCAATGGAGCAACAAACCAAGGGCAGCAATTATCACCATTACACCCACCAATGGAGCAACAAACCAAGGGCAGCAGTTATCACCATTACACCCACCCATGGAGCAACAAACCAAGGGCAGCAGTTATCACCATTACACCCACCCATGGAGCAACAAACCAAGGGCAGCAATTATCACCATTACACCCACCCATGGAGCATCAAACCAAGGGCAGCAGTTATCACCATTACACCCACTCATGGAGCAACAAACCAAGGGCAGCAGTTATCACCATTACACCCACCCATGGAGCAACAAACCAAGGGCAGCAATTATCACCATTACACCCATCCATAAACCAACAAACCAAGGACAGCAATTATCACCATTACACCCACCCATGGAGCAACAAACCAAGGGCAGCAGTTATCACCATTACACCCATCCATGGAGCAACAAACCAAGGGCAGCAATTATCACCATTACACCCACTCATGGAGCAACAAACCAAGGGCAGCAGTTATCACCATTACACCCACCCATGGCGCAAAAAACCAAGGGCATCAGTTATCACCATTACACCCACCCATGGAACAACAAACCAAGGGCAGCAGTTATCACCATTACACCCACTCATGGAGCAACAAACCAAGGGCATCAGTTATCACC
Source organism: Paraescarpia echinospica (assembly GCA_020002185.1). Classification (NCBI taxonomy): domain Eukaryota; kingdom Metazoa; phylum Annelida; class Polychaeta; order Sabellida; family Siboglinidae; genus Paraescarpia; species Paraescarpia echinospica. The sequence continues at coordinate 62,035,839 of CM034537.1, forward strand.
ATTACAACCACCCATGGAGCAACAAACCAAGGGCAGCAGTTATCACCATTACATCCACCCATGGAGCAACAAACCAAGGGCAGCAGCTATCACCATTACACCCACTCATGGAGCAACAAACCAAGGGCAGCAGTTATCACCATTACACCCACCCATAGAGCAACAAGCCAAGGGCAGCAGTTATCACCATTACACCCACCCATGGAGCAACAAACCAAGGGCAGCAGTTATCACCATTACACCCACCCATGGAGCAACAAACCAAGGGCATCAGTTATCAACACTACAGTATTTTCATCTTAATTAAACTCATTCCCGTTCACCAGTAAATGTCTGCTGTCTCCAGTTATGTGGGGAACAAAGAGAACGAAGCACATGACAGTGCCAGTGGCGGCCTCTGGAGAGTGGCTCACCATTCACTGTTTGCATGTGTCTTAGATAGTATGCAGAAACACATATTTTGAAGAAACAAACATCGCCAATTTGTAGATCAGAAGCCACTGGTCGACTCCAATGAAGCGTGTTGACGTAGAAAGAGGTGACTGCCTAACTGCCTCACTACCCGAAAGCTACCATGCAAAGGCTACCAGGCAGATTTACTAATTCACCTGCCACAACAGAGTGGGTACTAAGTTGCATAATAGTGAAATGGAATTGTATACAATTTTTTTGGATTCCACAGATCATGTACTCTAAAATGATACGTCATTTGTTGAAATATCTTCAGCAGTTGTTTTACTTTTTGCTAAAATTGACGCAAACTTTGAAAAGCAGCGTTTGAGAAACGAGGTCATTTTGAATAAGAAACATATATATATATATATATATATATATATATATATATGGGTTAAATGCATGTATTGTATTGGTTTTGGATTGTTTGTTGAGGGAAATAAACTGGACATTCAACAATGACACCATAACTCATAAGTTATAGTCTTATACACTGCCAACATCACAAAATTGACGGAACCTGATGCAGACAGCTATCTTTGCCTTGTGAGCAGAATAGACCTGTGCAACTTGATACCCGGCTCGCTATGGTAAATCTATAGCTCACCTGAAGTCTATCGTTCCGTTTCCGTCCTTGTCATACGTGCTGAACACGCAGTCGACGAACTGACTCGCGTCGCCCGTTTTGAACGCTTCGTCGTACATCGCACGAAACTGATCTTTCGTCATCCTGCCGCTCGGACAGCATTTGTGGAACTGCTTGTACCACTCCTTGATCTCGGCCTGCGAGAAGGCCGTCACTCTATCCAGGTCGCTAAGTTCCTTAGGCGACATGCTGCAGTCGTTGCCCATCCTCCAAGCTCTCGCTATGTCGTCTGCTATTTAGGAAGTGATCTGAAATGAAGGCATAGCACAGCACGGCGTCGCATCTGCGCCTGACGGGGATCACGTGACAGACCAGACATTACCTGCAAAGATCGTGCTGTGTGACGGTTTCCATGACCACGCCAGATGTCGATAGGTGACAACGCTCAATGGTCTCATATATAATTTTGTCTGCATTGGTTTCTCGCTGCTTTCAGGTTTCCATTTAAGAAATTAACTCGCAATATTTGCCTGTCGTTTCCCTTCACAAAACATTTTGTAGAACATTCAATGTGATTTTGTGTACTGTTAAATATTTTGTACTATGTAATTATATAGAATAGTACTTTTAGTAATGTCTTACATAGTTATTTCTATAGAAATCTACTTTTTTTTATATCAGTTCCTATAAACTAATCTATAACTTTCAGAAGATATTTTTTCTAAGAGTTTATTTCATGTTATAGCATTTATTTTCGCATCGTACGTTCTCATTGTGAATGTGTTGATATGATGTATGTACATAGAACACAGTGACGGACGCGTTAACGACAGTCTTCTTTAACAACCTGTTGTTGTGCTCATTATTTATTTTATAGGATTTGTCTTAATTTGATTTGTATTGTATTGTAATGAGTTACAATAAATTTGATTTGATTTGATTTGATTTGAACCCGGTTATCGGCAATAGTTGTAGCTTCATACGTATAATTATGATTAATCCGAGCACCACTTATATTATGTAGGTTACAAGCCAACTGCCGGCAATTGCTATCTCCAATACATACCCTTTCAATTTGTTTCAACAAAGTGTATCCAGCTACGTCACGCCATGTTGATCATACACAGCGCATGTCTAACATTTATATGATATCGTCTCGAGTACCCAAAAAAACACTTGCCTGTATTGAGAGAACGCAGCGTACGTGCGCTGTGCTTGAATGTGTGTCTACAGCGGAGAAATGCAGCATACTATTCATCGACGCTAATGCGATGATTAGATGTATCTGTGCATAGCTAAATGACTCAAAGCCTGACATACGATACATCGTGTTCATTAATTCACCGAGGCCACTGTGTGGCAAGTGCAACTTTACGCGCTGTCGAGTGACAGTGGATGATACAATGCGAGTCGTACACATTGTCTTAAATATCAAAGCCGAGGGAACTATTTTTAAAGATAGTGGTATACGTGATCTACGGTTTCTTCGTATGCGTCAAGCCGTCGGTAAAATGATGTCGAGTGTCATAGAACCAATGTACCAACGATAGAACACTACCGAAAGCAGACACCAACAATGATTTTGAATTTGGCCAGGAAAACAGCAATCTTCTCGCGAATGGAATATTGTGTGGTACTGCCTCTATCTGAAATCATTAGAAATGTGGCAACAAGGGCTTCGAGTTGCCGCACACGCCTGCTAAAACCTACCTGCTGAAATTACCTGGAGGCTATCCACACACACCTGTCTTTGAGAGCACTGCTTGCTTGAGATGCTATTGTGTTGGCTACGTTGCCTGTCAGCTATATCCGCGCTCTTCGTTCGATCACCTAATTAGCACTTGCGTGTCTGCGCTAATTCAAACAAGTCGCAGTTCCGCTGGTGTGAGTTAATTGATAGACATTATGCGTTCAACAGCGCTGTGTTAACAGCGTTTCCAAGCTCACAATCAGTACTGCTTTGCCGCGTAAATTAGTGTGCAGCAGAAACTCTTGTCCCAAATTGTTTCCGTAACAGTAAAATTTAGGACATTTGTCAAGCTAATATGGCCACCTCGCTATCCGGGCCACTTTCGCCCAGTCCCGAGGGTGGCGGTTATGGTAAAGTTCAACTGTATTTCGCCATAACAGAAACATATAAGAACTTGAATAGGGCCCAATATCGTTTCACGCTGATCTGTAAAATACGGCCACGAATATCATGTTAAATGTCATATGCGAACGTGTTGTAAGTAAATAGAACAGCAGGGCTAACCAAAAAATAAAACTAATGTTTCGACCGGAGAAGGAAATAATATGCAAAACATCGGCCAATGAGTTATGGGTAAATGAGCTGCCCGGTTTATTGGCGAGTGACAGAACAGTGAAAGAACACAATAAACGCTCATAAACGACTAACTTATCGTGACACGCCACCGGTGCTTGACCAATGTGCACCCGTCAAGAGTTATACGATACATAATTGATTCGTTTGCCATAGGGCGAAATTCAGTTTAACCAATCAGTGACAAAAACAACTGTGGTGCCTGCGGTCATAGTGATATATCACAGGCCAAAAAATAAATACTTTACATAAATCGGCAGTCCAATCACAATTCAAATAATTCCTATGTTTACACTTACATTTTAACGAAAGCTCCCAAATAATGTCATGTGCGCATGCGCAGTAGTATAAATTGGCGATCTACAAACACTAAGTCATTTAGATATATTTTATCTAACGTTTTCACACATTTGCCATTGTCTACGGAGTGCATTTACCTTATGTCGATGGGTCATTGATATTTGAAGGGCTTAGAACCAGAACGGTCTAACCCAAAAACATCGTTTTGAGATAATTGATTTTGAAGTTTTAAAGGTATAAAAAACAAATAACCAGTAATTATGCTAAAAATAAACAAAATGTGGTTAGACCACTATGGCCATAACAACATTTCATTTTCACCGTTGGTCTAACCTGTTGCCACTAACCTCCATGGACTATCATGCAGATGTTGGCAAACAAGGACATGCCATGAACTTTTTAATTTTAAAACGAATTCATAATTGTATTTGAACAACGATGTAAAACACGGTAACTGCTAATACAAACAAAACTTTACCTATGTCATATACGGACGTTTTTCCACTGGCTTCGATCAGTACATCATCGCCGACCAACAAGACTGTTGGAGAAACATTAGTTTCCAAAACTGTGCCTTTGAACTAATCCTTGTTGATTACTAAAATATCCAGAGTAGCACTGGACAAAGTTAACTAGTGAAGACAGAACAGAGAACCGTTGAAAAAAAAACCCAGTCCTGGTGCGAGATAGTCAATCCAGTCGATAAAGAGGACATCACTGGTAATTGAGTACAGTACAAATTGATACAGTACATGGTCATAAACTATAGATGAAAGGGACCACATCCTCCTTAAAATGAATAAGTTGTACAAATGTGTCACATGCCACTCAAGCGTTGAGATGTTAATTACTCAACTCCACAAGTAGGGTATGCCTGGCTTAGAGAAGAGTCTGCTTACAGTAACAATACGGGGTATTTTCAGAAAGTCAGTCATCTTCATCACCATTATCAGATTCTGAGGATTTTCCAATATTCTCATCAGTTAGCAAGCACCTCATCATTGTCATGTCTACTTGCAGCAAAATTATTGTTCTCAAATTAAAACGAGGCAAACAGGTTTTTAATATATTATTTTGATAGCGAACGCTGACCACGTGACTATCGGTGATGGTGATATAAACATCCATAATATTTCAATTTATTAAACGAAATTGCAAGCAACTGTTCACACTAATCACCACAGGAAAGGTACCGAGCAGCCCGTGGTGTTTATATGGTTAACGCATTGCCTCTTGTCGCACATAAAATATGTGTATTAGGCCACTCAGACTCAATGGGTTCAACACAAAAAAGAAGTGCCAGAATTTCACTGACCTCGTTTGCAGTTAAGCGTAATTGACTTGGGTTAGACCTTTCTGGAACAGATCTCACCACCATCTGCCACTATATCATCCAAACTCAAATTTTCATTTTGGGGGTTAGACCGCTTTGGTTCTCAGCCTTTCATTTTGAACTTGATCATGTATATACATACATACATATATATATATATATATATGAGCTGGCATTTTCATACACGTATCGAGGAAAACATTCAACATATAGAGCTGAGTTACCCTTGTAACAACTGTTGTAAAGCCATATTTCAATGAGTCGTACATCAATGCCCTTATTTGGTGTCCAGCAGTCGAATGCTGTGTATTGTTTATCATGGAACTGAAACGATTTAACAAGATTTAACAAGATTGCCGTCCAGAGCTATAAGTTCCAGACGGTTTGCGGACAAGGAACCCATGGCTTATCGTATAACCCGCCCTCGCCAGATAGCTGTCAATTTTAATTTTGAACATATTCACACTGCTAGCATTAACACAATCATCTTATAATTTTGTTCCAGTCATTTAGTGTCCTCTGAGAGAATGAGTACTTTTTCATATCCAACCTACACTGTTCCTTGACTAATGCTGCATTGTGCCCTCTGGTTATACTGCCTTCTTTCAGTTTGAAAAAAATATTTCTATCAATATCCTCATAACCATTCAATATCTTGAAAACGTCTATTTGGTATCATCTTGGTCTCCTAGACTCTAGTGTTGTAAACCCGCATTCTTATAGGCGACTTTCATTGTAACCAAGATCTTTCAGTTCAGGAATGAGCTTAGTTGCTCTTCGTTGCACTCTTTCTAGCTTACTATGTCCTTATTATGTTGTGGATTCCATGCTTGTATACAATATTCCAAATGTGGTCTAACTATTGCTTTGTACAGTGGTACAATTAGCTATTTCTCCTTATATGTGATATTTATCGTAATTAGCCCTAGCATTTGGTTATCCTTTGAAGCAGCAATTCCACATTGCTCCGAAACTTTCATGTCAGCACTAACTGTTACTCCTAAGTCCTTTTCTTTTACAGTTTTACCTAATATAGTATCCCCCAATGTGTATTCTGTGTTCACATTTCCATGTCCTATGTGGATGCATTTATACTTCCCAAAATTGAATAACATTTGCCATTTTTTAGATCATTTGATCAATTTGGCTAGATCATCCTGTAAAGTGTGTTTATCTGCATCTGTTTAACTGTTCTGAACACTTTTGCATCGTCTGCGATTGTCAGTACTTTGCTTGATACATCATCATCCAAATCATTTATATATATATATATATATATATATATATCAAGAATAATATAGGTCCCAACAATGACCCCTGTGGCACTCCACTCAAAACAGATTTCCAGTTTGAAATCTCCCCCTCTACTATGACTCTCTGTCTTCTGTCTGTCAACCATGTTTGTATCCAACTGATCAGACCATCCCCTATGTCATGGGCTTTTAGTTTAAGTAACAATCTTTGATGTGGCACTTTATCAAATGCTTTCTGAAAATCTAAGTCGACAACATCCACTGGTGACCCATCATCTACTCACTTTGTAATTTCTTCTAAAAAATATAAGAGATTGGTTAGACAAGACCTAGCTTATAGGAACCCATGTTGAGATACATTTATTAATTTGTGTTTTACAAGGAATTACACCATGTGGTCTCTAATAAGCGTTTATAATAATTCGCATAAAACTGATGTTAAGCACACTGGTGTGGTATCCCGTCAACTCCAGGTGATTTGTTTGATTTGTTGACTTTCATCATCTTAATTTTCTTTGATATAATTTCAGGAATAACATACAACTGCCCTAATTGATTTGATTCATCCCCCTCAAATTTATTAACTGGTAATGGCAGTGAACGTATATCTTCTGTGGTAAACACTGAACTGAAATACTCGTTCAGGGCCTCTGCCATTTGAAACCCATTAGATATTACGTTTCCTGCACTTTTTTCTAGTGGTCCTACCTTATCACGAACCTTCTGTTTACTACTTACATAAGCGTAGAAAGTCTTGCTATAATTTTTATATATTCGCCAATTTTTGCTCAAAAGTTCGTTTGGATTTTCTAATTTCGATTGTAGCTAGGTTAATGGCCTCTTTGTAGTTGTTATAGTCTTCTAAATTTCCAGTGTTTCTGTAAACTCTCCACATAATTTGTTTGCAAGCAATCTTTCGTATAGCTACTTTTGATAGGTGTTTCTTCCTAGATCGTTTCCCTTGCTTTTTTAAAATCACCCATTATAACACATTCCGCTTTACTTATCTCCTTTATAACACTGTGCAGTTTTACATGTCTTATGTTAGAACTACGATAAACTAGTCTTATTGCTAATGTTGAGTTTCTGGTAACTATGTTGCACCAAATAGCTTCCTCGCAATCTGCTTCCCGTTTCATTTCTACTTCACATGCCTGTATGGATTCTTTAATATACACAATGACTCCGCCTCCCCTTCTCTTGTCTGTCCTTTCTAAACATGACATAACTCGATAGAGCTAATTCAGCATCTACCATGTCTTCATGTGCACATGATTCTGTGATGCCTATATCGGGGTCTATATCCGCTATCATGGTGTCTAAATCGCTTCTCTTATTTACTATGCTTCTGGCATTTAAGCATAAACATCTAAGTTCATTTTTATGGATATTTTGTGAACCTTTCCTCGTACAATTGTTTGTACTATTTCTTTAAGGTGGCTCTACGTATCCCCCCTGTGCATCTAGTTTAAATACTCAACTGTGCCTATACCTTCACCTACGCACCTAATGAACTCACTCCATAGAACTGCTGCTCCTTTTCCTATTAGATGTAGCCCATCAATCATAAACAGATCGGTTCTCCCTACAAAGCTTGCCCACATGTCTACGACGAAGCCTGTATAGTGCCACCTCTAAAGCCTGACAGTAATATACAAACTCTTCATGTGACCGGCCAATGATGTGCAGCTGAAACAATAGTGGATTGTTTCCTTCGTTTGATTACAATAGACGCTGACGCGTCTTCTTGCACTGTTGTTGTGTATAACCCAGCAAGGGCCGTTGCTAGGATACGAGGCCGGATGTCACATAATCACCAATCGTCTTAACGCGGGACGTAACACGTTTTTATAGTTACAGCGACAAAGCAATTTCGCCGATGAAAATCGTTTTTCACTGCTGTTACCTACCTTATCTTATAAACATGTCACACTATAGGTCTACGTAAAAAAGGTTTACTTCACTGACATAATCAGCTGAGAAAATATCATTACAATGCAGCAAACAGTTAGCCGAAATATATATATGCGTTACAGAGCAAGGCAAACTAGAATAATGTTCTCAGTTAGGTGACTTTATGTACGAAAACAATAACTTAGGTGGTATGGACAATAATTGGTAGATATTATTATATCTACTTAGGTGTTCATAAAACATTCAATAAACTGCCATATCGAACATTGCTACTAAAACTAACTAGACTACTAGGGAACAAAATTAGTTACTAGACAAAATCACGATGAGTGCCAGAAGACAACCAGTAATAGTAAACGGGGAGGTTTCATGTTGAACATCGGTTTGAGTCGGGCACTACATGGATAAGATATTTATATAAATATTGTCATCAAACAAATTCAATATTGGGGTCGAACGAAACCATTTTTAGCTGGCCATGGCATAATAATGTGATGACCAATAGGTTAACGTGGTGAATCGGTATTATTATTATGTTCAGTTGATAATAGTCACTACGCCTTTGCCTGCAATCATCTGCACGGCTTACAACGTTGCATTAGCCTTTAATGCATTGATTAAGCTTGGCATTTTTATGCCACAACACGCACCGTTCTCCAGTGTACAATAACAATCACGGGAATTTCGCATGGCAGTTGCCATGATAAATCTTCACTTCTCCATCGCACCGATAATACTGGTAAAATATGTGTTCTTCTACTAGGCGCTTCTTCGACTGACACAATTGCCGGTTCCACTCGCACGGCAGAAAGTGAAACAGCTGCGGATCCTTGATGCTCAAGAGCGAGTAGAAATCCTGATCACCAAGGTAACCATCGAATTTAAACTCTCCCGTCAAACGAGCGAGGCTCTGTTCAGTCAGCTGCGAATTGAGAAGCTTAGAATTCCGCATCCGGTCGAGATCAAGTAGGAGAACCCCGCTGTTTAGTCCCCCAACCCCATCCGGCGGCGGGTCGCCGATACGTGTGCCTTTGTGATTGTTACGATATTGCCTGAACAAGAGACGATAAACTGGCTGCAGTTCGCGACCGATGCCAATAATGTTGTCGCTGGTGAACAGCTTAAAACGGTCATTCAGTTTACGGATGTCGTCGGTGAATTTAAGGTCAACGTCTAACATGATCACGCGATGAACGGTTTCCGGCAGGACTCGGTAGAGGCCAATCGAAAGGTAAAAGACGGCTTGGCTGAAATAGTTGTTCTTCCTGCTAAAGTGTTTCCGCATCATACGAATGGTCGTGTTCATGCCTCCAACCAGTTTGTTTATATCCAGAAAATGTATCTGAAAAATACAAAACCATAATGAATGTTGCGATACTGGCAAGACTACGAAAGAAAGAGTTAGAGTGGGGACATTGAGGGAGAGAGATTTGAGAATGGAGAGACACGGAAGGCAGAAAAAGAGAGAGAGAGAGAGAGAGAGAGAGAGAGACAGAGAGAGACAGAGAGAGAGAGACAGAGACAGAGAGAGAGACAGAGACATAGACAGAGACAGACAGAGGGAGAGAGAGAGACAGAGACAGACAGAGGGAGACAGAGAGACAGAGACAGACAGAGGGAGACAGAGAGACAGACAGAGAAAGACAGAGAGAGAGAGAGACAGACAGACAAGAAGACACACACACACACACACACACACACACACACACACACACACACACACACACACACACACACACACACACATACAGACAGAGGGAGAGAATGAACAGAGACAGAGAGACTGGAAGGATATAGAGACTGAGAGAGGGTCCGAGAGAGGTGGAGAGGAAAAGCGAGGAGATGGATGGGACAGAAAACGGAGGAGATAGGATAGAGAGAGGGAGAGAGAGAGAGACAGACAGACAGACATACATACATACATATATACA
>CM034537.1:62046931-62121058 GCA_020002185.1 Paraescarpia echinospica
GAGATAGGGAGAGAGAGAGAGAGAGAGAGAGAGAGAGAGAGAGAGAGAGAGAGAGAGAGAGAGAGAGAGAGAGAGAGACAGACAGACAGAGAGAGAGAGAGACAGAGAGAGAGAGAAACAGAGACAGAGACAGAGACAGAGACAGACAGAGGGAGACAGAGAGACAGAGACAGAGAGACACAGACAGAGGGAGACAGAGAGACAGACAGAGAAAGACAGAGAGAGAGAGAGAGACAGACAGACAAGAAGACACACATACACACACACACACACACACACACACACACACACACACACACACACACACACACACACACACACACACACATACAGACAGAGGGAGAGAATGAACAGAGACAGAGAGACTGGAAGGATATAGAGACTGAGAGAGGGTCCGAGAGAGGTGGAGAGGAAAAGCGAGGAGATGGATGGGACAGAAAACGGAGGAGATAGGATAGAGAGAGGGAGAGAGAGAGAGACAGACAGACAGACAGACAGACAGACAGACAGACAGACATACATACATACATATATACATACATACATACATACATACATACATACAGACATGCAGACATACAGACATACAGACATATAGACATACAGATAGAGGAAGAGACAGACATAGACAGAGAGACTGGAAGGATATAGACTGAGAGAGTGTCTGAGAGAGGTGGAGAGAAAAAGCGAGGAGATGGATAGGAGAGAAAGAGGAGGAAATAGTATAGAGAGGGGGAGAGCGAGGAGAGAGGAGCGGGGGATTGAGAGAAATAAAGGGAGAGCCAGAGAGAGGTGAGAAAGAGAGAGAGAGAGAGAGAGAGAGAGAGAGAGAGAGAGAGAGAGAGAGAGAGAGAGAGAGACAGACAGACAGACAGACAGAGAGAGAGAGAGACAGAGAGAGAGAGAAACAGAGACAGAGACAGAGACAGAGACAGACAGAGGGAGACAGAGAGACAGAGACAGAGAGACACAGACAGAGGGAGACAGAGAGACAGACAGAGAAAGACAGAGAGAGAGAGAGAGACAGACAGACAAGAAGACACACACACACACACACACACACACACACACACACACACACACACACACACACACACACACACACACACACACACACATACAGACAGAGGGAGAGAATGAACAGAGACAGAGAGACTGGAAGGATATAGAGACTGAGATAGGGTCCGAGAGACGTGGAGAGGAAAAGCGAGGAGATGGATGGGACAGAAAACGGAGGAGATAGGATAGAGAGAGGGAGAGAGAGACATACAGACAGACAGACAGACAGACAGACATAGAGAGATAGAGAGAGAGAGAGAGAGCAAAAGAAAGCGAAAGAGAGCAGAGAGAGGAAGAGGAACAGACAGACAGGCAGACAAGATACAATATATTTATTTACATACTACATTCAGTTACAACTATTTTGGTAGTGGTGAAATGCATACATCATGATAAAAACACAATACATACAATACATAATACGTTCGTTTGCATAGGCCATAGCGCGAAATTCAGTTTAACCAATCAGTGACAAAAACAACTGTGGTGCCTGCGGTCATAGTGATATATCACAGGCCAAAAATAAATACTTTACATAAATCGGCAGTCCAATCACAATGCAAACAATTCTTATGTTTACACTTACATTTTAACGAAAGCTTCCAAATAATGTCATGTGCGCGAATGCGCAGTAATATAAATTGGCGATCTACAAACACTAAGTCATTTAGATATATTTTATTGTTTTCACACATTTGTTATTTTCTACGGAGTGCATTTACCTTATGCCGATGGTTCATGTTTACGCTGGTCTGTTTGATAATATTCATACCTAAAGTTTTGCTTTCGGTATCACCAATGATGTATATGTCGAGAGGCACTGATGCGTGACGAAACAACGAGCTAGCTGCTATTCGAAACGCATTCTGGAGACCAGTCATCTTTGCAGCGTTCACAAATGTAAATATCACACACAATGGTGTAGGTTCCTTCCAGTTCACGTCATCTCCTAACAATGTGTATACAACAAGTAGAAACCCGAACGTTAAGCAAACATATATGAATTGTGTAACCACCTTCATGCCGTCAGTACACCTTCAACCTTGTTACATACGCGAAGAACAACAGGCAGAATGCGACGTTCGGTAGCGTCTCAAAAACATTGCTCGTCGATCTTTCCTGCTACCAAAGATCGTACATTTCGCAACAAAGACCAAAGAGCCTGTATTTAAGACAGGTTGCGTCTTTGAGCGAGGATATGGCTGTCTACAAAACGTTTTTGTGTGCAATTCCAGAATGGCAGACAACCGTTCCATGAATGTACTTTTTCGAACAATGTGAACAGCGCATGCCGTCTTTGACCGAGACTGCGTCGCGCGTGCAGTGTCATTGTTTAAAATGAAGTGCGTCACAGAGGCGCCACCAGAGATATTGGGAATATTTCTAATGTCTCTGGTGCCACCACGGAGCCTATGTTTAGACAAGAGGCGTTACTGAGTGAGATCATGGCAGTCTACAATAGGAGTATCTGTCCGCCATTTGAGAGGCTGGCACGTGCGTTAGTGCGCGCGCGCGCGCACGGCCGCACACACACACACGGATGAGAACATCTTCCACGACGCAGGAAGCTTGCCCCGAAATGTCCCAGACGAGCTACGGCTAGAACTGGTTCGGATGGGGCCTCTTGGCCTCCAAAACAAAGACGGGCCCTCCCCAGCCAACCCAGAGAAGAACAGGGCCCGAGGTTATAAAGCGTACTCGGTGCTCATACTCAACTCCATGCTCAGAATATCGACTGAATAACGCTGCGAGGAAAGTGCTTCGCCGTGCACGATGGAACAGACATGGCACAAGACAATTCAAAAGATAAAATAGGGCCCGAGGTTATAATTTATAAAGCCGTACTCGGTGCTCGGTGCTCAGAATTTCATGCTCAAGCCTCGCTTTCACACCATGCTCCTACTCACGGAGGTTATAACACTTTCTGAGCACGTAATCGTACTCAGACTTGAGCATGAAACGTCTGTATTCTGAGTATGCTACGGACCTTGCTCAACGCCGCATTCAAACAAACAAAGTCAAAGACAAAGTCTCAAAGATGGCAGTTTACGTAGAAATTAGTCGAATTCGTTGTCCAAGTTCGATGTTTTCGAGAAGAAACGCAGCTCGATACCAGCGTCCGAGTCGCTTCCGAGATGTAATCAATCCATTTCAAGAAGTGGAGCAACACGAAATCAGCGAGAGATTCCGTGTTGTGCCTCAAACTGCACTATTTACTGAATAGTTGTCAAATCTAGCGGGAGACACTACGACACAATGTTACAACGTTTATGTTTTGGTGGCACCTTTTCGACGACGGGGACCATTCTTTTACCGCTACTGCTTGGCGATACAATTTCACGATCAACTGCCGAGCAGTTCATACGAAACACTTCTCCAAAACAGTGTTGTTTACCTGGACGATTAATGAAATACCACGCCAGACATTAAGCCATATTAATACAACATACATGTGTATACCTTAAAAAATATAAAAAATAACTAATAAAATTACGAGGTCACAAAGTTTACCCGTCAACACAACCACGTTTTGTTATTGCCTGAAACTTTTATTACTATATCATTATTTTGTAGTGCTGTTTTTTCAATTGGGAATTATGAAGGAGTATTAAGTAGTATAAAACATATATTATTTATATTGTTTGATCGTTTTTTTAATATTAATAGCATATTAATAATGAAGCCCGTGCAACGTTGATATAATTTGTAGCCATGTCCAAGGCTTTGTGGATGACATGATATTACAAATTTGTAATGCCTATAAATTTGCAATCCAAGGAATAAGACTTCAACACAGAGGTAGACGATATGCAACATATGCAGACATCCTCGACAAGTTGATAACTTAAATGTTTATGTGATTATACTGTCATTGGTGTGGTCACTCGGTCACTACTTTTGCCAAAGTGTACATTTAGAAAATGAATATGATCATATTTACACGGTTACCAAAATTTAACTAGTTGGATGAACTAACAAACAATACATCGTTTATATCTTTCTAATAAAATGGTTTTACCCTGTAATAAAACAATGCTTTCCAAACAAAAATTATACAAACTATACCAATTATACTGAAGCAAGGAAGCCATAGTTTTTGAGAATCGAATATAAGATGTACTAAAAATGCAGCCATACAGTTGCTATGGGGAATGCTGCACAGCTGACGGAAGACCATAACATAACTGTGTGTTTGCCTTATCAATTCAAACCCAGCATGGTGGTGAAGACACTGACTAATTTAGTGCAGTTTAACAAAGTAGTATTTCAAAACTGCAACAAGCAAATGTGAAGCAAATTATGTAAAATAACTTAGAATGTGGTTATTATACTAGTATGTTATGTGTATATATTACCCTTTTAAGCGTGTAATTGTACATCAAAATATCATAATATTATATGCACATATCTGTATAAAAACAAGTTATGTATAACATGGATTTGGGTCAATTGTATATAAATAACTATTTTGAACTTAGGCTTTGCAAATAATATTTTTGTTTAATGAAACAGTTATTAAATTATTGCCACAGAATTACACGAATTTGGGACACGCAACGATATGATTGGAGGTGGGGTAAGCTGAATTTCAGATCAGAGTATGTATGTTCCCGAATCCTCCGGCACAGTTGATAAATAATGGCCGCTCCCATACAACTACTTTGTCAGTTCATTTGTTCATTTCACAAGTACGAATGCCAACTAAATTTGATGTGTGTAAGATATTTATTTATTATAAACACGGTAACATCGACGCCGTCGAGCTCGAATTCATCGTACCTACTTACTGTTACAATGATACAAAATATCATAACTAATACAGCGTGACTGACAAGTGGCAGGTCATGTTACTACTGTTTTATGCTATTTTATCTTTTTAATTGTCTTGTGCCATGTCTGTTCCATCGTGCACGGCGAAGTACTTTCCTCGCAGCGTTATTCAGTCGATATTCCTCTGCGCATTTCACCATAAAATAAACACATTCCCAACGGCGTAGGTCTTCGTCCGTCACGGTTTAAAGTCGGAAGTTGATATTGTTTATAAATAGATGTAGGTTTGTTATCTTCTTGAACAAGAGAGCTCCGAAAGAGCTCTTTGTTTTGCTCTCGTACTCAAGACGGCGTACTCAGTTTAGCACGTACTCAAGAAGTTTTATAACCACCGTGAGCATGGATTCTCCGGTAAGCATGAGATCTCGAGTCTGAGCATGGAGTTGAGTATGAGCACCGAGTACGCTTTATAACCTCGGGCCCAGGAGCATGAATCGTCGCAGATGATTTTACAAGACGCTAGGCAACGGGGAGCAGCTTCTCCGCTCATGGCTCATGTATTCGCCTTCCTTAGATTGTGTCCAAAGCTTTTGTTGTCGTCTGTTCGACACAGGAACAAGCAGCTTTGGAAGATCATCTGGATTCAAGAACTGAATAAAGCTCAATCCTCGTGTCGGCGCCCATGAGGAGACACCGGGTCACGAGGAGGCCCGCATGCTGTGGACCGAGCTCCGCATGCGCCTGGACATGGGAGCAACAATTGACAGCGCAAACCAAGAAGAGGTTAACCAAGTTGCGGCCAGGTAGCGGTATATACCGAACCGCATTCTGGACTGCATTCGCTTCCTCTGCAGACAAAACCTCGCATTCCGAGGCCACCGAGAGAGTCTCTCATCCGCCGAAAACACCGGCAACTTCTTGGAGCTGGTGAAGTTTCTCGGCATATACGATCCGGTGGTCCGGGAACACCTGACTCGCATTCAAGCCCAACTGAACACTGTGTCATATCTCTCGGCAGCCACCCAGAATGAGTTCATCGCCATTCTTGGCCGTCGCGTATTGGCAGTTATTCTGGACGAAGTCCGTAAGGCAAAGTACTACTCAATAGTATTCGATAGCACTCCGGACCTAGCTCACGTCGACCAGATGTCACAAGATTGGGGTACGTCAACATCTCAGTAGGAAAGGTCGAGGTAAAGGAGACATTTATCGGCTTTATTGAGCTCGGAGAGACGAACGCCGAAGCGCTGACGAATCAAATATTGGCTAAGTTGAGGGAGGACCATCTTTATTCAGGACATGCGAGGCCAAGGATATGATAATGCGGCTACGATGGCTGGCGTCCACAGTGGCATGCGGCGAAGGATTCTGGACATCAACCCACTGGCCAGCTAAAGTAGGGTGGGGTAAGCCGCCTATACGAGGCGAGACGCCCACCCGTCCTACCTACGTAACAACGGTTCAGATTGGCACTATGGTTTGTGTAAATCCGTGCTGCCACACAGCGGATGAACAGAAACATAAAAAGAAACAAGACTAACAATCGTGAGTATAAAATGTGACTTTGTTGATTTGTAGGTTTAAAATAGTAAAACAGGTGATTTCCTGTTTCGTTGTAAAACTCAGTGGTTATCATAAATAACCATAACAAATATGATTCTCTTACGAAAAATATGTAGACTAACATTTGGTAACAGTTAAATGAGCGATGATTAAACAGCAGACTACATACAGCTATTTTATTGTCGCACGTGCCTGGGGGCAAGACGCTCTTTTTGAATGGGGTAAGACGCCTACCATGGGCGTCTTGCCCCACCATATAATAATCATATATGATATCGCATTTATAAGTTAATTGTGTGTGTGTGTGTGTGTGTGTGTGTGTGTGTGTGTGTGTGTGTGTGTGTGTGTGTGTGTGTGTGTGTGTGTGTGTGTGTGTGTGTGTGTGTGTGTGTGTGTGTGTGTGTGTGTGTGTGTTTGTGTGTGTGTGTGTGTGTGTGTGTTTGTGTGTGTGTGTGTGTGCGTGTGCGTGTGCGTGTGCGTGTGCGTGTGCGTGTGCGTGTGCGTGTGTGTGTGTGTGTGTGCATTTCTTACATTATATAATAGTCTAGCAATATTCCTCTCTACTTCGTTTTGCAGGGCAATGGTTCGGTCATACAAAAGAAAGACGGAGAGGGGAAAGTATGGTGACGGTCAGCTCGGCGAAGCTCTTCGTGCAGTTAGGGAAGGCATTCCTTTGATAAGAGCAAGCAAGCAGTTTAGGATACCAGCCCGTACCTTGCGGAGGCATAGAGACAACGCAGTGACCTCCCCTGGAACTTTGAAACTCGGTCCCAGGACTGTTATTCTTGGAGATGACGTCGAGGAAGCCCTGTACGAACATATCAATGAGATGGAACGTCGAATGTACTGCTTGACAACTGTTGATGTAAGACGTATCGCCATCCCGATCTCGCCATAAAGAAACCGCAGGCTACCAACATTGCTCGCGCTCATGGCTTTAACAAGCCACGGGTAAATGCGTTTTTCGAAATTTACCGCTCGGTTTTGGAGACGGCGCAATACACGCCAAGTCGATTGTGGAATATGGATAAGACTGGTATCACAAACGTCCAAAGACCAGGGAAAATCGTTGCGACCAAAGGAGCAAGACACGTTGCAAAGGTCACCAGTGGGAACGTGGCGCTACAGTGACAGTCGTGTGTGCCATCAATGCAGCAGGTCGTTACCTGCCACCAATGTTTATTTGTCTACGAAAGATGATGGTGGAAGCTTTAATGAACGGGGCACCACCTGAATATGTAGGCCATTGCAGTCCGAATGGCTGGATTGATGCAGACTTGTTCGTCAAATGGCTTGAACGTTTCGCTGCGTCGACCAATGCGTGTGTAGAAAACCAACAAATCATAATCATGGATGGCCACCACAGCCATAAAACACTGGCTACGGTTAACTACGCGAGGTCCAAAGGCTAGTTCTGCCACCTCATTGCACTCATAGGATGCAACCGCTCGACCCAACGTTCTTCAAATCATTGAAGACCGCTTACAACAATGCAGTAGACAGCTGGATGGTCACCAATCCAGGTCGGCGAATGTCGTTTTACGACATGGCTGGTGTGTTTAATAAATAAATCACTGGATTCATGGCATGTGGTCTTTGGCCTTATGATCCAGATGTCTTCACTGACGACGATTTTGCTGCAGCACTCGTGACAGAGGAGCCGACGCCGCTTGAAGAACCATCTGCCCACCTGGCCACTGCAGGCTCTTCATCTGATGGTGCTCCAACTGCCGGTCCTTCATCTGATGGCCTTGCAACTACCGGCCCTTCACATGAAGGCCCCCCAACTGCCGGCCTTTCGTTTGATGGCCATCCAACTGCCGGCCGTTCATCTGTAGAGCCTCCAAGTGCTGGTCCTTCATCTGCAGACATGCCACCGGGCGAAACGGTTGCCACTCTGCCCACTGGTGGGTCTGTCGCCTCGACACCGGCTACGACGGTCATTCGGCCAACTGGTTAGGAACATTTCTCCATTGCCGAAAATATCAACGGCACGCAGCAAGTCGAGAAAACAGTAATCAGCAGCCTGGATATTTTCGTCGCCGTACAAAAACGGACTTACCAAGAAGGGTGAAATATCTAAGCGGCAGGGTAAAGGAGGCGGGAAACCGAAGGGGAAACGACCGATGCCTAAGAAGAAACAGATGACAATAACTGTACCAGCAAAGAGATTCCGGAGCGATCTAAGCAGTGACGAAGATGATGAATGGTATTGCCTGATTTGTGGAGAGCCATTCAGTAACAGCAGAAGTCGCGAGGTCTGGGTTCAATGTATGCTCTGTAGGGAGTGGGCACGTAGAGAGTGCACTGTGGGAATGCCAATTTTATTTGTGAGAACTGCTGCACTACTGACAGTGAAGAGTCTGCGTAGTTGACACTGCTTCAGCTGCTGGGAACAATAGACCCTACCGAAATATCGAAAGCCAGATTGGCTGTTACTTAACATTTGTGTAGATTGTTCGTTCGTTCTTCTTATTGCATGCCTGTTAAAATGCATTTCACAATATTGTTGGTATTTATTCAATCGCCTTACATGTCTACTACATAGTTAAATAAGCAGATACATACACACACAGCATACACAACCACCCACCCACCCAAACACATCCCACCCACCCCTATACCACCCACCCATCCATACTAACTCGCATACTTGTGATTATTCGACGGGTTGGAAAAGGTGTCTTGCCCCACCTATGGGGCAAGACGCCTTTTTCGTAACTATTTTATAACGTAGAATTTTAAATTATTATGTTATGTGTATGTATAAAATACTTATACACAAAGTAGAATATACATTTTAGATTAATGATAACATAAAATATATTCGTTTGGGTTATTATTAAAACAAATGCAGCGTTTCTTGCTTATGGTGGGCGCCTTGCCCCACCCTACCTTACGTCCTCTGCAACAATCACTCGTTGAACATGGCGGGCGTCCACTCTGCGCAAGCATCAGTCAATGCCTCTACATTCTTTGGGACGATGGATCGTCTCTTCGTGTTCGTCACGGAAAAGACCGTCAAAAGGACATGCGATGGAGCTCGAGACATGATGCCGTAGATGCAGTGGAGGGCGTCGAGTCTGGAGTCTATCAACGCTGCATTGGAGCTACTCGGCGATGGTGATCACGAGACGGCTGACACGCGCTCTGATGCCGTCATCCTCCTGCCATGTGTGATGTCTTACACATTCACTGCCTACCTGGCTTTCTGGCGTCCAGTCCTGAGAGAGATAAATGATGTTCAGATAGTCATCCAAAAGCCTGGGCTCGGGCTGGACAGTTGCGAGTCCAAACTGGGGGCTCTTGTTCTATTCTGCGAAGAGGAACGCGAAAACGTCGTTGACGAGGCAAAGACGAAGGCCACGGCGTTCTGCGAGGAAATGGGGGTAGCAACAGAAAGAAGGGTGCGGCGGAGAAGACGAATGGCGGGAGAAAACGCTGAGGTTGCCGACTTGTCGCTGCAAGAGGAGGTGAGGCGAGAGCAGCTGCAGATCACCGATCGACTCCACGGAGAGATAAGAAATAGGACAATTCACATGATGGATGGGAACGACAAATTCGGGTTTCTTACTACTATGGAGCGCCTGATGGACTCAACCAATGATGAATATATTGACTCTGCCATCGATCGACCTACGTCGACATCGCCGCTGAAAGGATGAAGGAGGAGATACGCCGTGTGCGACGTCGTCTACATAGTTACGAACAGCAAACAGGAGATACGACTAGAAACTGGAATGCACTCGATCTCTTTAAATGGGTAGTGAAATGGGGACACGAGACATCGTTCCCGAACCTGCTTGTGTGTCTTAGGACTTTGCTCACTATGTGCGTGAGCGTGGCTTCGTGTGAGAGAAGCTTCTCAAAGCTTAAACTCATTAAGACATACCTTAAGACAACGGAAAATGTGATATGCATAAGCCAAACGTATATGCTCATATATATATGTATTAGATTTTTTTTTTTAAACATGGAGCGTTTGTATTCAAATTGATAATCGACCCGAGGCCGTGAAGTGTGCCCAAAACAGACCCCTAAGTGATCCGCTATGCTAACAGGGGTTCGCTATCGTCGATATGCTGTTGGTACAAAACACACACACACCTTCATTTGTAATACTTTATGGTTTTATATCAATTTCACAGGGTATTACATATTACCCAGTTATACAATAATAATAATAGTAATAATAATAATAACATTATTAAGCAAAACAATACTATTACTAATATATTTTATATACAAGGCCAATATGAGTTGTATGGATATATATTATATTATTATATTATAAAGTACTGTAGGGGGCCTAATATATAAGTATAATATTGTCAAGTTGCATGTATCACCAAACCATGATAATAAACCCCGTAGCGAGTATCTCAACTATACTAAGGAGATTAATCAACAATGTGAAAGTCGAGTAACTGAGAAAAGACACGCATCACCACGCTCAGGCCACACAAACGTCAACTTCGATTGAGAACAAAGTATAACAAAAACCCTACAACGAGTGGAACTACACGGGGAAGGGAGAGACCGTTCGTCATGCCACTGCGATGTTACTTGTATCGAAGCTTCGAAAACAATCGAGACAACTGGATGCAGAAACAATAATGCACCAACTGTTGTCGGACAGTAAGGACGGGGAAGAAATTATAAACTGTGACTAATATGCGCTATGGGCACACCATGACTGGAAAGAGTCCGAATATGCACAACGTGTTTGCGAAATATGTGACGATGGCAAAATAATACAAGTGAATGTGCAAGGGCCCGTTTTGGGCGAACCTTTTTAGCGAGTAAAAAAAGGGTGGTGTTCTGAAACATCCCGTAAATACATTAATTTTAATAGAAACACGCTAAATTTTAGCACATATGTAGTCAGATAAGTGGAGAAGATGATCCCATAGAGAACAATTTATTAGAATGAAGAATGTCAACTTGATGACAAATCTCGCTTAAGGGGCCCGCTTTGCAAGCCTATGCCTAAAATGATGTTGAATCAGGGAGAGAACGAACAAAATACGGTAGTATGATTTAGGCCAATATAAAAACTTAATATAATGCACATTTACCGAATGTTTGCTTGACTCATTCAGACTCAGTCGGCTATATATCGTATGACGTACGATGCTAAGGACGCTGGTAAATAAGTGGTATAGTATGTGTTTTTGCAATATGTTTGGAATAAAATATACGTATAAATGTTACTGAAACGACGTGGAATTATGAAAAGAACAAACAATTAGGTAGCATGTCGTGTGTGGCAATAATACTGTTTTAAGCTTAGCTGCGTAAATGATTTCGCCAGTGACAATGTATCACTCATATCACTCCAGATAGTCCCCACCACCTAGACAACACCCCTTAGACACTCGGCTCTCAGTTTCCTTACTGACATCTCCCTCCGTGTCTATGACAGAGCCAATTTATTTAATAAACATCTGTACTTTTCCTGAGACCCATACTTGTTCATCTTCACTGGGTCTGTGTGTCTGTGCTTCGTTCTGCTGATCTTTAGCCCACATCTCTCCATTCTTTCTCTCCATTTCTCCAATTTCTCTTCTATCCTACCTCCGTCTGAACCACACAACACCAGGTCATCCGCGAATAACATAGCCCAGGGTGTCTGCTCCTTGATCTCCTCTGTAATCACATCCAGGATAATAAAAAAAAGTAAAAGACTAATGGCCGACCCCTGGTGTAGACCAACTTCAATCTTGATTTCCTCTGTCTTTCCAGCATTTCTCATGATGCTTGTCGTACACCCTTCATACACATCCTTTATAGTGTTAATGTAGTATTCCGGTATGCTCTTCTTTCGGACGCTATACCAGATAAGCTTTCTAGGAACTCTGTCATATGCCTTCTCCAGTGCAGTCTGTAGGTAGGTCCATATCAGATGACCGACTATAAACAATATATATATATATACACATAAGCGATAAGCTATAAAAAGACAACGTCATTGCCATTTATATATATATATATATATATATATATATATATATATATATATGGCAATGACGTTGTCTTTTTTATAGCTTATCGCTTATATATATATATATATATATATATATATATGTAAGTTGGCGTTGACGCAGTGTCAGGTGTACGTGTAACTTACTGGGGGTTCGAGGCTATATTTGGCGAAGATAGATCGTAGAAATTGGTGGTGCAGAAAAGTTGATAAATAAGTGGAATTACTGATTGATAAGTATTATTCTTGCCTTAATATCATTCATAAAGTTGCAGTAAACATATATTGAATAGCAGTTGTGCTTAAAGTTAGTTAGTTAAAGTATTTTAGAACACCTTGGTATAGTGAGTGATAATAGGGTAACTTAGCCTTCAATAAGTTGTAAACAAGATTTAACAAACCTGATTATGTGGTAGAATATACAAGAGATAAAGTAACAACCATCAAACTGCTTACATTAGATAATATCTGTGTAAGCAAGTACTTGCTAGATATTTTGATTAGGTAGCATTGTTGTTAAAATTAAGCAAGGGCGATAGTCGGGCGGCGTAACCTAAATAAATAAAGCAGCCTAACGTAACGTAATTGATTGCATTTAAATTAGGTCACTACCGGTAATGTTAGCGTTCGTGATAGGATAAATAGTCGGCTGTGTAATTGAAATCTGTAACATAAAGTGTACTGTAGTACACAGGAAACAGTCTTTATAAAGACTAAGTTAGTTAAGTTATTAAATAAATTCTGATAGGGATATGGCGCCTTGCAAGCGGAAAGTCAAGACAAAACGACACTTGGTTTGCGATCACTGCCACAGCTGGGTAGATTTTGCATTGTCCGGCTCTGGGAAATCATGGGCAGAAACCATGGAGGAAGGATTCATCTGTCAGTGCATTGGGTACTAGAAGGTGGAGTGTCTGCAGAAGGAGATAGTTAGGTTGACAGATATTGTTAAGGAAATAAAGATGGGAATTAGCAAAGAGACAGGTCGAATGGAGAGAGACGACATGGAGAGAGGTGAGAATACTGCAAGACTGAAGGAGATTAGCAGTGGCAAGAATACTGAGGAAAGGAGATTAAGAGGAGGGAAGGTGATTGGAGGGAAAGACATTGGAAAATCGACGACAGAAAACGTGACAAGCGTGAAGGTGACAGGGGAGAAAGTGACCGTAGAGAAGGAGGGAGGGAAGATGGGACGGGAGAGGAGAGAAGAAAATGAGATGGGAGGAAAGATGAAGGGACGAAAGGAAGTGAGAGCAACTGTGATAGAAGCGAAGTCGATAAAAGGGACGATGACAGGAGGAAAGGTGACAAGAGAAAAAGCGACAGGAAAGAATGGATCGGAAGAGAATGTGACAGGAAAGAAGACGGCAGGGGGAAAAGACAACAACCAGACAGATGCAAACCGAAGAAGGAGCTATTCTAAGGCAGTGATTGAGGGGGCAATGAGGAAAGAGAGGGTGTTCATGGGCGACTCCATTATGAGAAAGATGGACAAGACACTGAGCGAGGGGAAGGACATCGTTGTTTGTCTACCGGGGGCTAGGATAGAACGTGTGACTGACAGGGTAGAGAAGGTATTGGGACATGGCAAGGGAGGGTCTATACTAGTACATGTAGGAACAAATAATGCAGGCAGGAAGGGAACAACTGGGATAGTACAGAAGTATAGACAGTTAGTGAGGAAGCTAAAGAAGACAAGAGTTGAACAGAATATTCTGTCAGGAATTTTGCCAGTAATGGGAGGAAGGGGGGCAACGTATAGAAACTGCAAGAGGATGGCGATCAACGCACTAGTTGAGCAGATGTGTGATGAAGAGGAGGTGATATTCACAGATTTATGGGGATACTTTGTTGGGAGGGAAGATATGTACATGAGAGATGGCCCCCATCTTAGTGGAAAGGGGGCATCAGTGTTCTCAGAGAACCTGCTGCGATCTGTTGACAGTGGAACAGGTTGCATCTATTTAAACTAGATTCGAAGGGGGGACTCACAGAAAAGCCTGAAACTGGAGGCTTAGATAAAGACAGCACAAATAAATCAGCAAAGAACAGTCTGAAAAACTCTTCTGAAGCTGGATGTAAATGTGTTTGTTTAAATGCAAGGAGTATAGCAAACAAAAAAATGAGCTACATTATGGTAGAATATATTGACCCTCACATAATAGGTATAACCGAATCCTGGACCACCACCGGCATATTAGATGCCGAATTGGGACTGGCAGGATATGTAATGTTTAGGAAAGATAGAATAGGAAGAAAGGGAGGTGGAGTTATTTTATATATTAAAGAATCTATCCAGGCTTATTAAATAAAATTAGAAAGAGAAGCAGATTGCGAAGAAGCTGTTTGGTGTAACATAGTTACAGGAAACTTAACGTTAACAGTTGGGTTAGTTTATCGAAGTCAAACATAAGCATAGAAGAGAATGAAAAAACATAAAACGCTATATAAGGGAAGTAAGCAAACGGGACTGTATTGTTATGGGGGATTTTAACCACGGGCATATACAATGGAAATCTCTACAGAGTATGGGAAGTGAGGACCACAAGTTTTTAGTTTTAGTTCAAGATAGTTTCCTTTCTCAACATGTGCTAGAACCAACCAGGGGTGAGAATGTGTTAGATATAGTTTTGTCCTCACAGAATGAATTAGTTGACAACGTCAAGATATGCGAGCCACTGGGGAGTAGTGATCACAACCAGATACATTTTACCATCAAAGTAAAATCAGAAAGGAGTAATAAAAAGCAGTATAGGAGAAATTTCCACAAAGGAAGGTATAAGGACATAAGGAAATATTTAGCAAAGATAGACTGGAATAACACACTGAAAAATAAGACAGCAACAGAATGCTGGAATATATTAAAGAGAGAAATTAAGTGCACAGTCGATAAATTTGTACCCTTCAAAAACAAGGGAAACGGTCCAAAAAGAAACACGTATCGAAAGAAACCATTAGAAAAATTAAGTATAACCAAATGATGTGGAAGTCATATACAGTAGATGTACTAGAAATGATGAAGACTACAACATTTATAAAGAAGCACTTAACCAAGCTACAGCTGAAATTAGAAATTCAAAGAGAAGCTATGAATAACAATTAGTTAGTAATATAAAACATGACAGCAAGAGTTGTTATGCGTATGTTCGAAGCAAACAGAAAGTTCAGGATAAGATCGGTCCTCTAGAAGATAGTGCTGGAAATATAATATCACAGGGATTCTTAATGGCAGACGACCTGAATGAGTATTTCAGTTCAGTGTTTACCAGGGAAGATATTAGTTCACAGCCAGTACCAGAGGCTAAGTTCAAGAGGGCAGATTCAGACTATTTAGGACAGTTAATTGTAAAGCCGGAAATGGTAGCTAAGAAAATAAGGGCTATGAAGGATAATAAATCACCTGGAGTGGATGGGATTCCGCCCAAACTACTATTGGAAATTGTAGAACAAATTAGCATACCGCTTGCAACAGTTTTCAACTTGTCATTAGAAGAGGGAGTGGTTCCTTTAGAATGGAAAGAGGCAAACATTATACCGTTATTTAAAAAAAGGTTCGAGAAACAAGTCAGAAAACTATAGACCAGTTTAACATCAGTGATTTGCAAATTATTAGAAAGACTAATTAAAGATCACATGGTGGAGTTTCTTTTTAAACATAACTTGATAAACCCATCTCGACATGGATTTTTAAAAGCGAGGTCATGCTATACAAATAGGTTATGTTTTTTGGAAGACATCACTAAGTGGGTAGATGAGGGATCACCAGTAGATATCGTCTACTTAGATTTTCAAAAAGTTTCGACAAAGTACCACATCAAAGATTACTGCTTAAACTAAAGGCCCATGGCATAAGGAATGGTATAATAAACTGGATAGAAAAATGGCTGATTGACAGAAGACAACGTGTAGTAGTTGATGGGGAGGCTTCAAACTGGAAATCGGTATTGAGTGGGGTACCACAGGGATCAGTACTAGGACCTATATTATTCTTAATATATATCAACGATTTGGATGATGAAATAACAAGCAAGGTGTTGAAATTTGCGGATGATACAAAAGTGTTTAAAAGGATTAAAAGTGATGGAGATAGACAGCATTTACAAGATGATCTTGACAGGTTGATCATATGGTCTGAAAAGTGGCAAATGCTGTTCAATTTTGGGAAATGTAAATGCCTCCACACAGGACATGGGAACGAAGAAGTAGAATATAAAATGGGGGGAACTGTACTGAGTACTACTGTAAAAGAAAAGGACTTAGGGTTAACCATTAGTGCTGATATGAAGGTTTCAGAGCAGTGCGGAATTGCAGCTTCAAATGGAAATCAAATCCTTGGATTAATTAGGCGAAATATAGCGTATAAGGAAAACGAACTAATAATACCGCTGTACAAAACAATAGTGAGGCTTCATTTAGAATATTGTATACAAGCGTGGAGGCCGTAACGCAAGAAGGACATAGATATGATAGAAAGAGTACAGAGGAGAGCGACTAAAATGATACCAAAAGTGAGTGATCTTAGTTATGAAATTCGGGTAAAAGAATGTGGTTTAATAACACTAGAGACCAGGAGATTGAGGGGAGATCAGATAGAAGTGTATAAAATAATAAATGGTTATGAAAATATTGATAATCGACACGTACCTCAGAAGGGCGGGATACACGTAGATAAAAGGGTTGGACTCTCGATAAGCTAAACGCTTCCTTGTCCACCTGCCACCTAGAGTTAATTCTCTGGGTGGCAACCTTGTTAAATCTTGTTAAATATATTAAACAATGCTTAATGGACCTATTTATTAGAGCTGAATGTGTAACCGTAACGTCATATGTTGCAGTTGTACGTGTAGCTATAAATTATCTATCACTATTACTTGGGGTATTTGGACTATAGCACTGGCCTACTCATGTCTTATACTATGGTATGCGTTATTCACATGTTTACCGATCGCAGTCCTTAACCAATTTACGGTAGCTGTGATTGTGTGCGTAGGGTATATAATAATCATAAATTGAATAATAGTATGTAACAATATCACTTAATGACGTCTCCCCAGAAAGTAGAATAACAGGCCGCTCCCTTGTCGCAGCAGCCACGTTTAATAAAGTTGGTTTGCTAGAACTATCGTCTTTGTTCTGCCTGAATATGCTAGCGTCTATACAGTGAGGCCTGAACAGATGTTGTAACATGGTGGCGTCGGTGAGATATCGAAGGTAACTGAATATGGCTAGGCAGTCCTATCAAAAGTGACATTTGTGTTAAAGAGTGAACTATGGCTGACGATAATTCAACTGTAACGGCCGGCGTGGCCGCTGTCGGGGCACCTGCTGTGGCTGCTCCAAATGTCGAAGACCCTCGGTCTCAGAATCACATCTGTGTGAACTTGCCCAGTGGCTCGCCTCCACCTGCATTGGAACTGGAAACCAGTCAGGTCAATAACTGGAAGTTGTGGAAACAAATGTGGAAAAACTATCTAATCGTGTCTGGACTCGACACTAAGCCAGACAGATATGTGACGGCACTTCTCCTACACTGTATTGGGAAAGACGCACTACGCGTCTTCAATGGTATGGATTTGACGGAAGAAGAACGGGTCAAGCCTGCTGAAATCATCAGAAAATTTGACGAACATATCTTGGGCGAAGTAAAAGAATTCTTTGAAAGGTATAAGTTTAACACCCGAAATCAGGAAAACGAGTCGTTTGAACAATTCTACTCAGTGTTGAAAAATCTAGCAAAAACTGGGTTTTTCAATTGTATGCGAGACAAGCTGATTGTTGACAGGATAATCCTCGGTGTAAGGAGTGACAAAATCCGCAACAAACTCATTTTACAATTGCAACTTGATCTACCCAGAGCAGTAGACATCTGCCGGTGCATGCAAGAGGCTGAAGAACAATGCAAAATTCTGAATAAAACAGAAGCAGTGAACCAGGTCGACACCAGATACAGACGCTACTCTGCCAAGTCGACATTCGGTGGAAGAAAATCGGCTAGTCAGCGAAAATGCAAATTCTGCTGCAAAACGCACCCCATGAAGAAAGAACTCTGCCTTGCATGGGGCAAGACGTTATGATGCATGTAGGGGTCGAAACCATTTCAGAGGCTCCGTGCAATGCCCTAAGACTGTTCACAGTGTACAAGATGGGTTAGACTCAGATAGCTCTGGTGCTAGCTTTGGCGATATCAGCTGCGTCACTGCCGATGTGCACGCACTCTCCTCACGATTGTCCAATTTTGTGCAACATGCTTGTCGAAAAGCAGTCGGTGAAGATGCAGGTTGACTGTGGTTCAACTGTCAACATACTGCCCAAGAAGTACGTGAAGGAGAAAGATATCCGCCCAGAACCAATCACTCTGAAGATGTGGAACAATGTGAAGACTGAAGCTCTCGGCAAGTGCCGAGCTAAAACCGTAAATCCTGCTACAGGGGACAAGTACAAAGTGGACTATGTCATAGTGGATGGTGACAAACTGTCACCACTACTCAGCCGTAAAGCTGCTGAATGCATGAAGCTCATCACTTTGAACTACGAGAACTTTGAAACTGTATCTTCAGTCTCCAGCTTTAGAGTTGCTCAGACTCCATGCACTGAAGACTATCCTGAAGTGTTCGACGGTAAACTTGGCTCGCTTCCTGGTGGGAAAATTCGTCTCACCCTGGAACAAAATGCTGAACCGGTTGTGAGACCACCTCGTACCCTACCAGAATCACTGAACAGTACCGTGAAAGATGGGCTAGAACACACTGGTGTCATAGTCAAAGTGGACCAACCCACTGATTGGGTGAACCAAATGTCTGTAGCCAAGAAACATTCTGGAGCTCTCAGGATCTGCATTGATCCTAGACCTCTCAACCTAGCCCTAAAGCATGAACACTACAAGCTTCCTGTACTGGACGACATTCTACCGAAGCTTGTGAATTCCAAGAAATTTGCTCTGTGTGACTTGCAACAAGGATATCTACACTGCGAATTGGATGAAGAATCTAGCCTACTGACTACTTTCGCAACACCGTTTGGGCGGTATCGTTGGCGACGACTACCTTTCGGCTTGAAAGTCAGCAGTGAAATTTTCCAAAAGCGTTTGCAACAAGCACTGGAAGGGTTGGAGAATGTTCACTGTGTTGCTGATGGTATTATCTTCCATGGATACGATGACTCTGATCTCTGTGTCAAGATCCAGAAGCTGCTCCAAAGATGCAAGAAACATGGGATCAAACTGAACCGTGAGAAGTGTCGCTTCAATGAGATTGAAATCCAGTTCTTAGGCCATGTTGTCACAGCTGATGGTCTGAAACCTGACCCATCCAAGGTCGAAGCTGTTCTGAAGATGAAGAGTCCGTGTGACAGGGAAGTTGTGGAGAGGCTAAGAGGTACAGTAACTTACCTGGCGAGATACGTACCCAAGTTGACTGATGTATTTCGTCCCATTGCTGCTCTTGTACAACGAGATGTTGCCTGGATGTGGGGAGATGCTCAGAAGAAAGCTTTCACAACACTGAAACAACTCCTGACTGAGGCACCCACTCTGGCTTACTTTGACGCGAGTAAGCAACAGGTCATTCAGTGTGATTCTAGCAACTATGGCCTGGGATGTGCACTACTTCAGGAAGGAAGATCAGTTGCTTACGCCAGTCGTGCTTTGACTGACACAGAGACCAGATATGCCATTATAGAGAAAGAGATGCTGGCCGTCGTCTTTGCTGAAGTGGCATCAGTTCACCTATGGTCGCCCCATCCTTGTCTACAGTGACCACAAGCCAAAGAAACCTCTGGACAGAGCACCCAAGCGTCTACAGGGCATGCTCCTACGTGCACTTGTGTATGACATTGATGTCAAGTACTTGGAAGGCAAGAAGATGTCTCACTCTGTCACGTGCCTTCCTGCCAGCTGGACAGGAACAACCGACCACTGAGGTCGAAGCTATCCACGCTGTGAACTAACTATCCATGAGAGAAGATGTTGTCCAGGACATTCGTAATGCCACCGAACAAGATGCCACTCTACAAGTGCTGACAGCTGTCTTGCAACATGGCTGGCCCGAGAAACCAGATGTGCCGCCACCTGCTGTGCCTTACTACCACTTCAGAGATGAGTTGGCCGTCACTGATGAATTGGTGTTCCGCGGCGAAAGACTTGTGATTCCACAATCCATGAGATCACAAATTAAGAAGGATGTTCACCTAGGCCACGTTGGCATTGAAGGATGCCTAAGAAGAGCAAGGGAGTTGGTGTTCTGGCCTGGCATGAATGCAGAAATCAAAGTGTACATCCAAACGTGTGAAGCCTGTCGTGAGTTCGAACGTTCTCAGACTAAGTAAACTCTGATGAGCCATTAAGTGCCGGACCGTCCATGGCAGAAGGTCGGTGTCGACCTGTTCTCTTACCAAGGAAAGGACTACCTAGTCACCACTGACTACAGATCAAACTTTTTGGAAATATACTATCTACCAAGCACTGGCTCCAAGGCAGTAATCACAAAGCTCAAAGCTCACTTTGCTAGGATGGGAATTCCGGACATTGTAGTTACTGACAAATGTCCACAACTGGTGTCAGACGAGTTCGCTCATTTCAGTAAGAAATGGGGATTCGACATCTCCACACCACAGTCGCTCAAACGGCAAGGTGGAATCATCGTTGAAAGCTGCAAAGAAGATGATCAAGAAAGCACAATGCGCTGGTGATGACCAATATTTAGCACTGCTGAATATCCGCAAAACACCAACTCAAGGAATGGACAGTAGTCCTGTACAGAGGCTACTAGGTAGGCGGACGAAAACAATTCTTCCAACAGCTCAAAGTCTTCTGGAGTCGCGGTCGTCTGTGCAGCAACATGAAACAGATATGCTGAAAAGGACACAACGCCGTCAAGCCAAGTACGATGACAAATCTGCTACATACCTCCCACATCTGCATCAAGGTGATACAGTCCGAATGAAGCCGTTCAAGCTTGGAGTCAAGTCATGGAAGAAAGCGAAGGTGGTGAGACGACTGGATGAAAGGTCCCATGAATTTGAAGATACTGAGGGAACAGTGTACAGGCGCAACCGTGTACACCTAAGACGAACACACGAAACACCACCTCATGTGTTGGTTGAGGAGTCCATGGATATCCCACCCCAAGATGATCCTCTAATCACTCCAGTTGACCCAATTCGGGCCAACACACCAGTTGAAATTCAGCCGAACACACCGGTTGAACAACAACACCAGAGTGACCAGACAGAACCACACTCTGCGGCACGTCCAACGACACCCAGGAAGTCCGAGAGAATCAACAAGTCCAAGCTACCCAGCAAATACAAGGACTATGTTGTATCTGAATGAACATTGATGAGTGCAGACTTGATTGATGCGGACTCGCATGTATGTTAAATTGTGGATGCTCCATCCATGTGTTGATACAAGGACTATGTTGTGTCTAAATGAACAGCTGATGATACTTACATGAACATTGATGAGTACAGACATGATTGATGCAGACACGCAAGTGTGTTGTCTTGTGGATGTTCCATCCTATTCCATATGTTCATGTTTGCCATGTTCGTATGAGCATGACATGTTGTCTGGTGCTATTCTCATAATTGAGCGTTTGCATGTTAACCATGCCATTTTGGCTTTAGCATGACATCAGGAATGTTGCTGTTGTTGTGAAATAGTGTGTTGTTTAGTGTTAGCTGGAACGTTTCGTGATTTAGTTATGTTACGTTCAGGTTTTGGCAAGTTTTTTTTATTTATATCACTACGAAGCACTGATGCTGATCCATAGACGTAATGAGTTTGTTACTTTAATATGTTAGTACGTTTCGTTAAGTACATGTTGCTTGTAAAACGGAGGGGATGTAACAATATCACTTAATGACGTCTCCCCAGAAAGTAGAATAACAGACCGCTCCCTTGTCGCAGCAGCCACGTTTAATAAAGTTGGTTTACTAGAACTATCGTCTCTGTTCTGCCTGAATATGCTAGCGTCTATTCAGTGAGGCCTGAACAGATGTTGTAACATAGTATGCCCTAGCAATTTCTACTATTGGTAGTATATTTGCCTCTGTAATATGTCACCATTATTTCTGATGTGTGTTTTCTTTTTATCTTGTGTTGCATTGAGAAAAGGTGACTTTATATGTAAACCATTGACATTTAATAATTTTGATCTTGTTTACTAACCGGGGTCATCATCAATCGAATCGAAATCGAATTCAGTCTTACATGGATTGCCATGTTTTCGCCTTTTTGTAGTCGCACATCGTTGCCAATTAGTAATGATACAACTACGTTTGTAGATGTTAGTACTAACCCTGGGCCACGCCAACCTAAATACCCATGTATGGTGTGTAACAAAGCTTTCAAATTGAGGGAACGCACAATGTGTTGTGGCGCATATGTGTGTCATGTAGCATGCACGAGCATGTCATTGAGTCAATATAACCCAGTATGAGTTGGATATGTTGTCAGTGTGGTCTTCCAAACGTTGCTTCCTGTCTTTTCAATACTTCTGTATCAGAAACAACTAACAGTTTGAGTAATTTTGACCCAGATTGTAGTCTATCATCCATTAACTCCGATTTTACCGTCTGACCTCACATCAACGCCAAAGTGAGCAGCAACATCAACATTATAAAGAACTTACGACTATTGAACATAAATTGTCAGTCAATTAGAGACAGAAAAGCTGAATTTCAGAAGATCATTAACACAACACATCTTGATATCGTCATTGCCACTGAAACGTGGCTGAACATCAAAGTAAGTGATGGTGAAATTGGTGAACATAACAACTTCAGTTCTCATGACAAAATCTACCGGCAAGTTAGAAAGGATGGTTATGGTCAGTGTTCGAAATTACTGCCGACCCAGAGGCCCGAGACCGTCAAACATTTCGTCGGGCCGGTATATTTGAAAAAAATGCAAGCCCGCAAGATCGACATAATTTTTTAAAGAAAATAATGGAGCACTTGTCTAATATCCGGGCCAATCTCGATTTCGTCATTATAACTAAACATTTGCCTAAATTTGATATCTCAGTGGTTTAGTTCTATCATTCAAGATCATCTCAGGCATATTTATATTACGAAACTATTGCGTCTAACACACTTTTGAGGCCCAAAATGCGACCCGGTTTGCGTCAGTCTGCGCCGCTGCGGCCGCGCGTTACCCACAGTGAGCGATATAGCAGCGTATGTTGTTGCAAACTGGGTTGCTCTTTGGGCTTCAAAAGTGCGTTAAGACGCGATATTTTTGTAACGTAAATATGCAAGGGATGATGTTGAATAATGGCAATAACACAAGAAGTATCAAAATTAGGCAAACCTGTTGTTATAATGACGAAGTCGTGGTGGGCCCGTATACTAGACAAGTGCCAACGATGGTGACATTTGTGTACTTCCGAACGGGAAATCTAACTTCTTCTTTTTTATTTTGACTCAGGTGATGTATTAACCCTCTCGTGGTCAGAATGCCCGAATCAACCCGACTCCCACTCACGGCCAAAACGCCTGAATACGCCCGAATACAGGGGCACATTTAAACTGGTACCGCGAAACAGTGTCATCCAATAACGGCAATTTATTTCGGCAGTTAGCATATAATAATACTGAAGTTTCACTGGGATGCGTCAAAAGTGAGAAATGATGGCGATTTCCGTGGCTAAATAGCGCCAACCACCACGCGGTTTTGAAGTCGAACGCAGCGACATACAATTTCCGGTCCCTCTTTTACGCCACGCAGTTAATATTTTAATGGTGATTTTCAGCCAATGAAATTAAAGTTTAACATTTGCTGCGGGCATAAACATGGAAGCACCCAGGAATTATTCCAAAACACGCGTCCGCAGGCGATTTCTACGATTAAATGCTTTGAGCGGTCTGTTTTGTTGTAAAGAAGTATTAATGCGCCGCGCAACGAAGCGGGTGGTGTTTTTTAGCTTTGATGTAATTCTCGACATTGTCATTATGTCGAACTCCAGTAATTCGGACTTTGATGGGATTTTCGAATCGAGTTTATAACGAACGCTGCCATCGAAGGGGGATGTTTTGCACTATGATTACGCATTTTAAACATAACACCAACTTAATAGTTCAGACGGGATGACGGCTATGATCACAAAGAACGCCATTTTGTATAAAATCTTGAAACTACATGCACTCTGAAAAACTGAAATTATTTCAGTTTTATTTACCATAGACATTTAATTAGTTTTCCATTCTGTAGCATAGTAATTTATGAACATTTCATACGCAGCATGTAACCGCTAATTGTTAATTAAAAATATTTAAAAAAAAATGAATTGTTGAAAATTATTTAAGTATTTTATTTTTGTCAAACTTAGCAATTCATATCTGGATAATAAATTGACATATATGTCACTTACTTGGCTAGTTACACCAGGAATTAGTTCTTCAGATGTAGTGAAAATTTTATTTGAATCGGATCAAAAATTATTTATCTATTTGCATTCATACAACCCGCGTATACCGCATGATTCACTCACAGCACATTCTCTCATTTTAATAGGATTCAATAACAGGCACATATTTCCATTAATCTGGCCTTGAGAGGGTTAATTTGATTCAGGTGATGTATTAATCCAGTTACATTTTTTATCATAAAAGGTTGCTCCTCGATAGCGACTATTATAGTCTTAGAGGAGTCTCCTGACTCTCTAAGACTATAATATGCGGTTTCGAGTGAAGAGTTCGAAATCGCATGAAGCCATCCACAATGTCAGCTATCATCACCGTCCACCTGGATTCACCCGAGGATGCCCAACTTCAAATCCGAGTTGGACTCGGACAGTAAGTTACTGTCCGAGTTCAACTCGGATTCAGCTGGAGTCACTGTCAGTGACTGGAGCGAGTGTTTCTTGGAGCCTGACAGGGGCTTTGCTTATGCAGATGGTGGCCACAGTTCAGAGTAGCCCCTGCATACATTCGTGCTGTGGTGTTTGTTGCAATTTGTAACATTGATGTTTTCTGTCAACAATAAACTGTTGCCTATGATGTTATTTTATATTCGCTGGTTCATTAATCTGAATATCGAAATATGCAGGAGTATGAGAACAGACTTGGCCTGAACAAGTACATTAATAATTGTCATGCGTTACAGCTGCTAATATATAGTATCTTATAATGATGTTAATATTTGAACCTCCAACGTTTGTGTGAGACCACCAACTTTAGAAAGTTGAAGATTCGATTGACCACCAACTTTTCAGCCAAGGTATAGAACACTGGTAATGGTGGTGTTTTGTCGCAGTTACGGGGGAAATTATCAGTTCAGAGGAAACGGAGCTTATAACAGGAGGGGACATGATGTGGGTAAAGAGTTTAATTAAAGATTATAGAGCATTATATGAGGTGGCTTCTACCGACCACATGTAAGTGATGCAGAGGGTTTACATCTTCTATGTGTAAAGCTGCAAAACACAATAATGCAAATACTTGGATGGCAGGAGATCTAAACTGCCCTGCTGTAGATTGGATTACTAAACCTCTAAACTCATCTTGCAATAACCCACAATTACATCAAGATATTCTAAACTTCCTAAATAATAATAGTTTTGAACAGATTATGACTTTACCAACAAGAGGTCATAACATTCTCAACTTCTTCATCGCAAACAATGACTCCATAATTGATAAAATCACAATTGTCCCGGATGTATCTGATCATGATGCTGCTTTAATTGAGGAAAACATAAATCCTATATCAAAAACAATCTAAACGACAAATCCCACTGTACAAAAAGGCAAATTAAACTTGATTAACAATCATATAAAATCTTTCTGTCAAAATGCTTTAACACATGTTGATGATATTCAAAATTTTGGGACTCTCTCAAAACAAGCTTAGAATTGGGAGTTAAACAATTTATACCCCACCATTCAGCAGCTATGAAAAAAATTGTAACCATGGAATACAAGGAAAATATTACGCCTAATTAAAGACGCAACAAATTACACCCAAAACGTAAGATGTAATCAGGCATAGCACTCCATTAAAACCAAGTGCAGAATGTAACTAGGAGGTCCTACTGGAACAATATTCAGGATGTGGTAACCAATTCAGACGAAATGATTCTCAGTGTAATGACAATAAGAAATGTTGGACATACATTATACATTGTAAACGGGATAGCTTTACTAATATATCACCATTATTGGATAACAATTGAATTATGTAGAGTAACAGTGAAACACAAGCCACAATCCCAAATGACCAATTTTGTTAATTATTGAGTAAAGCCACTCCAGTATCACTCAAACGCCCCGATCTTTAAGAAAGTACAAAGACATTTTACTGCTAATTACAAAACCTATTTCTCTCACTTGCATTGCTTGTAAACTCTTAGAACACATAATAGCCAGTAATGTAATGAAACAACATTCCTGATGAAACACAAACATGGAT
This sequence comes from Paraescarpia echinospica, assembly GCA_020002185.1. Taxonomy (NCBI): domain Eukaryota; kingdom Metazoa; phylum Annelida; class Polychaeta; order Sabellida; family Siboglinidae; genus Paraescarpia; species Paraescarpia echinospica. The sequence goes on from CM034537.1 coordinate 62,073,718, forward strand.
GTCGTTCACGTAAATGTTGTGAATTCATACATGAACTTCACCTAAATTCTTAACTTGGATTTCAAACTGATGCTGTAGTGATGAAATTTAGTAAGGCATTTGATAACGTATTTCATAATAGATTACTATATAAATTACAGTGCTACTGTAAAAACGATATTGTGTTAACCTGGATTACTGACGTCCTTACAGACAGTAAACAAAAAGTAGATGTTGATGGTATATCATAACAAACTTCCCTAGTAACATCAGGTGTACCACAGGACTCTGCGCTTGGCCCGATTCTTTTTCTTGTTTATATAAATGACCTCCCAGACAATGTGACGGCTTTTTGCAGATGATACAATTATTTATAGAAACATTAAATCCAGTAATGACATCCATGAGTTACAAAATTACTTTAAAAACTAGAAGAATGGAAACACGAGTGGCAGATGGAATTCCATCCAAGTAAATGTCTAACTATCACATTTGGGAGAACTAAAAATCCAACTAAACCTCTTCACACTCTAAAAGGTCAACAGTTAGAGATGGTGAACAACATACACTATCTAGGACTTACCATATGCGGCGATTTATTATGGAATACACACATCAGAAATGTCGCATAGAAAGTCAGTCGTACACTTGGATTCGTCTAAGGTCCCACATTAGCACAGTCTTAACTAATGTGTTATAATCGGCATATAGACAGTTTCATTCAACAGAGACTGCCCTCCAAAAGGTTCATAATGACACTAACTTGGACATTAATAATGGTAAAGTGACTCCACCTACCTTACTAGATTGATCACAGCATTCTCTTTGAACGCCTATTAAAGTGGTACAGCATATATGGCACAGCTCTAAGCTGGTGTTCTTCATATCTAACTGATAGATACAAAACTATAAAAAATTGGGAACTGCTTTTCAGCTGCACTGCCAGGTTTATTTGGTGTTCCCCAGGGTTCTGTTCTTGGGCCTTTGCTTTTTACTCTTTACACCACGCCACTAAGCTCTGTTATACAAAGACATAACTTGGATCATCATCTTTATGCTGATGATACTCAGAACTACATTACATTGGCTACCCCGGATACAAATCGCTCCCTTAACCAACTTAGTGATTGCCTTCAAGATATCTTCCACTGGATGGCTGACAGCAAGTTGAAATTAAATGCAAATAAACCTGAATTGATCATTATTGGTTCCGTCGTCATTTGAAAACTTATCTTTACAACCTTACTTATCCACCATAGCTCCCTAGCGCCTTGACCCATCTGTTGACAACTGGAATACTGCTTATGGATTTTGAGATTGACCAATCCTTTTGTTTTGAGCTTGGTTTCCAAGGATTTAGGCGCAATAGAAGTTATCTTATTATTATTAAACGAAATCTTCGAATCAGTTCTCAGAACATCAAGAAACACGCATACTATGGATTAGTTATACCCCAGGTTGAATATTGTCCTTCAGTCTGGGACCAATTTACAAACAACAACGTACATAAGATCGAAATGATACAGAGGAGATCGGCAAGACAGGTCCTGGGTCGTTACCATAATATTTCCAGCGTTACTGACATGCTAACGAACTTGAATTTTTCGCACTTAAACAACGTGGTTTAAATTCTAGATTAATATTAATATATCAATGTACAAGATGGTTAACAAAAAGGTATGTATGAATTTAAATTAATATCTTTCCCCAGTAACTCATTTCTCCAGACGTACACACCCCTTTACTTGTATACAAACTTGTTCCAGGACAGAATCATTTAAAATGTAATTTTTACCAAGAAGCATTACAGTTTCTACGTATGGCGGACAGGCTTGATGGCGGACGAACTTGTGTACACGCGATGAGGAACGCGTGGAGGCTGCGGGCGGATACGAATGAGGGACGGGTTGAATAGAGCCCATGGAGTCGTAGAGCCGTGGAGGAGAACGACCCAGTGTCATGCCGGATGAGCGGCCACTCATAATTATTATTATTATTTAGAATATTAGTAGGTGCACTTTCGCGGGGCAGACATGATGCCATTCACGTCTGTTTCGTTTGTGCCATTCCACGAAATGTACCGTGACAGTTCTTTTTTAGAAGTACAATTAAATGATATGTAAGTAAATAAATAACATAACACCTCTACCAGCTGCGAACATTATCGGGAACCGTGCGCCGGGTGTCGCGAAACAACCAAGTAAGACTATCGTTGATGATGACTTTAAGCTGGTGTCTGGCAAGAAAAGGCGCAGTAACGGCTCGAAGGCGGTCATCGGCACGCGGAAATGCGGTAACCAGCTCAAAGTAAAGGATGGACGATTCCTGACAGCCTTTATCTCACGACTGGATCCTACGGTCACTGTCGATGACATGTCTTTGTATGTGAAGTATGTGCATAAGCTCGAGGCCAAATGTATGAAACTAAAAACTAAGCATGAGAGTTATGCCTCATTCAAGGTTGATGTTATATGCAATGACGCATCTAAGTTTTATGACCCGGACAATTGGCCATCTGGTGTATATATTTGAGGAAATTCTTTAACACCAAGAACTAAGTTATGGAAATTAACATCACATCTTTTAATTGTAATGGATTTAAAGGTTTATGCCCTTCTTAAATTATGTGTTAATGGAATGTGATATGCTGTGCCTACAAGAGCTTATGCTCACTAAACAAGATTGCCCTATACTAAACACCTGTCACGATGGTTATGTGGGTTATGGTGTTTCTCCTGTAGATGCATCTTGTGGTATTTTAACTGGTAGGCCGTATGGTGGTGTAGGGTTTTTTATGGAAACATTCCCTTGATCAATACATCACCATTCTTGACCAATGCTATGATTGGCTATGCGGCATAAGAATTTGTTGGGGTAACAAGGAGTATTATCTACTAAACGTATATTTACCTTATGAATGCGAGGAAAACAGGGACAGGTTCAATGATTATACGTCCAAAATTGCTGTATATGTTAATAATATTAATAGCTCGTGCATCACTATTGTTGGTGATTTTAACGCGATATTTCCAAGAAACCAGTTTTGGGGGATATCTTACTTGATTTCTGCAAAGAATTTACACTGGCTATATGTTATCAAGATACTCTCCCAATATACACATATACATACGTTAGTTCTGCCTGGGGAACTACATCATGGCTAGACCATATCATATGTACCGCTGATGCGAAGGATTGCCTATCTAACATGTCCATACTTTATGACGTTATTTATTCTGATCACCACCCGATATCGTTCAGCATAGACAGTGATATTGTACCAGAATGCGTTAGTGGTAGTGGCAATACTAAAGAGATTAAGCAAGGCATACAGTGGGACAGATTAAACCCACAAGATATTGACGCATACAGAGAATGCACGAACGTTGAATTGAGCAAACTGAATGTTCCACCAGGTGTTAGATGAAATGATCCCAATTGTCATAACCGTAATCATCATGATGATCTCGATGACTTTTACAATTCTATCGTGATTACATTGAAGAGGTGTGGTCACACACTCCGGTCAAATCGCAACGGTGCTTATAAGTATAATGTTGTACCAGGTTGGAACGAGCGAGTGAAAGAGCTTCATTGTGCAGCCCGTGATGCTTACTGTATATGGAAAGAGACTGGTAAACCTAGACAAGGTGACATTTTTAATGTTATGAAATTATCCCGAATGAAATTCAAGCAGGCGATCAGAAAATGTAAAAGGGAGAAAGAAACTATCATTGCTGATAACATTGCAGAACAGCTGTGTCAGAAAGACCACCGCAAATTCTGGAAAGAAATTAAGCACTGTACGAACAGTAAAGTAAAACTTCCGGCAAACATTGATAATATACACGTGACGTAAACATCGGGTCAATGTGGAAGCATCATTATGAACATTTATTTAATGATGTGGAGGATAGTCGATGTAATAAAGGTTGTTATGATTGTTCCACTGGCAATAAAGGAATGACTATTGGTGCAGTTGAACTGATGGATATTATTAATGGACTCTCAAAAAATAAGTCACCAGGTCTGGACGGTATCAATGCAGAACATATTAAGTTCGCTGATTATCAACTCGCTGTGCTTTTGTCTATCCTTGTGTCTTCGATTCTGGTGCATGGTTATTTACCAAAAGAAATTTCACAGTCTGTTATTGTACCAATTATTACAGACAAGAATAGACGAGTAAACGACAAAGGGAATGTCTATCGAACATATTTTCGAAGATAGACACTGTTCTTTTTAACAGAAAGGGAATGTACTTGGAAACCACTCCTAATCAATCTGGCTTTAAGTCTAAACATGGAACGGAGTTATGCGTGTTTGCATTTAAGGAATTATAAAGGTTCTACACTGGTTCAGCTATGCACGTCACGTTTTTAGATGCATCAAAGGCGTTTGATCGTGTCAACCGATATAAACTTTTAACGAAACTAGAACAACGAAATGTACCGAACTACACTGTATATCTTAAGAGTACTCAGCAATGAATTCAATAATCAATTATCGGTAGGCAGTGGTGTTAAGCAAGGTGGGAAGTTATCCCCTTTGCTTTTTAACATTTATATGGATAATCTGAGTATACAACTGCACAAAAAACAAATCGGTTGTAATCTTGGTAACATGGTTGTTAATCACCTTATATACGCCGATGATCTACTTCTGTTTGCACCTTCTGCTAAAGGACTACAAACACTACTAGACATGTGTTACTCATATGGATGTGAGCATGACATGCAATACAATGCGGGTAAATCCCTGGTCATGTACTTTGAATGTAGAATGTCAAATCTGTCTAAAGAAATGACATTAGGAGGAAAGAAGTTAAACTTTGCCACCTCTTGTAAATATCTTGGACATGTCATTTCTAATAACTTGTCTGATGAGTCTGACATGCAAGCCAAAGTGAGACTTTTGTATGTCAAGAGTAATATGTTACGTCAAAAGTTCCACTTTTGTTCAACTGCTGTAAAAAATAAGCTATTTACAGCGTATTTTTGTAATATCTATATGTGTGCGTTATGGGTGAACTTTAGAAAAGTTAATTTTCAGCAATTCGTTGTTACATATAACAACTCTTTCAGGATATTGAACAATTTGCCCATGAGATGTAGCGCTAGCCACATGTTTGCTACAGCTAATGTCAGCTCGGGTAAATGTGTAATCAGAAAGGCTATTTTTAGCTTAATGAATAGGATTGACATGTCTTTGAATCCCATTATTTATAGCATTAAAACTAGCGACGTGTATTGTACTTCGAAACAGCGGCACCAGTGGGTCCGGGATTTATATAATTTGTTCTTATCGATGTATTTTTATATTTATTTACATACTTTTATTGATGTATTTGTATATATGGACATGATGATTGTCTAAAATAAATACGTTACTATTATTATTATTATTATTATATTATTATTATTATTATTATAAATACAATAAATAATTAAAATGTACATATGATAATAATGTTGTTAAAAACAAAACAAAGTCAATAAAAAATCAGAAGTAAAAAGTCAATAGAAATTGTACTAAAATGTAATAAATATGTAAATTAATAAATTAAAAAGGTCATTTCCACTGATTCATACGATGCATTCTCATGTCGAAAGATCCCGCTCCAATTTTCGCCACTGTTCACGGTCGAGTGTGCGCGGCGCGGCAACGTAGTGTACGGCCACTTATAACAGAATAAAACTGCCGATCGAAAGAAGAAGAACACTACACGTGTCATGAAAAACCATAACAGACGTGTGTTGTGTGTCACAAACTTCATAAACCCGTATATTGTGCGTAGGGACAAAAGAAGTTAGCACGTTTACGCGTGCGTGTCAGCAATCCTGTGAAACCATCATGTGGTCAACTTAGCTGGACCCGCATATTTGTATTTATTGCAATTATGATTCAGCTGGTTATAAAGACGTAAATACGGCAACAAATCCCAATTATTCCAACTATAAACTAATCGCCGTACGCCGAACACTGCGCTTGCATAATCTCCTCTGCCAGTCTCCTCGAGTCCCACGCGTTGACCAATCAAACACGCGATATGTGATCACGTGACGTGGACACCCGCAGTTGCGACCGATTGTAAGTGGTGTACAAAAGTAAATCGGGTTAGGTGGAGTAAATCTTCACATGAGAGTGTCTGTTGCTGACGACGAGTCGCTGGCAATTACCTGCAGTGAAACAGAAGCCGACCGTCCGACAGGCAGCCCAGTTGCGGCACGGTAGTTGACCACGGTGCTAGCGTGACGTTGTCGACCAAGTTGTTCAGGCGACACACGCATAGCTGATGGATGTCCCCGTATTGGTGACAAATATGATGACGAGTTCCGAAAAAAGACGACATACAAACAGCGTTGACGACGAAGCGGTCGACGAAGATGACGTGGACATTGATGTGACAGGTAAGGGAACCGTGAAGGCGTTGTTTACTTCATTCGGACTTCGGAGGCAGCTTCTGTGTGTTGGATGGTCGGTCAGTCGCACGGCCTGCTCATCTCCTCGAGCATTTAACAAGATCTAACCAAATTTAGCAAGGTTTAGCAAGATTGTCATCCATCGCGACAAGCTCCCGATTGCATATGGACAAGGAAGCCTTTCGAATATCCTGAGTCCAACAATGTTGTGTGTCTATATAATTATTATGTAATTCGCTCTTATGGGATATTTGTTAAACTGTCTTAAAGTAGTTAAGCTGCTAGCATTTATGCGATCAGCGTATAATCTGCGCCGTTGATTTACAATGCTCTCTGAGTATTTACCCATTATTAAAACACTTATAATATAGCGATCATTTCACAACAAAATGTTTGTCTTGTTTTATAATAAGACGATCCACGATAATCAAAGAGACATTTTTTCGTTCTTGTCTGACATTGACGTAATATGACCAACGCATTCATTTATCGTAGAACGTAAAATTTGTAGTGGGCGAAGCGAAACACAATTTGATAATCGTTCATCGGTTTCTGTGATCTGTCACAGAAGTGTGAATTCGATGCTGCTTGTTCAGAATAGTTTACGTCCCTCGCAAGCTAACGGCCTATGTGGGAACAGGTCCACTCGCAGAACGCAACAAGATCAAAACACAAAAGTGACAATGTAATTTATTTAATAGCATCTTGATGATATATTTTACGTAACACAATAGAAATGTTATTGTGGTAGCGTTGCTTTTGTTGACTGGTTATTGTTGTCGAGTCGTAGAAGACTGTCAACGACCACCAGTGATGCTTCTATCAAATATTACTTCGTATAATTTATTCACGATAATTTCACAGTTTAACTTCATTTTATTTGCACAGTGCAATAACATTTGTAGTCCGCTGTTGTAACGGACATTTGTCTATGTATACTGGACATTCCTTTATGTCGCTATACACTGCGATCCGTTGTCGTAAAGGACATTTGTCCGTGTCTGCGCACATTTCAGTTCGTTGTTATACAAGACATATGTTTCTGTATATCTAGTTATATATACATTGCATTCCGTTGTCGTGGTCGACATTCCTTCCCGTATCTATACCATCCATTCCGTTGTCGAAAGAAAAGGACATTTGTTTCTCAATGTCTCGCCACCGCCGTCCGTTATCGTAACGGACACTTGTCCTTGTGTCTCAACATCGCAATCCATTGTTGTTAAGCATACACATTGTTGTATGTATTTCTACACTACAGTCCGTTGTCGTAAAGGACGTGTTTTCCAGTCACTATATACCGCAGTCCGTTGTAGTTAAGAACATTGCTGTCTGTGTTTCTCTATACTGCAGTGTGTTGTTGTAAATGGCACTCGTCCCAATCAAGATATACGGCAGTTGTTGCAAAGGTCATTTGTCCCTATCGTTCTACACTTACACTTAACTCCGTTGTCGTGAGAGAAGAAACTGCTGCAAATATGATTTGTGTCTCCGCGCAGCAGTTTCCTCTCTCAAATCTTACAATGTTCCGTTGCACCTCACATCTCGATCTACGCAGGAGATGGCGATTCTTCCGGAGAGGACGTCACCAGTCGCCTGTCATCCAGCGACGGTTGTCTTGGCCACGACGACGAAGGTGACACTTGCGACGTTCGTCTGTCGCCGCCGATGCCGCCGTTCATGTCGCCGACGACGACCGATATCGACCTGGACAGCGACGTGTTCAACTCGTGCAAGAAGCAGCGACGAAACCGGACAACATTCAGCTCGGAGCAGCTGCGGGAGTTGGAGGCCGTCTTCACACACACCCACTACCCCGACTGCACCCTCCGGGAACAGATCGCCGATAAAGTGCGACTAACCGAGGCGAGAGTACAGGTGAGTGAACGCGCGGACGACGGGACTGCGTTATTGCTTGGTGCTGTTGTTTCTCCTCTTGTTTCCTTGTCTGCCATGGGTGAGGCTGGCCTCGATTCCGATCCTCGATTTATGTTTTGCTCCCTAGCGCCTTGACCCATCTATTGACAACTGGAATACTGCTTATGGATTATGAGATTGGTCAATCCTTTTGTCTTGATGCGCCTCTGAGCTTGGTTACCAAGAATTTAGGCGCAATAAAAGTTGTGAGGGACATCCGCTTAAAAACTAAATAGAAATCAATTAATTAGAAATAAAAAAACATCCCAGTTCTAATATGCACTGTTTTATGCATCCAGTGATGTAAAGAACATGGTATACAAGGAATAATTTTATAAAATCCCTTGTATAGACATGTTCCCTGTGGCGAGCGTCCACTGTGCCAAAATTCAGTGTTCGTATAGTAACACAAATTTGGTAAATGTTCTTATTAACTGAATTAACTGCATACATATTAACAGGAAAACGCACAGCTCTATTCACAAGGCATCGACTTCACTGCACAATCTTCCAAAAGTTCTGCATGGTAACAAAGGGGACAAAACTTCGCCAGGGTGGAAGGATATAGCCAGGTGATGTAATCGTTTGCTACACCGAGACTGTACAGAATATGGTGTTTACGGCTCTTCTGTGTCGTGTTGGTATCTGTGATGTGTTATGTGGTGCTGGGGTCCTGGGGTTGGGAATGACCGACGAACTCGTGCAATTTGCATATCTGCTGCGCACTCGAGTATTAAACAGCCAACAAGCAACCTGTTTCACCTGCTTGTCAAACATGATCTGGCGCAGACGAAGATCGACCTGTATCTTTTTTTGTTGAATTGGAGGATTTCTTGTTAAATTGTTGTGTGTGTGTTTACTCGATTTTTTATTTTATTTCTTTTGTATTTGAGTGGAGACCCAGAAACACGGCGCTCTGGGGCGAGTTGACCTTATGGTAGTATGCCACTGGTTGATGTAAAGCGTATACATTGAAGCTGTGGAGTATACGAAGAAGATAACTGGGAGAAGTGAACGTACGGAGAGATGGGGTATGGACAAATGTACTGAGAGTGTGAAGGAGTCAGAGAATATAAGAACACTGAATAAGCGGTCATGCTCAATTACTCATTGACGTTGCATAACTTGCCCTCTGTCTTTAATTCTGATTATATTATCTAACTCTGACTTTGCCCGAGACTCATTCTTTACATATAACTGCCTTTGTATTGACTCTGCCTCTATTGTCTCAAGCAAGAACGACTCTTGGTATCTGAACTGATCAAAAAGAAACCAACACAATACTTGTCAGCTAATATCTGCCTTCATCTCACGGATCTCTTTCTATGGACATCCGGCTAAAGAACCTGTCGATGTCTTGCGGCGTGTTCTCCCTTGAGCATCCCCGCTCATATGTGTGATATATAATGGCCGGCGGACTTAGGTCGCTTCTCACTACTCAGTCCCGCAGTTACTGGTGGATGTCTTATGCAACACCGCCAACGATTCCTCTGATGCGTTCGTCTTAGGAACACAGACGAACCTGTGGCTACTGATCATCGTTTCATTCACTCAATAAAGCCCGATGACGACCTTACGTCCCGCACCCCCGACGGGCAACGGCTCAAAGCGATCGACAGGTCACGGGAGGCGGCCGACAAACACTCGACAAAGTTTGCAAACAGTCGGGAACCAACGGCGTTGGCGATAGCCGCCAATTAGTTCCATTACACAATGAATTTGAAATTAACGCGGTGTCCGCCTGCGTGTCCCGTGGGGAAAGATCTCCTTACGTACTCGACGAGAGGGTTACGTCATGCCAAACTAAGAGATGCTACAATGAGTGGCCAGGCGGAATAGATGCCGCTCCGGACTACCGGAACTGCCCGGACATGATTGGCATCATTGCGACGCGGCGAAATTGACGCGTTGCGACGCTCAGGAGGTTGTTGTCTGCCTGTGCACAATAGTCTGTTGATGGCCACCATTTGAAGTGGCTTATCGGTGAAGTTGTCACCCCACACACGCACACGCTCACGCTCACGCTCACGCTCAACACACACACACACACACACACACACACACACACACACACACACACACACACACACACACACACACACACACACACACACACACACACACACACACACATTAGCTAAACGAACATGCACCTCGCATGCACGCGCGTCTACACCACTGATCTATTATTATATAAATCAGTGGTCCACACACGCGTAATGTTTGAGTTTGCCTTGCCTATGTTGCAAACAAGACTTCCGTAGTCTAGACCGTAAACGCCGAACGCACGCTGACAGACACGTCTAACTAATGAGCGGATTATAGTTAAACTAGATCAATACAACTGAAGGTGTTAGCAGCTCTTATATGCAAGGATTAATTAAAGTCACATCTGTAAAGTTTCTGGTTTTAAATAACAATTTTAATGTGAACATAAACTGCTTTAGTAAAGGAAGGCGGGCGGCTGATGTTGTCATAGAAACACGACCAACATGGGCTAATTAAATGGGAATTAGATTTTAAGCCGATGCCGATTCACAATACTGGCCGGCCCTTTGAGATTGCTAAGGACCTTTATGATGAAATAACGAACTTTAAGAAACTACATTAAACGCTCACAACTCAAACTGTGCTATGGTGTCGCTTGTTGGGCCGTAGAGCATACAAGTGTCATATGAGACCTAACTAGTCAGCAGTAAATTATAGCCATTCATAATTAGTTAGCAATTAGTTATTTTTAATGGTGTCTTGTTTACAATGTAAACAAGAACGTCGTATTTAGCGGTTTCTAGTAAGAACGTAACGAATCTACGAGTGGTAGGTTCAGTTTGTTTGCTTGGTAATTATTGCTACATCAGTTGTACTTCGCCCCACGTGATGGTTAGGTGTGTGGACATGTATTTGCGGGTGTTATTTACTAGTTAAGTGTTTTGTTTATATATTTGGACATTTCACAGGAACTACAATGAAATTACGTACATATACCTCTGTGTGAAGAAATACTTTGGCCTCATTAAAAATATTGTATAACTATACAAGCTTGGAAGAAGGATGTAGATACGTTAGACAGAATACATAGAGAACAACTAAAACTATTCGAGAAGTGAGATACACGAGCGAAGAAAAGCGCATAAAAGAATGTGGTTTACCAATTCTAGAAACACGGAAGGTCACGAGGAGATGAAATATAAGTTATTTTAATGTTAATTTTGTTTAATGTTAATAAAATCGCCGGAAAGAGCACAAAATACATCAGAAACTTGAGCGAGAATTTAACACACGGGGGCGAAAATCCGTGCTGAATGTTTGTATCTAACTGGCAGCAATGAGCCGAGTCATTGATGACAACAGAGACGACCCATCACCCCCGCCCCCCGCCCCCCCGCCGGATGCCCCCTTCACCCGGGTGTTCAATGCCACTAAGCCGAAGTAGCGGCAAGTCTTCGTGTCAACCGCTCGACCACAATGAATACTTGGCTAATTGCGAGAGAATGCTCACCTATTCCAGCCACAAGAATCCGCTTTCAGACCGCAGTGGATTGGCAATCTTCGAGTGAAAAGTCTTATTGAAATTAGTAAACGTCTCGCGAGAATCCTTATTGATATCTACAAATGTCTGGCCGGATTAGCTACAGGGGGAGGAGAAGTGTGTTTGGCGAAATTAGTTTAATTAGGTTGTTTGTGACAGCTTGCTTTGCCTTGAGTCTATTTCACTTTGGCTTATGGGCCCGGTGCTTCAGCGCTGCTAGCCGCTTCAGTGACGTCGCTGGTAGACCGTGCGATTGCCAATTTAATTTGCGCCGTGCGGCTCACACGAAAGACGTATGACCCCGGGGCCGTGTTCTCGAGATATGTACTCCTGAACTTTAATATACATAACTCAACAGCAAACACGTATAATACTGAATTATGAGTTCTCCGTACTGCTGAATGATAGTTGTATATTTAACGACTTTTAAGCGACTTTTAAATACTTTTTACAGTGGATTTACGAAGTGTAGCCACTTTGATTCGAACGTGCATCGTTTGAAGTAACGTATTATTATTTAACTAATAATATATATAATATTATATATATATATATAATTACGACGCATACATTTATTGTACCGTTGTATCACCATTTATTGTATTTACAGTATTACTTGTGAAAGTGTGACTAGCCTTATGTTATAATAAAATTATGAATGACAATGTTTTCGCCAAATTTGGACAGAACCTGGAAAATGCATGATGCCCATGGTTTGATCATTTTAGAGACTCCACTTTCCAGAAAGCTGACCAAGTAGTGATATTTGGTTCAGGATCAGTTGTCGAGATCTGAAGATATTCCAGGTTAGCGAGTACATTGGATGAATTGGCCTACCCTCAAATGCACCAGTATAATTTAAAGGTTTCTGAATTCACCCTTATATATAAAATTCACTTTCCAGAATTTTGGTTCACTCTTGAAAATATATCGACAGAGCAAGATATAGCAACATATTGATATTTGACGATCATATTGGATTGATGAAAATTATACATATTTCCCCAACACTTTTTGGAACACCTTTTGGTACTCTTGTTGATCTATGATAAAGTATTGAAATATGACAAACAAATCACAACAAAACGCGCTAATTATTTTTCAAACTTTCAGAATTTCAACATATTTAATCAGAAAAACCATCTGGCTGTCATACACAACACATACACAGGCACGCACACACGCACGCACTCGGGCACACGGGCACACGCACGTGCATGCACACGCACACATACGCAAACGCGCGCGCACGCGCACATGCAAGCACACACATATACATATACATATACACACACACAATATTTAGATTACCTTTGACATTTTTGAGCTTGGACAATTAAAAATATAAACATTTCAAATAAAAACAAAATATCGTCCCAACTATTTCTTTAATCCTAGAACTTATTCATGTTTTATCAAAATGATTGTCAAGAGGTGTAAGTCAAAAACAATTAAGCATATCAGTTTTGACGTTAACAATACGAACAATAACTCAAACTATGAAAAAAATTAAATACACCACAAAAATAGTCCTAAGTATTTACTCAGCGTTGCAAACTTCTCCAGATTTCATCAAATTAATTATCCGGAGATATTAATGTGTATTATAGTATACGTTGTAAGCAAAACAGAAACGACAAGATATTTACGCGCGTCACACGCGGTATTACAAATGCGCGAACTCGATGCTTGTTGGCAAGATGACACATTGTCTTTAAACATTCACAGAAAACAAAACATAACTAATCAGATACGTCTACATTTTCAATTCTTGCACATTTGAAAGCGCACGTTAATTTGGACATAAATACACATGCTTTCATGAAACATCCCATCAACTATTCCAAATATTATTATTTTATATTTAGTACCATTAACTTGACTCATACAGCAATTGATACATAAACATTTAACCTAATGGTATGAAAAACGCTTATAAGAATGTTGTTAAACCGTTGTATAATCATACATAGAGTCAATGAAATTAAGAGGCGATCCGATAAAAGTTGTAATTATATTGAATGATTTTTAAAAATAGTGGTTTCTCATTTAAGAAAGGAAAACATCTAGAGGACACTATGATAAAGTAACGTTAGTGAGTGTGTAGTGTAGATTGATAAAAAAAATTATTTCACACGTAGGATTATAAATATATCCTGATTGTGTAAGTGCCACATGCGTGTAAATGGGTTAAAATAAAGTCAAAAGAAGTCATCAGAAGGGTGTGTTCTACATAGATAAAAAAAATTGCACTCAATAATCCCAAGGTTACATTGTACACTTGCCATCTGGGGCTTTGTTCTATACGGCACTCTTAACCAAAATGTTTATATTTAAATAACAAAAGTAATGCAATCGTATGATAATTGTTGTTAATTCGTGGTAATAGCAAAGCTGCAGGTGTTTCATTGTGTTATAATGTTGCCAAGTGTGATTATACTGTCTGCAAAGCGAGTCCGCGGCGAGCCACAACAAAACACGCTCTTCACACTTCTGCGCTCTCGCGGGACCTTCGGATTGATACATAGGAATGTGGTGGAACGAATATAATGGAGAACGGCTAGAGAAGAGAGCGGATGCCCTCAGAGTGGAGGGTCGCCGGAGAAGAAGAAGACCACGGCTGAGGTGGAACATTTGTGTAAAGAGAGATTTTGTGGGATTTAGCGAGGACTGGAGAGATAATGGGAGTGGAGACGGCAGTGCGGGAATAGTGGTGGGAAAAGAAGGACAATCGAGGACCTATATCGAGTCAAACCTTACCACAGACTGTCATTGGGAAAGATAAGAACAACAATTAAGAATCGAGCTACACCGAAGGGTACACATTAGGATGCTTCCAAGTCAACTCATCATCACCACCTCCAGGCGATATGAATGTCATTCAAAAAGATAAGTTCGTGGTATGACATCTGTAGTGACGTTAGACACTACAGATGTCATACCACGAACTTATCTTTTTTATCGGATTTTCTATCGATTGCCTTCTAAGGAACACTGAGTAATATACATAACAATATATAAACTGGTGCACTAATTTGGAGATCGCTATTTAACTTTGGTTGCGTATTTACAATGTTGGTAATTCCAGCCGTTGTAGACGAGTCATAAATGGATAGAATTAATGCATTGTAATGTTTACGTGTTTGTGGTGTTGTAAGCTGTGCAAAGGTATTGTATATATGCAGGTTGACCGCTGGAATTTGACCAACTGTTAACCGGTCCTGACCACGCTACTCGCTCCGTCTTGTTGACAACATCGACGCTGTGTAATTCGTCTTTCCAATTAACCAATAATCATCAAATAATCATTACGCTCGGCTTGTAGTATTGTGTAACGGTCGTGCTCCCTGCAGCGAGCCCTGGCGTTAGTGCGCAGCCAGGCGTGGCGCTAACAAGCAGGCGTCAAGGCGATTACGCGCATAAACAGTTCACTTGTTTTGTTACAATATTATGCCAGATTTCACTAAGCTTGTTTTGTTGCAAATGCCTTGTTAGGACTACATAGGACCTCGCTCTATTAGATTTCGTAAATGAAGCCATTTATACCGTGTCGGAACCCTATTGGGGAACGGGGTGATAGAGTGGGACAGAGTCGGAGTTTGTTTGTAGAGGAACTGGTGTTTGTGTCTGCACGGGTGAAGGGTTTATGCCGAAGACAGTTGTTGGCCCACGAATTATACTAGCTGGAAGATTGAACACGGAATATCCCGAATCATTTGCCCGCGAGTTGAATGCGGAACATCCTGTATCCGTAGCCCTTGGCGTGAACTGTCTCAATCGTTTAATATTGTTGCTGGATGGACTTCTTAATGATACTATGATTGGACTGTTGGTGCTGTGTTTTTATGATCTTGGATTTTTAATGCTACGTTTTTATGTTTTATATTCTGGACTCTTTTAACTCTCTTTGTGTCAGCGCCTTTGGGCAGGGTCACCTGGAACCATGGCGATCTAAAGGTGTTTCTATTATTATTATTAACATCTAATATGCCCAGTAGGAGCTATGTGGGATGAACCCTAAATATACCCGTCTTCAGGTAGTGGTATGAACAGGAACAGCCTATATTTCTAGCTCGTGGTTAGAACCTCGAGGCTCCGAAAGGATTCAGTCTTTAACTGTGGTGGGCTAGTCATATTCAATATGACGCCAGTATCGAATTAACTTTATTTTACCTAATGTATCCTCACACTCACACTAACACCTAAGCGGCTTTTATAGTTACTTTACATTGCAGGTTTGGTTCCAAAACCGTCGCGCGAAATGGAGGAAACAAGAAAAGTCAGTAGCCCGTATGTACGACGTCTGGCGTCACAGCATGCCGTCAATGCCTATATGCCCCACGCCTGTTGCTATGCTACCGGTGCCACACATGTCACTCATCCGTCCGCCATTGTTACCATGGTTACCGACGTTTCCGCTGGGGTTCCCGCCAGTTCCAGCCACGGCGTCTTTGACTTCGTCCCTACGAACATTTGGAATCAACGCTTTGTTGAAAGGTGCTATACATTAAATCATTCTCATTTCCTTCGAATCACTGTTATGGTTAGGATTAGTGTTCATGCTATGAATGTTTTCGTTGTAGAAAATGTAATGTTGTTCTAAGTATCTAAATATGACAAAACGTGGAGCGTGCCAGAACTTCTCTTTCGTTTATTTTAATTTGTATAATGTGTTATTTATCAAGTTAAGTTTAATGTTAAAATGTGTTTGGAAATATTTGTGCTTTAATGTGTAAGGTTAATACGAGAACCAATTGAACATTGGTGAGATGGGCTTGAACGGCCGAACGTTCTGCTGCCAAAACAATATGCAACATATCAATAACAAAACACAGAACAACAACAGCATAGTTTGACCTCCGCAGTCACACCTAAAATAACTGAATGCATTATTGAATAAAATAGTAATTAACTAATACGAATGTAATTAAATTTCAGATACACTGTTCAACAAATCTTCAGATGCCCTACCACAGTCGGACTTCGCTGAAGAAAAACATCAATTGAACGTTCGAAAGGCATCAATGGACTCAAAGGAGTGCCGAGAAAACAGTTCACCAAAAGACATATCACTGTCAAGTGAAGACGAATCCTGATGCCAGACCTTGTTGCGCTGAGATGCACGGCAGAAAGACAAACGTTTTGTGATCTCATAACAGGAATGTATGTTTATAACGAATGGACAAGAGTTGTATCTGAATAATTCGCTCTCACTCCGCTAGGTGCTATTATTCTTCAATTTGTTTATGCTAACTTCAGATATAGCGAATGCTTACCGCTAGGCACGCATGGAAACCAGCGCTGCGAGCCACGCTCAAGCACGAGGACATTTGACGTATATTTACTCAGCACAGTACTAAATCGTAGAAGACACGCAGAATGTTGAAAACTGGCGTCATAATGCTAATTCTGACCAATGAGCGTAACGACTAACGTCACTACACAAGAACTAGCAAAAACTGGCT
Source organism: Paraescarpia echinospica (assembly GCA_020002185.1). Taxonomy (NCBI): domain Eukaryota; kingdom Metazoa; phylum Annelida; class Polychaeta; order Sabellida; family Siboglinidae; genus Paraescarpia; species Paraescarpia echinospica. Next base: position 62,091,030 of record CM034537.1, read on the forward strand.
GGACTTGGCTCGAACATTTCTAGGTCTTCCGTTGATCCATTGATCTTTAAGTTGTACCAGGTGTATATAATAATGCGGCAACTAAAAGTCGATTTTCTCACTTGATGCGAATGATTTATCTTGCACTGAACAAGTGTTAGTAACTGCAATTTTGCTTGACTAAAATTAAGATTTCGTGTTTATAACTTTACATTATTTTATTATTGTAGAATACAAAAATCAATAGTTCCATTTTGTCATAGAACCTACGTAAATATTGAGACTAACATAAAAGTTATTGCATAGCAACCAACAAGAACCAATGTCTATCAAACACAAGACCTCCGAGCCTATTTAATCACCTAATGGAGAGACTGCGAACCAATCAGCCCTTCAGTGTCGTAGATACTGACCTCAATTATATAATTGAGGTCGGTGGTCGTAGAGTGTGCATGTGTCTAGTCTCGCTTAACCAACTATCGCCTGCCTGCGTAACTTCGTCGGGAAGATGGTCTGGCTCAGAACCGCCTTTTGACTGCTCACCCCCAGAATGTATATATTATGTATGCTTTCAATAACGAAATGAAATTACGATATAGTGCCTGAAATAATATCATACAAAATAAAATGAATCTTAAACTAAATCAGTTTTAAGTACTCTACAGGATTCGAACCGAAGACCCTAAAAATAGTTGCTCGACACGCTACCGCCTTAGCCACCAAGATCAGTACGCTTTGGTTGTTCTTTGGCGACTGTTAAAGCTTATACTCAATGAGATATAGCAACAGAGCAAACATTGTTTATTACGTACCAGAAACGGTAAATTGTTATACAATAGCGTGAGCCATCAAATCACTGTTAAGCGATATTGATCTTCCTCGTGGTCTCTCGTTAGAGACGTGAGGTCCCATTATTCGAGGGGAGACTACACCAATTCCCTCCTCTCTTTTTTTTTAAGTCCGAACATTGGAGGACTTGGAGTCGCAGTTTACTGGGAGGCATCTTCTGATGTTTGCTACGTCGCAGTTCGTTGTGGGAGGACGGCGGAATGTCTCGATCAACGTGGCCAGTGTTGCTACCTTCCGCAGTATTGTGGATACGAACATCGTTCTCTCCCGAGTATACCGTGTCCGGTTTGATGTAGACACGACCACTGGGCAGTTTCACATGATAGTCGCGATGTCGGCCAATTCCGACGATCACGCCTACTTTATCCCACCTTTTTGTAAGGGGATTTTGCAATCTTACTTGTGCGCCAATGCGTAGCTGTGGTAGAGGACGGGATTGCCTGTTGTAACGCTCTTCATCCCGTGCATGTGTCTGCCCGCAGCCAGCATCCTGCTTATCCGCCACATGTTGCCACTTGATGGAAAAACGACTGTCGGTGTGCGGGTACTGCCGATCGTAGTGGGTGTCCAAATAGGATTTGTGCAGGGGAGAGGCCACCTGCACGAGGAGTATTGCGGTATTCTAGAAGTCCTCGCTGGAAATTCTCATCGTCCAGATCTCCATTCAGTTTTTATTTCAACGAGTCTTTTCATTGTTTTCACCACAGCCTCGGCATGTCCGTTAGATTGGTGGTAATGTGGTGTGGATGGTGCGGGACGAACGCCCCATCGTTTTAAGAACTGGTTAAACTCACGAGACGCGAACTGAGGACCACCATCAGATCTAAATCGCACTGGGACTCCAAGCTCCACGAATGCACGTCGACATGCATAGATGGTGTGGCGGGATGTAGTCTTAGCCTTAGGGAAATGGAAGACCACAGGCCATCCTGAGAGTCGATCTACATAGACGAGATAATCTCGTCCGGCGTAGTGGAAGAAGTCTGCTGACACATCTTCAAACACCCTGTTTGGTAGAGGTTCTGATCTAAGTGGTTCGCGTTGCTGAGAAGGTCGGAGTTTTTGGCATTTATTGCAACTTGCCACCGTCGTAGCGATATCGTTACTAATGCCAGGCCAGTACACGTTTTGTCTCGCCCTGCGTTTCGTTCTATCGGTCCCTTGGTGCGAGCCATGAAGACGCGCTAAGATTTCACGTCGAGCTGACTTGGGCACGACAATACGAGGGCCATACAGAACTATCCCGTCGTCCACTGACCGCTCGTTTCTGATGTTCCAGAATGGTATGACACTAGCGTTTGCTTTGTCTCATGGAGACGGGAAGCCATTCTGGACGTTGTCAATGAGAGTTTTGTACTTTTCGTCTTGCATAGCGACTGTTCTAAGTCGATCTAGTATCGGGTCACACAGGTGATCTTGCTGATCATCTTGGTCTTCTTCATGTACCATTCTGGATGCATTGATGGTTACCGCGTGAACGTGGTGTTCTACTTCTTCTTCTGCTTCTTGATCTTCCTCTGATGGATCCGACACAGGTGCACGTGACAAAGCATCTGGGATACAATGGTGTTTGCCCTTTGTCCATCGTGTCGTGAACGAGAAGAGTGATGTATTTTCTTTTAGACGTTGAAGACGTGTGTTGTCGATATCGTCAAGGCGATGGCGATCGAGAATTGTCACTAATGGTTTGTGGTCGACGACCAACTCAAAATGTGACAGTCCGAGTAGTTGAATGCGACACTTCTTCATTGCCCAGGTGGCTGCCAGTAGTTCTAATTCCACCATGGCATAGCGACTTTCCGTGTCTGTAAGAAAGCGTGATCCGCACTGAATCGATCGCCATTTGTCTGCGTGTTGCTGCAAAAGAGCATAGCCCAGACCTTTGCGTCGCGATGCATCTGTGTATAGCGCCGTTGGTTTTGATGGATCAAAGTGTGCCAGTGTAGGAGCCGTTACCAACGCTTTCTTGGTGGCTTGAAAGGCTTTGCTGTGTGTTTCAGTCCATCGAAACTCGTTCTTACTCTTCAGTATATCACGCAATGGTTCAGCAGTTGTACTGACCGCTGTCGTGAAGTCACCAAGCTGGTTGATAAGGCCCATAAAAGATCGTAGTTCTGTCAAGCAGGTTGGTGTAGAGAATTCGGCGATTGCTTTCAGCTTTTCCGGATCAGTGCTGACGCCTTCTGCGTGGATTTTGAAGCCAACGTAATTCACCTCATTTTCCGCGAACTTGAACTTGTCGGGGTTCAGTGTGATGCTGTGCTCCCCGAACTCTTTTGATGTGTTGTTCAAAGGTTTCATCGTGTACAACGACGTCATCCATGACCTTTTCGACGTTGTTTAAGCTGGCGATCGCTGTCGCCGCGTCTGCAATATTCATCGCCGGTTGAGGACAGTCCCATGGGGCTTCTCAAGAAGAGATAACGTCCCCAAGGGGTCAAGAAAGTCGTAAGTTCTTGGCATTCGGGCGAGAGTGGTATCTGCCAGTACCCTTGTTTTGCGTCTAACGTCGTGAAGTATCTTGACCCTGGTTTGATGTTGGAGACTGCTTCTTTCGGTGTCTTCATAGGATGAATTGGTCGACGAACGGATGTGTTGAGACGTGTAAGGTCCACACAAAGACGTATACCCCCTCGTGATTTTGGCACTACCACGAGCGGATGACACCATCTGGTGGGAGCGTCTCCCAATGGCTTGATAATGCCTTGTCTTGACATCTGGTCGAGATTTGCTTTGACTTCATCCCGCCATGCGAAAGGAATGGGGCGAGTGGCAGATATTGCAAGTCTCAACGTTCTCGTTCAAGTGGATTTTCATTGGTTCACCCAACATTGTCTTCAGTTGGTCACCTGTGTCGAACACGTCTTTGAATTCTTCAAGTAAGTCATTGCGCTTGCGTTTTCGCGTGTCGGATGACTCGTGTTCTGGAGGAATCTTTTTTGGCGATTTTGTTTCGCGTGACCGTCTTATGGCACGAATTGGTTTGGGATAATCATTCGGCACGATTCCTAAATCTCGGCAAACATACCAAGCCAGCAGAAGTCCTTTTTTGCTCTTTGCAGATAAGAACCGTCTCTTTCGTATATTTGTCTGCTGCATGGATGTGGAGGTCTACTGTGCCAATACATTCGAATGATGTACCATTGGCAGCAATGATTGTGTCTTCGGGCGGGGGACATGTATTTCCGATGTCTAATCCTATTTGTTTTAGGATATCAAGTCCTGCAACAGTGGCTTCGGCCCATGTATCTGGTGTTGTATGTGCTGTTGCGATGAAGCTATCATCAGCATTATGATGAAGTTGTACCTTAATGCGCGGGGCGCGACATGTTTTTTCTTTCCCAGAATGTCCAGTACGCGAATCTAACTCATTGCGGTCGATCGTCGTGTACTCTTATTCTGTGGATTGTTCTGACGGCAACACGTAGCCCAATGACCCATTTTCTTACAGAGTGAACATACACTGTGTCGTGCAGGACATTCATCTCGCGTTTTATGAGCCGATTTTCTACAATAACCGTATCTGTGGTTATGTTTTGAAGTGGCGTTATTCCTGGTTTTTCTATGTTGCCAAGTTTTCTTGCCAATTCTGTCTATCTTCGTATGGCCTTTGTCGTTGATTGCAAGTGCAGCTTCATCATTCCTTGCTGATTCTTCACTCCTGCAGATATCAACTGTTGTCAGTAGAGAAGGGGGAAGCGTGATTGCTAATAACTTTCGTCTTGTTTCTGGGTCACGAATTCCCGACATAATTCGCGTAGTAAGACGATCGTCTAAGCACTGCTGGCAAAGGTCTGCGTTGTTGGCAATTTTCCGCAATGCCATGTAGAAGTGGTCGAACGGTTCGCCTTCTTCTTGTTTGCGTTCTTCTAATGCCACCCTGTCCAGTGTAACATTTCGTTTGGCTCGGATGTGTTCTTGGATTCGGTCTAAGATCGCTGTGACGGTTATATCGTCATCATTGTCTATACCGATGGCTAATTGCAATGTAGCACGCATTTCAATAGAGAGGCTAGTGCGCAACATGGCTCTCTGTTGACGTCCTGGGAGCTGTTCGAACTCCACGAAATCTTCCCATGATCGCCTCCATGCTGCTAGTTCTCGTAGTGTTATATCTGCTGCCATTGGCTCCGGCGGTCTAGTTTTGGCGTGTTGGCCTGTAGAAGTACGCTGGACGTTGGTCACAGTGTCTGTGTGTTGGTCTCTGGACCACTAGACTTATCATTGGCGCCGTTGCTGTGTGCGCGCGATGGTGATTTATGAGCGCATCTGTCGAGGCTCTCGCAGAATATACGCATCGATAGTTCATGTCTTTCATCGCGTGCGCGCTCCCGTTCCTGTTATCGCTGTTCACGTTTGTTGTCCCGTTCTTCTTGTTTAGACAGGAATGTCGCAAGCCAGTCTGGTGCGATTGTGTCACAGCAGCGCGGACTTTGGTGAACGTCAACGCTTGTGGCGCGCTCTTGCGGAGCTTTTGAAAGCTCCGCGGCGCCGTGTTTGCTTGCGGCGCGTGATTTTCTGTCCATTTTGTCGCTACCGTTTACAGACAAACCGACTTTTTAACGTCTTATTTTGAGTTCGTGGCCTTTTGCCGACTGCGCCATGTTAAAGCTTATACTCAATGAGATATAGCAACATAACTAAACATTGTTTATTACGTACCAGAAACGGTAAATTGTTATACAATAGCGTGAGCCATCAAATCACTGTTAAGCGATGTTGATCTTCCTCGTGGTCTCTCGTCAGAGACGGGAGGTCCCATTATTTGAGGGGAGACTACACCAGCGACTACATAATATTATATTAGTTAGCAGTCCGACCGTTGCGCGCGACATCGATTGCACTTTCCTCAGTTAAATTTGTCCTTGTTTGGTATTTATATCATGCTTATTCACACTTAATCTTTTGTTTCTGCTCAAGCATAAGCAAAGAACGTCAATACGAAATGCTTGACAACTACGAGAGCTGCCACCTAGTGAATATGCATGTGATTAAAAGGCACTAAACTACGAAAACAAGTTTAATGTGTTTATTTTTGAATAGCTTTTATGTATAGTATTATCTAATAAAAGTGTATCCTTATTTAATTTGTTATTTCATAGTTGACCTGAGAGCCAACCATCATATTTACCCGAATCTGGGGTAAAGTCCCCTACCGGTAACATTGGCAGTGCCTTAATGTTTCAAGCAGTTGTGAGAAAAAAGTGCTGCCACCCCACGGCGCCTTGGTAATCGACGCTAGCATCTGTCCGACGAACGTAGTGACACCTATCGGATCTTGTAAAACAAATTGTGATAGAGCCAGTGTAAAGCCAGATACGGATGTTGCATTGTAGCCATTTTGACTGTTGACTTAGGAGAATGTCTGACGCACGAATAATGGTGTTTGTATGGAGAGTAACGTAGTGCTGACAAAGTCAACTAAATTGGATATGGAAGTTGAAATAAATGTAATAACCGGGGATGGACAATCGGGGGAAAATAGCCGGGGGAATAAGCCGGCGATGGATAGAAGGGGAAAAGCCCAGATGAGCAGCCCTCCACAATCGACAGTAAATGTATTTCTTACCATACGACGTGCTACTATTGGTACACTAACTAGTTAACTGATACTTTAATTAACATCAAGTCGAAAACGATGCTGGAGAAAATTGTGACAAATAAACTATAGAAACAAGTTGACGAGTTGAAGTCACGCGCATGCGTGCGCGCGTGTACATGTACACGTGTGTTTGTGCGTACACGTGCATGTGTTTGTGCCATTTGTATGTGTTTGTGCCGTTTGTATCGTTTGTGTGTGTTTGTGCCGTTTGTGTGTGTTTGTGCCGTTTGTCTGTGTTTGTGCCATTTGTGTGTGTTTGTGCCGTCTGTGTGTGCTTGTGCCGTTTGTGTTTGTTTCTGGCTGTTTGTTACTGTTTGTGTGTGTTAGATGCAGACAACTGGATGCTATAGATGGAGCGCCGTGTAGCCTACTTGGGATGTAGACATGTTTAATCTAATGAAGGCTAGATGTATTGATTTATTCACATGCAACTGTATACGTGTTTATTACAACTAATTATTTTGTTTTATTTCCCAAAACTAGATATAGAATTTTCTTTTTCTAGATGTAGCCAGGTATATCAAGTGTATGTTAATTGCAGCCAGTGTGGCATTGGGCGAGGGGTGGAACTCTTTTGTGACGCATGCCTCATTTACAATAGCTAAATCTACAATACTGATAATTTATGACACACGCGTGCAAAATATACGGTCTGTCCAGTCCGGGAGGGGGACAGTTTTTATTTCATTATGTCAATTTACCAATCCGTCACATAAGCTATTGCCTAACAACAAGGTCTGCCAAGACTTCCAAATGGATGCTGAAATTGTGTAGCTGACGAATATTCCGCCGTGTTAAAACAAAAAACATAGGACAAACTTGTTTGGTTATCTATACGATTAATTAATTCTATAAATTATCCAAGTGAAAGTTGTGTGTGGCGAACATACCTTTCGGACAGCTTGTCTCCCCCGTGGAAGAAAGCTGCTGTTTTGAGAATGGTGGTTGTCACTTTTCGAGAAAGGTGTCTCTGCCAGCGGTCTCGTGAAGTGGTTATTCTCATAGTTCTTGTTCCCTTGTCTGTCAGGGGTGAGGCTGGCCTCGATTCCAAACCTCGATTTCTGTTATCTTTTTTTCTTTTCCCTCACTCATGAAGGTATGTCATTAACTAACTCGACAGTGACCATATAGGTTACGCAGTGCAACCAACGTGACATGAGTGAGTAGGTATATTAGTACAGCGGGTAAGAGCAAGACATTTGACGAACTGTGTACTTTTTGACAAAAGCATGAAAATTGGCACATATGTAGTTTATAATATGTAAAATCATATAAAGCTAGGTACCCATCGCTATCGACAGGGTACCTAGCTGCCATCTTGATTTTTAAAATGGCTGCCACGGAAATCTATTAGGCAAGTATATCAGGTTTAAACATTATAGAAATATGAACTTGGTCTCTAAACCAACACTTCCAGGTCAATGAATCCATTTCTGTCGTGTGCAGTATCCAAGGATGACGGCCATATTGAAATTCAAGACGAACGTCATGGGAATTAATCATCTAAATATATCAGCTTCTAAGCAACATAAAAGCTCGTTCTTTGTGTCTGAACCCATATTTTTAGGGTCGAAGAATAAATTTTTGCCATATGCTATATCCTCAGATGAAGGTCATATTGAAATTCAAGATGGCTTCCACGCATAGACTTTTACGAACATAATTTTAGTGCCTCTTGATATTGAGGACTCCACAGGAATTCAGTTGTGCCACTTACATTATTCCAAGATGGCGGTCATATTGAAAACCAAAATGGCTGTCATGAAAATCATCTGTCCGAATATCTCACCTTCTACACAACACAGAAACATGATACTAGTGTCTATACCAACATATTCAGGGTTAATTAATCCATTTGTTCACATGTTGTATGTATCCCCAAATGACAGACATATTGAAATGCAAGATGGCCAATATCCAAAATCATATATTTTGGTTTAATGCAGCTTCCGTGCAACACACAAACGTATGGTGGTCACACAGAATATCAAGATGGCTGCCATGCATATATATGTTCTAGGAATATGATATTGGACTACACTTAGATTTGCAATCACAGTGCACTAAGTCATGGCATGTCATCGGTGCCTCTGGTAGTTCAAGAATCCAGCATGGTTGCCGTACTGAATCAGTTGCACTCTAACCACAGTGTCCAAGACCAGGCATATGGAGATTTGGCATAAGAGCTTGTGACATCGCATAACCAATTTGATAAACAACCCTTTCCACATGTTGGTGCAATGCATGTTTTGTTGGTGGGGTATTCCAAGTCGTGACAGATCCCTGGGCAAACAGCTGTTTCCTTGCTTCATCCACCTTGGTAAATGTAAAAGTCTTAATATAACTTTCGGTGATGAACCTTTCTATCTTATTTAGTGTACATGAGTCGACTTCTTATGGTTGTGATGGCAGGGAGAGGAATATATTTGTAACAGCGGGAAATGGAGCCAATGCTAAAAATGCCAACTTATTCCCTCGACCAAGGAAACTGGAGGTTAAGTCACACCAACTCAGGATACGACATAGCTTTAATGTTTCCGATTTCACATGTTGTTGGCAATGGCATGAGTTGCAATGGTACAAAAGTGCATTTCAACGCCAAAACGTTCATCTATTTGAACAGCAATGAATTGCCTTACGGCCAGAATAATCACATCTGTATACACTGCCGGATATCCACTTTTGGAAATCCGTGGTGAACGCATTGTGCCATTGTTTCTGGACTGTGGACACAACTATCTGATCTTGTTTGCTGATGATTACCTATCCGCCGGAAACAAATGACCTTATACAGTGTAGTTAGCAAATGATGAAACAACCTCTGAGTGGTTCTGCTATGCATTCTGCGTTCTCTTGTTGGTTGGTTGAGGATGTCTACTACATATAATATATACTCTTCTGACAGTTGCCAACTGGGATGTAATGTGTCCGATACGTTATTGCTGGGCATCATCGTTACCTGTCTGGATAGCATCATCATCCAATACCTTTGTGTCGAGATATGTATGAATCTAGTACATAGATATCTGGATAATGGATTTCCGTGGCGGCCAACTTGAATTTCAATATGGCCGTCATCTTTGAATACTCTGAGGCAGAAATGGATTCCTTCACCCTGGAATTGCTGGGTTAAACATCATGAACACGTGTTTATGTTGATTAGAAGCTGCGATATCTGAATAATGGATTTCTGTGGCGGCCATTTAAAATCAAGATGGCGGCTAGATACCATGTCGATAGCGATGGGTTCCTGAGAAATTAAATTAATATATATATATATATATATGTATATATATATACATATATATAATCTACATGTGTAATCTACATGTGTGCCAAATGTCATGCTTTTGTCAAAAAGTGTACAATCATATCCCATAGCCGCTGTACTATATTGGAGCCAAGTCAGGATCATAATTATCACCGTATGCACGTATGCAAGATCCCTGCATTTCAACCCAACCACGACGACATTGAGTCGCATTTCGTGTCAGAGGCAGACACAATAACGATTTAACAAGATTGCCCAAAAAAATAACTCTAGATGGCAGGTGGACAAGGAAGCCTTTTGGCTTATCGAGAATACAGTACTTTTTATCTACGTGTATCCCGCCATTTTAAGGTAAGTGTCGATTTTATTTTTAAACATATTCACGCTACTAGCACCAACACAATCAGGAGATAATCTGTTCCATTCATTTACAGTCCTTTGTGAGAAAGAGAACTTTCTTATATCTAATCTACACTGCACCTTTACCTAATTAACTTCATGTCCTCTGGTCCTTCTATCTTTCTTTACTGAGAAAAAAATATTTCTATCAATATTTTCATAACCATTCAATATTTTAGACACTTCTATCTGATCTCCTCTCAATCTCCTGGTCTCTAGTGTTGTAAAACCACATTCTTTTAGGCGTATTTCATAAAAGGGTTGGACTCTCGATAAGCCAAAAGGCTTCCTTGTCCACCTGCCATCTAGAGTTAATTCTCTGCATGGCAATCTTGTTAAATCTTGTTAAACTAAGATCCCTGTTTTTTTTTTATTTTAGTTGCTCTCCTCTGTACTCTTTCTAGCATATCTATGTCCTTCCTGCGATATGGCCTCCACGCTTGAATACAATATTCTAAACGAGGCCTAACTATTGTTTTGTACAGCGGCATTATTAGCTCTTTTTCCTTATACGTTATATTTCGCCTAATTAATCCAAGGATTTGATTTCCCTTTGGATCTGAAATTCCGCACTGCTCTGAAATCTGCATATCAGCACTAATGGTTAACCCTAAGTCCTTTTTTACAGTAGTACTCAGTACAGAACAGTATATTGTACGTTTTCGTTCCCATGTCCCGTGTGGAAGCATTTACATTTCCCAAAATTGAACAACATTTGCCATTTTTCAGACCATTTTATCAACCTGTCAAGATCATCTTGTAAATGCTGTCTCCATCACGTGTAATCCTTCTAAACAATTTTGTATCATCCGTAAATTTCAACACCTTGCCTGTTATATCATCGTCCAAATCGTTGATATATATTACGAATAATATATGTCCCAGTACTGATCCCCGTGGTACCCCACTCAAAACTGATTTCCAGTTTGAAGCCTCCCCATTAACTACTACCCGTTGTCTTCTGTCAACTAGCCATTTTTCTATCCAGTTAATTAAACCATTTCCTGCCATGGGCCTTTAGTTTAAGCAGTAACCTTTGACGTGGCACTTTGTCGAAAACTTTCTGAAATTCTAAGTAGATGATATCTACTGGTGATCCCTCGTCTACCCACTTAGTGATATCTTCCAAAAAATAACATATTTGTTAAGCATGACGTCGCTTTTAGAAACCCATGTTGAGATGGGTTTAAAAGTTATGTTTAACAAGAAAATCCACCATGTGATCATTAATTATCTTTCTAATAATTTGCAAATCACTGATGTTAAACTCACTGATCTGTAGTTCTCTGACGTTTCTGGAACCTTTTTTAAATAACGGGTATAATGTTTGCTTATTTCCATTGTAAAGGTACCACTCCCTCTTCTAATGACAAGTTCAAAACGGTTGCAAGTGGTATGCTAATTTGTTCTACAATTTCCAATAGTAGTTTGGGCGGAATCCCATCCACTCTAGGTGATTTACTATCCTTCATAGCCCTAATTTTCTTAGCTACCATTTCTGGTGTTACAAGTAACTGTCCTAAATAGTCTGATTCTGCCCCCTTGAACTTAGCCTCTGGTACTGGCAGTGAACTAATATCTTCCCTGGTAAACACTGAACTAAAATACTTATTCAGGTCTTCTGCCATTACGAATCCCTCAGTTATTATATTTCCTGCACTATCTTCTAGAGGATCGACCTTATCCTGAACTGCCCGTGCTTCTTTATAAATGTTGTAGTCTTCATCATTTCCAGTACGTCTATATGACTTCCACATCATTTGTTTGTACTTAATTTTTGTAATGTCTTCTTTCAATAAGTATTTCTTTCTGGACCGTTTCCATTGATTTTTCAAGGGAATACATTTATCAATCATGCACTCAATTTCACTTTTAAAGATATTCCAGCATTCTGTTGCTGTCTAATTCTTATGTAAATATATCCTAATTTCCTTTTATATCTTCCTTTGTGGAAATTTATCCTCAAAACTGCTTCTTATTATTTCTTTCCGATTTTATTTTGATGGTAAAATGTATTTGGTTGTGATCACTACTTTCCAATGGCTCACGTAATTTTACATTGTCAACTAATTCATTATGTGAGGACAAAATTGTGTCTAACACATTCTCACCCCTGGTTGGCTCTAGCGCATGTTGAGAAAGGAAACTTATTCTAAAAACTTGTGGTCCTCACTCCCCGTTCTCTGTAGAGATTCCCATTGTATATGACCATGGTTAAAATGCCCCACAAAAACACAGTCCCGTTTGCTAACTTCCCTTATAGCGTTTTGTACTTTCTCATTCTCTTCTATGCTTATGTTTGGACTTCGATAAACTAACCCCGCCGTTAATGTTGAGTTTCTTGTAACTATGTTACACTAAACAGCTTCTTCGCAATCTGCTGCTCTTTCTAATTTTATTCCATAAGCCTGGACATATTCGTTAACATATAAAATAACCCCATCTTTCCTGAACATTACATAGCCTGTTAGTCCCAATTCGGCATCTGATATATCAGTGGTGGCCCATGATTCGGTTATACTTATTATATGAGGGACAATATCTTCTACCATAATGATTAGTTCACTTCTTTTATTTACTATACTCCTTGCATTTATACCCTGATTCAGAAAGGTTTTCCATGCTGTTCTTTGTTGATTTAGTTCTGCTGTCTTTATCTATGCCTCCAGTTTCAGGCTTCTCTGTGAATCCCCCTGCGAATCTAGTTTAAATAAATGCAGCCTGTCCCTCTGTCAACAGATTGTAGCAAGTTCTCTGAGAAAACTGCTGCCCCTTTCCACTTAGATGGTGGCCATCTCTCATGTACATATCTTCCCTCCCAACAAAGTATCCCAATAAATCTACGAATCCCACCCACTCTTCTTTACACATCTGCTCAACTAGAGAGTTGATCCCCACGCTCTTCCAGTTTCTATATGTTGGTCCCCTTCCTCTTATTAATGGCAACATTCCTGAGAGAATAATATGTTCGACTCTTGTCTTCTTTAACTTCCTCACTAACTGTCTGTACTTCTGTACTATCCCAGTTGTTCCCTCCCTGTCTGCATTATTTGTCACTACGTGTACTAGTGTAGACCCTCCCTTGGCATGCCCCAATACCTTCTCTATCCTTTCAGTCACATGTTTATCCTAGCCCCCATCAAACAAACATTGACGTCCTCCCCTCGCTTAGTGTCTTACCTGCCTTTCTCAGAATAGAGTCGCCCATGAACACCCTTTTTTCTGAATGCCCCCTCAATCACTGCCCCAGAGTAGCTCCTTCTCCGGTTTCTATTGTCACCCTTCCTCCTGTCATCGTCCCTCCCAACTTCTCTTCTGTCATATTTTCTCTCACTTCCTTTCTTCCCTCCATCTTTCCTCCCATTGCATGTCCTACTCTCCTCTCCTGTCTCTTTTTTCCCTGCTACCTCTTTCTCTACCGTCACTTTCTCCCCTGTTACCTTCACGCCTGTCTCATTTCCTGCCGTCGATCCACCAATTTCGTCCCCTCCGATCACCTTCCCTCCTCTCGGTCTCCTTTCCTCAGTCTTCTTGCCACTACTCTGCTCCTTCAGTCTCACTGTATTCCCAAATCTCTCTCTCTCTCTCTCTCTGTCGTCTCCATTCCACCTTGTCTCCTTGCTGATTCTTATCTTCATCCCCTTCACAATATCTACCAACCTAGCTACCTCCTTCGCCAAACATTCCACCTTCCAACACCCCACGCACTGAAAGGTGAATCCCTCTTCCTTGGTCTCTGTTCATGATTTCCCACAGCCGGATAGGACAAAATCCACCCAACTGTGGCAGTCGTCGTACACCAAATGTCGCTTTGCCTTGACTTGCCGCTTGCAAGGCGCCACGTCAGAATTTATTTTATAATAACTCTATTTAAAATAGTTTAGTCAACTATATTTACACTAGTCGCTGTGTTACAACATCTGTCCAGGCCTCACTGTATAGACGCTAGCATATTCAGGCAGAACAGAGACGATAGTTCTAGTAAACCAACTTTATTAAACGTGGCTGCTGCGACAAGGGAGCGGCCTGTTATTCTACTTTCTGGGGAGACGTCATTAAGTGATATTGTTACATCCCCTCCGTTTTACAAGCAACATGTATTCAACTAAAACGTACTAACGTATTAAAGTAACCAACTCGTTACGTCTATGGATCAGCATCAATGTTTCGTAGTGGTATAAATAAAATAAAGTTGCCAAAACCTGAATGCAACATAACTGAATCACGAAAAGTTCCAGCTAACACTAAACACTACATAACACACTATTTCACAACAGCAGCAACATTCCTGATGTCATGCTAAAGCCAAAATGGCATGGTCAACATGCAAACGCTCAATTATAAGAATAGCACCAGACAACATGTCAAGCTCATACGAACATGGCAAACATGAACATATGGAATAGGATGGAACATCCACAAGACAACATACTTGCGTGTCTGCATCAATCATGTCTGTACTCATCAATGTTCATGTAAGTATCATCAGCTGTTCATTTAGACACAACATAGTCCTTGTATGAACACATGGATGGAGCATCCACAATTTAACACACATGCGAGTCCGCATCAATCAAGTGTGCACTCATCAACTGTTCATTTAAATACAACATAGTCCTTGTATTTGCTGGGTAGCTTGGACTTGTTGATTCTCTCGGACTTCCTGGGTGTCGTTGGACGTACCGGAGAGTGTGGTTCTGTCTGGTCACTCTGGTGTTGTTGTTCAACCGGTGTGTTCGGCTGAATTTCAACTGGTGTGATGGCCCGAATTGGGTCAACTGGAGTGATTAGAGGATCATCTTGGGATGGGATATCCATGGACTCCTCAACCAACACATGAGGTGGTGTTTCATGTGTTCTTCTTAGGTGTACACGGTTGCGCCTGTACACTGTTCCCTCACTATCTTCAACTTCATAGGACCTTTCATCCAGTCGTCTCACCACCTTCGCTTTCTTCCATGACTTGACTCCAAGCTTGAACGGCTTCATTCGGACTGTATCACCTTGATGCAGATGTGGAAGGTATGTAGCAGGCCAAAATGAAGCCGCATAATGCGCACCGCTACGATACTGATTGAGACATGTATATATTGTGTTCTTTGTATATATTTGTGCTGCTTGATACATTTGCATAGTTTGCATAGTTTGCTGAGATACATTCTTCGAAACCGGCCTAGTCTCAATTGATCAGCAGCGCCGTCAGGGAGTTGATTGTATTGGACTATAATATAGATATATATATTTAAGTATTTGTCTTCACCGGTATTTGTCGATTCAAAGTCCAAGGTTTACTACAGGAAATGTTGGTTCCTACAACAAGTAGTCTTTGTTAGGCCACCATCTCTTGTGGCGCACCTTCAGCTTCTATATTAATAGGTATGTTGGGCCGGCCATCTTGTCTAACCCACTATTTATTTTTCATAAATGTTTTCAGACTTATCTCGTTGATGATCAACGATATTAATTTTCGTGTTACGCTCATTTGTATCTACAGAGTATGTTTCTTGGCGGGGCAACTGATCGAAACGCTGATGTTCAAACAGCCCGAACTGAATATCACAGCCCGCGAGGTCCTGTGTGTGAAGATAGCTGGGCTCTGTCACGATCTTGGTACGTGTTTCTGTCTCTACGTACGTTGGTGTTTTTGTTGATCTACTAGGCGGAACATTTTAAGTGCATATGGTGTGTAGCTGTTCTCATTTGTTTCATGGTTTTAACGAAATATTGTTATATTGTGTACTTGACTGGTGTTCTTTATTCTCTTACGGAATGAGAACTGTTTGTTTCAGGCCACGGACCTTTCTCTCATCTGTTCGATTTGTTCTTGCATAAAGCCGCGCCACATCACACGAGCCAGGTAAGAATAGCATCTAGCAATATTTATTCACTCTGCAATAAAGCATCACATATCATTTTGATTCACAAACGCACTGTTTCATGTACTATTCAGCTCGATCTCATGACGAAGTATGTTGCAACAAATCGACATCATTGACTTACATTCGGTTCATTTCAATTTAAATAGTGATCGCTATTGGAAAAGTAGAAAATAACTCGGAAATAATGCGAAGCGGAACTGGTGACCGATCGAATGATAGAATGTAAGTAACAGATAAATGATAGTATGGCACATATACATATTGGGTTTACTTGTCTGGACTGGTGTGTCGTCAGCATGAAGAACTCTGCAAGCATATGTTCGATCATCTGCTGGACGAACGAGGCGTCACGTTGGAACAGCTCAGCAAGAAGGAACGAGAGTTTATCAAAAGACTCATCCAACCGTCGCCCAATGACTGCAGATCGCTGGCACGTACACTGTAACATCTACACACTCGTAATGTCCAGACAGTTTCGTACACTGATTACAGCTCGCTGGCATGTATACTGTAACATGATTTAATAAGAGTTAACAAGATTGCCACCCAGAGAATTAACTCTAGGTGGCAGGTGGACAAGGAAGCCCTTTGGCTTATCGAGAGTCCGACCCTTTTATATATGTGTATCCCGCCTTTCTGGGGTATGTGTCGATTTCATTTTTAAACATATTCACGCTACTAGCACCCACACAATCAGCAGATAATATGTTCCATTCATTTACAGTCCTTTGTGAAAATGAGAACTTTCTTATATCCAATCTACACTGCTCCTTTGCTAATGTAACTTCATGTCCTCTAGTCCTCCTATCTTTCTTAACTGAGAAAAAAATATTTCTATCGATATTTTCATAACCATTCATTATTTTAAACACTTCTATCTGATCTCCTCTCAATCTCCTAGTCTCTAGTGTTGTTAAGCCGCATTTTTAGGCGTATTTCGTAACTAAGATCTCTCAGTTTTAGTATCATTTTAGTTGCTCTGCACTGTACTCTTTCTAGCATATATATGTCCTTCCTGCGATATGGCTTCCACGCTTTAATACAATATTCTAAACGAGGTCTAACTATTGTTTTGTACAGCGGTATTATTAGCTGTTTTTCCTTATACGTTATGTTTCGCCTAATTAATCCAAGGATTTGATTTCCCTTTGAAGCTGCAATTCCGCACTGCGCTGAAACCTTCATATCAGCACTAATGGTTAACCCTAAGTCCTTTTCTTTTACCGTAGTACTTAGTTCAGTATCCCCCATTGTGTATTCTACATCTTCGTTCCCATGTCCTACGTGGAGGCATTTATATTTCCCAAAATTGAACAGCATTTGCCACTTTTCAGACCATTTGATCAACTTGTCAAGATCATCTTGTAAATGTTGTCTATCTCCATCACTTTTAATCCTTCTAAACACTTTTATATCATCCGCAAATTTCAACACCTTGCTTTTTATTTCATCATCCAAATCGTTGATATATATTAAGAATAATATAGGTCCTAGTACTGATCCCTGTGGTACCCCACTCATCTATCTCTGGTGATCCCTCATCTACCCACTTAGTGATGTCTTCCAAAAACATAACATATTTGTTAAGCATGACCTCGCTTTAAAAAACCCATGTTGAGATGGGTTTATTAAGTCATGTTTAACAAGAATATCCACCATGTGATCTTTAATTAGTCTTTCTAATAATTTGCAAATCACTGATATTAAACTCACTGGTCTATAGTTCTCTGACTTGTTTCTCGAACCTTTTTTAAACAACGGTATAATGTTTGCTTCTTTCCATTCTAAAGGAACCACTCCCTCTTCTAATGACAAGTTGAAAACTGTTGCAAGCGGTATGCTAATTTGTTCTACAATTTCCAATAGTAGTTTGGGTGGAATCCCATCCACTCCAGGTGATTTATTATCCTTCATAGCCCTTATTTTCTTAGCTACCATTTCCGGGGTTACAATTAATTGTCCTAAATAGTCTGAATCTGCCCCCTTGAACTTAGCCTCTGCTACTGGCAGTGAAGTAATATCTTCCCTGGTAAACACTGAACTAAAGTACTCATTCAGGTCTTCTGCCATTAAAAATCCCTCTGATATTATATTTCCAGCACTATCTTCTAGAGGACCGACATTATCTTGAACTTTCTGTTTGCTTCGAACATACGCATAAAAACTCTTGCTGTCATGTTTTATATTACTAGCTAATTGTTGTTCATAGCTTCTCTTTAAATTACTAATTTCAGCTGTACCTTGGTTAAGTGCTTCTTTATAACTGTTGTAATCTTCATCATTTCCAGTACATCTATATGACTTCCACATCATTTGTTTATACTGAATTTTTCTAATGGCTTCTTTCGATAAGTGTTTCTTTTTGGATTGTTTTCTTGTTTTTTGAAGGGTACAAATTTATCTTTATAATTTCACTCTTTAATATATTCCAGTATTCTGTTGCTGTCTTATTTGTTGTGTGTTATTCCAGTCTATCTTTGCTAAATATTTCCTCATGTTCTTATACCTTCCTTCGTAGAAATTTCTCCTATACTGCTTTTTACTATTCCTTTCTGATTTTAATTTGATTGTAAAATGTATCTGGTTGTGATCACTACTCCTAGTGGCTCACATATCTTGACATTGTCAACTAATTCATTCTGTGAGGACAAAACTATGTCTAACACATTCTCACCCCTGATTGGTTCTAGCACATGTTGAGAAAGGAATGTATCTTGAAGTAAAACTAAAAACTTGTGGTCCTCACTCCCCACACTCTGTAAAGATTTCCATTGCATATGCCTGTGGTTAAAATCCCCCATAATAATACAGTCCCGTTTGCTTACTTCCCTTATAGCGTTTTGTATTTTTTCATTCTCTTCTATGCTTATGTTTGGACTTCGATAAACTAACCCAACTGTTAACGTTGAGTTTCCTGTAACTATGTTACACCAAACAGCTTCTTCGCAATCTGCTTCTCTGTCTAATTTTATTTCATAAGCCTTTATAGATTCTTTAATATATAAAATAACTCCACCTCCCTTTCTTCCTATTCTATGTTTCCTAAACATTACATATCCTGTCAGTCCCAATTCGGCATCTGATATATCGGTGGTGGTCCAGGATTCGGTTATACCTATTATGTGAGGGTCAATATCTTCTACCGTAATGTTTAGTTCATTTCTTTTGTTTACTATACTCCTTGCATTGAAACAAATACATTTATACCCAGCTTCAGAAGAGTTTTCCAGACTGTTCTTAGCTTATTTATTTGTGCTGTCTTTACCTATGCCTCCAGTTTCAGGCTTTTCTGTGAGTCACCCCTGCGAATGTAGTTTAAATAGATGCAACCTGTCCCACTGTCAACAGATCGCAGCAGCTTCTCTGAGAAAACTGCTGCCCCCTTTCCACTAAGATGGAGGCCATCTCTCGTGTACATATCTTCCCTCCCAACAAAGTATCCCCATAAATCTGTGAATCCCACCCCCTCTTCTTCACACATCTGCTCAACTAGTGCGTTGATCGCCATCCTCTTGCAGTTACTATACGTTGCCCCCCTTCCTCCCATTACTGGCAAAATTCCTGACAGAATTATCTGTTCAACTCTTGTCTTCTTTAGCTTCCTCACTAACTGTCTATACTTCTGTAGTATCCCAGTTGTTCCATCCCTGTCAGCATTATTTGTTCCTACATGTACCAGTATAGACCCCTCCCTTGCCATGTCCCAGTACCTTCTCTACCCTGTCAGTCACATGTTCAATCATAGCCCCTGGTAAACAAACAACAACGTCCTTCCCCTCGCTCAGTGTCTTGTCCGTCTTTTTCATAATGGAGTCGCCCATAAACACCCTCTCTTTCCTCATTGCCCCCTCAACCACTGCCTTCGAATAGATCCTTTTTCGGTTTGCATCTGTCTGGTTGTTGTCTTTTCCCTCTGTCGTCTTCTTTCCTGTCACATTCTCTTCCGATGCATTCTTTCCTGTCGCTTTTTCTCTTGTCATCTTTCCTCCTGTCAGCATCCCTTTTATCGACTACTCTTCTATCACATTTGCTCTCACTTCCTTTCGTCCCTTCATCTTTCCTCCCATCTCATTTTCTTCTCTCCTCTCCCGTCCCGTCTTCCCCCTCTCCTTCTCTACGGTCACTTTCTCCCCTGTCACCTTCACGCTTGTCATGTTTTCTGTCGTCTATTTTCCAATTTCTTCCCCTCCAATCACCTTCCCTCCTCTCAATCTCCTTTACTCAGTTTTCTTGCCACTGCTATTCTCCTTCCGTCTTGCAGTATTCTCACCTCTCTCCCTGTCGTCTCTCTCCATTCGACCTGTCTCCTTTCTAATTCCCATCTCCATTTTATCTGGAGATCGAATAGTTTCTGTTGATCACACCGTGTCTATAAAGATCGATACTTAATATTGCAAATGGAAAACTCTAGGATTTGTCCCTGTTGCATTATCCGAGAGGGATTCGGTCAAAATCCGCTGTCCTTAGTACTGCTGCCATGATTGAACATTTAAAGTTTGCCCCGTTTTAAAATGTGTTTCTGCCCATGTGTCGATGGACAACTGTCAACGTCTGCCAGATACAGCGAGAGCCCAATATGTTCACGCGTACACATGATTGTGTTCACGGCATTATCATTATAGTGGCGTCACTACGTTTGTAGAGAAACATCGAAGGACCCGATGAACCGATCAGCGGAAAATTCGAAGACTGCACGTTTCTCTATGAGGTTTGTGACAGTAACATTTGAACAAAACAGCAAAACGTCCTCGTTTCTCAGGTCAAAAGTAACAATATGTTAGTAACATTAGTTGCACATGAACGACAGTCGCCTAGCAGTTTAACTATTGTGAAGTTTAAGCTGTTATACTTACTATACGTGAACATAATTATGTCAGGTTTAAGCTGTCATGCCTACTTCACATGAAATGCATACGTATGTTAGGTTTAAGTTGTCTTACTTCGCGTGAACGTCATACATCTGTCACGTTTGTTCTGTCATACGTTTGTGAGTGTGATATCAACATGACTTTTTCGCAAGCCTCATTCTTCTCTTAAAGCGAATCTTGTCCGTTTTGTTATCCGGAATTATCCTCTCAAGCCAATGGTGAAATTGTCATTAGTGACGTTTGCCAACAACTTTGTTTACAATTTGAACGTTTTATATATTCGTGGGAACAACATTCCAGTTGCGAACAACGATTCGGCGTAATAAAACATCATTTGGCGAGCTGTATGACTTCATGATATTTATTTTAATATTAATAACACTATATTAAAAAGGACGACCAGACAAGGTCAGATTAACGAGACTACCTGCTGTATGTAAACGTTACTGTTGTACCATCAAAGCTGTACTTGTTGGGAGAAAGTTCCTGAAAGTTGACATTCCCAAACACCATGTGACTCTGCATGATATTGTAATGTCTTCACATGAACATCATTCTTTTACAGATCGTAGCCAACAAAGAGAACGGTGTAGATGTTGACAAATGGGATTACTTCGCTCGCTACTGTCACCAACTTGGCATCACCAACAATTTCGACCACACTCGCTTCCAGAAATTTGCACGAGTCATTGAAGTCGATGGAAGAAGACACATCTGCTTCAGAGACAAGGTGGTTGACTCACGTATATGTCGATGCAACGTAGCTGTAATGTTGTACAGTATAATGACACGTCATCCTTGGAACTTCTTCAACTTTATAACATCATCGCTAAGGGTCTATCTTAATATACGCTACTTTCTACAGCTCGTTGTCTCGACAAGGGCCTAATAGCAGAGTCTCTAGTTGTGAAACGTTAATGAATACCTTCGTAGGAATCACACTATTGGAATGGCTTCCAGATATTATTCTGGCGTGAAAAAGTTGATAGTTGTGTCCAGTGCTATTTGATATACGGGCTCCAAACAGAAACATAAATGACCTGAGTGAAATGGTTGCTTTCAGGAGGAGCGCAGTATCTACAACATGTTCTACACGCGCACAGTGCTACACCAACGCGCCTACCAACACGTTGTCTGCCAGGCCGTCGAAATCATGTAAGCAAAGTCTGGTTACTATGCCAAATTTGGTCAACCAAATTGTCCTTCGCTAAACGCTACTGTGACCTCATATTTCCTCATTTTCATTTTTATTAGTAGCCCGTGCATAACATTAAAACACCCAGTTAATACATAGAAGATGTCGTACTAATTTGCGAAATTTGTTGTCGCGTTATAATATTATGTTCTGGCATGACGTAAGCAGAATTGTATTTAATGTGCACGTCCTTGTGTCTCAGGCTGACCGACGCGCTGCTGGAGGCCAACAACCAACTAATGATCTGTGGCAAAGACGAGTGAGTGCGTTAAACCCCTCGTCAGAGAACGACGTAGTCTCTGCATCGTCGCAAGGACTCGGCACCTTAATGGGTTGAAGCCGCTTACGGACATTTTAACAATGTATTTCGAAATATAATTAATTCACCAGAACGTTATTACAATAATGAACCGTTGTGTTCGGATATCAAAAAACAAACACGCACGAAAGTTGACATTCGGATGTTCATCAAGAGCAACCAAATCTATATATTAGTACGCTAACAACGGGGAAAGTATATCAGTATTTCATCCCAGGTGCCAAGATCCACTATTTCTTCCCAGGTGCTTCTTGTTGTATTCATGCGCGTCCGTGGACGATTGGCCTATGATCTACCAATTGCTTATGTATTAGAAACCCAAAAGGTAGTTACTACAAGTTATTTATTTACGTGTACCAGGTATGATGGTCCACCTGTTGGAGAAAGGTGGAAACAGTGAATGAATTGAGTGGTCAACTACATGTTTGCCACTGCTAATGTCATTTCTTACCATGATTCCTCTTGTGACGTCGGTGCTCTGTTCGTGTTCGCCTCAGCCGTCCGCTGAAGATGTCGGAGTGCGTTGATGACATGGAGGCTTTCAGCCAGCTCACGGACCACGTGTACCACCAGATCCTGCACGGTAAGCCCAGGGACGCTCTGCGTGATGCCGCCGAGATCCTGCGAAGACTGGAGCGACGTGATCTCTACCGCTGTATTTGTAGCACGAAGCCGCGGAGCTGCTCCGAAGTTGTAAGAACACTTAACTATTCTAGCGGTCGTTTACAGTTGTCGACATGTGTCTCTTCCTACACATAACATATTATTTCCCAGAACCCCCCTCCTTCCTTTTGAATAAGTCGATAATTAACCAGGTTGAGAGTCATACGTAGGTATATTAGTGGCATGACACGGTATATGCAAAGGACATATAACAGCAACCATCATGATGATGTTTAAATATTTATTTACAACCACTCTGGTTATGCAATTCACTTGCGACTATCATTTTAATAATTACTATGCAAGTCTTGACACCCTCCCTCTTTCGTACGCTTTGTATGAATATGTAAACGTCGACAGTTATGAACAACTACTAACAAGACAAGATTCCCATCCATAGCAAAACACGCAGGTGAACAAGAACGCGTTAGGTTTACCGAGAGTCCAACATTTATGGCATCTGAATGTAACCGTACTGAAATATTCGTCAATTTTGCTTTTGTATATGGCAAGACAAACGTCTAAAAATAACAGGGGTGATGGTGGCATGAACAGCAGGTTATATTGTTTTCATGGGAATATCGTGTGTAGCATTTGATTTTATGTAGAACAAACTTTCAGACGTCTAGAATGTATTGGCGTGCACCGCGAGAATTTTAGCAGTTCTTGTATGAGTAACTGATTTGTTTTGCTTCCGCAGGTTCGGGTAGAAGAGATAAATGACCGTGTCGTGGAGCTGTCACGCGGAACGGTGTCGCCAGAAGACTTTCAGATTTTGGTAACCATCAATGTTACAGCGCCCTCAGTCCGTCCGTGATTAAAGTAGATATACGTAGTAAAATCCAATCACTCTTAAGGCTGAACACATAATTTACGATTGAAACTTAAAATACCACATAGGTACGTCCGATTATTTACGTGGAAAGATAGAAGCTGGCGGCCATGTTGTTCTCCTCTTGATTCCCTGTCGTCAGTGGTGAGGCTGGCCTTGATTCCGTTCCTCAATTTCAGTTTTCTTTTTCTTCTTCTTTTCTCTCACTTATCCCTCCACCAACTGTCTCCATTCCCCTCTATCTTTTGCTCTCGTTTTCCATTCCTCTCCCAATCCTTCCAAGTCCCTCTTTATACAGTCCTCCCATTGCAGTCTAGGTCTTCCTTGCGTCTTTTCCCCTCCACTATCTTGGCATCTGCTTTCTTTGCCAGCCGTTCTCATCTGTTTCTCTTGACATGCTCAGCCCATTTCAGTCAACGTCTCACCAGCTTCTTCTTAAGGCATTCTTTTATTCCAACATCCTCCCTAAATTCCTCCATTCTCCACTTATCAGGTCTTCCTTCCTATCCAAACTAACTTTCAATCCATGTCTGCTGAACATATCCTTCCACTCTATCAGTTGTTCTTGGAGATCTGCTTCCCCGACCGCTACCACTGCCAGATCGTCTGCATACGGTAGCTTCCAGAGGATATTTCTCGTCCCAGTCTTTCTGCTTATCGCATCACTGCGATAAATAACAGTGGGACCAGGGCACTCCCCTGTCTCAGGCCAACATTTACTTCTAACTCTCCTGACACTCCCGGTCCACACGACACTCTGCTCTTTGTTTCTTCATATGTCCCTTCTACCATCCTGACCTCAGCCTCTGGAACCCCCATCCACCTCAGTATCGCCAACACCATCTCTCTTGGTACTGTATCATATGCTTTCTTCAGGTCTATGAATCCTACCGCCACATCTTCCCGTCGCGCCAATTTCTTTTCCACTAGCTGCCTCAGGGCAAACACCCCGTCAGTTGTTCCTCTTCCTGTTCTAAACCTCTGCTGCTCTTCACCGAATTCCCCTTCCAATGCTGCTCTTATTCTGCCATCCAGGATTCTCTCCAGCATCTTCATATGGCTGAGCAAAGTGATGCCTCTGTATTTTCTAGGGTCATGCATGTCTCCCTTTCTTTTCCATGCTGAGACAGTCAGCCCCGTTCGCCACTCTTCTGGCATCTCCCCTCTCTCATGCAGGTGTTCAGCAATCTTTTTGTCCACAATATTCCAACTTGTTCAGCCACCACCAACATATCCACTCGCACTTCATCAATACGTGCCGCCCGACCTTTCTTCACTGCTCTCTCTACCTCAGCATCCACAATCTCCCCCACCTTTACGTCTCCCTCAACTGCACTTGGTAGATATAGTTCTCTGTTTTCCCTTTGGTTTAGCATAGCCTTGAAATACTCCTCCCAGACATGTAGCACCTCTTTCCTGTCTGTAACTAGTTTTCCGTTCTTGTCCTTGATCACTGTTCCAGCTTTCACATCCTTGCTGTCCTCATCCCTCTCACAGGCCATCTTATAGATCATCTTCTTTTCGCTATCCTCATCAAGCTTTCTATACAGCTCCTCTTCCATCTCTCTCTTTGCCTTATCCACAGCTCTCCTAGCTGCCTTCTGTTTCTCTCCATACAGTTGCTGTATTGCTATATCAGGTTGTCCGCCATTCCCTTTGATCACTTCTATTTCCTTCCATACCTGTCTCTTTTCTTCAATTGCTTTGGCTACTTTTTCAGTCCAACATGTCTGGTTTTTGCTCTTCGAGGAAGCTCCTCCCTTACCAGATGTTCAGCCTCGCAGCTGCTCCAATGAAAGCATCTTTAAAGAATGTCCATTCTTCTTACTACCAGCAGATCAAACTCTGTCTGACGATGGCCACTCCTGTAGGATATTTTATGACTTTCTATCTTGTACAAGCACGACCCGGTCACGATCACCAACTCTACTAGCTCCCGGCCCTCTCGGTTTCTCGTATCCCGTCCGAATCGCCGACGGCGAGACGATCCACCCGGGCTTCGCTGATATCTTACGGGCAAAGTGGCTCGTCGGTTACTCCGGACGCGGTAAATAAATTGAGACTCGGTACCTGTGACATTCATTGATTGGGACATTGTAGCCAGAGCAGCGCTGCCCTGGATGACCTACAGTACGGTTTGGTATTGAATGTTGCCTTCTCCTGGGACTGCTGTCTGCCAAGTCCATCGAGCCCCACCTGCCGGGGTTTACATTTGAGGTTTCCTTGCCCTTAGATCATTTGACTAATGAGCATTGCTATTTACCCATAGTTGGGGGGGGGATATTGAGTGTCGGGACATGTCCACACGCTGGTGGGCCCTGCACACCCACCTCTGGGGCTCCAACCCCAGCACATTTGCCTGGGGCCGCAAGCTGCCCAGTATCCGTAGAGTACCACAAGGAGGTCGTGCTAGAGTCTTGTCTATGGAGAGACTATGTACCAGCAGGGGAGGATTACACACTCGGCTCCATTTTCACTCCAAGGAGCTATATGGCGGCTGTAGCTGAAAGCGAGAATATGAAACACAAACTACACACTACGCTACAACACTTGGTGCATTACACATACCTGTGTGTTGGCTGGCGGCCATGTACAAATATGAAAATGATTGCCGTGTTCATGTGAAAGCTCGTGTGTAAAATGTTGTGGACAAAAACAGATATAATTTTTTTTGATGAACTAGCAACATTTAAACCAGTTATCAAAGGACATTACATGAATTATGATATAGTGTGTATATTGTTTACAATGGGCAAGCACATGTGGTATATATAGTACCTCTTTGGCTCACTGATCTGTGTTTCTAGGTAGTAAAATTCGACTATGGCATGCGCGAGAAGAATCCGGTTGAATCAGTGTTGTTCTATAAGAAGAACGAACCTGAAAGAGCCGTGTCAAGAGTGACAAAAGAAACGGTGAGTATGAGCATTAACTCTGTGTTACTTCCACCGAATAATATACAGGTGCCGTTATTTAGAGAGACACACATATCTACGTGTTAATGTTGTTGTTGCGTAAGTTTAGGAGAAACTGAAGTGTTAGTCTATCAATGTGCAGAAATTATATGAACAATAGTTTCGGCAACTTTCTGGTCACTCTGCCACTCCTTCACTCCATCCGTCTGTCTGTCTGTCTATGTATGTCTGTGTCTTATCTATCTCGCTCTCTGATCATCAGTGAACGATATTTTAATGTTTGTACCAGATTTCGCTGATGCTGCCGTCCACCTTCTGTGAGTTTATCCTGCGGTTCTTCTGGAAGAAGTCTGGCTCAGACCCGGACGACGGGCGCCGGGCATTTGAAGCATGGTTACAAGAAGAAGGAGGGTGGCAGAATAGTTTATGCTGATGACAGAGATCGTAGCAAAATCCAGCACGATGCCAAGGATTCATTCGCTTTGCAGATGCCGAATTCCGCGTGGTACTGCCGGGTTGGAATCACCGCCTGGGCAGCATCGACACACTGCACATGTTCCGATGATGGTGATGCCTTGTAGACGAGAAGACCTGAAGTAGAGGTCTATGGGACGATTTGAGCCTCACATGAACTTGTGGCGCCCCCTGGAGTCTGAATTTGTAAAATATGAACCTCCCCATTGGAGTAGGAGTAGTAATAGTAGTAATAGTAGTAGTGGTAGTAGTAGTAGTAGTAGTAGTAGTAGTAGTAGTAGTAGTAGTAGTAGTTGTTGTTGTAGTGCTCCTTCAAATGCATGGAAGACATTTCGAAGCATCGAATTAATATCGTAACATATGTGACTAAGACGTGTTGCTTCACACTATACATGCTTGCGTCATATCTCACCAAAGCTGGGTAACGCCACCTGTAGTGTCCGGCCGACAGCGTGTCCCTCACATGGGTATCAATTAAGAACGTATAGAGGAAGGCCACATGCAGTCCGCCTCGTTGTGTTAATGTCAAATTGGTAATTAACGCACGCACGCACGCACACACGCACGCACGCACGCACATAAACACACTCCCTCCTTCCCCTCCTTTCCTCCCCCCATTCTCCCTCCGTCACTCATTCCCTCCCCTTCCACATCGCTGCCTTCGCTGCCTTCCCCCCTTCCTCCTTGTCTCTCCCAAATCATTGATATGCTTACGCAACATAATCGTGACACGGCGAATATTTCTCTTAAGCTGTGCAAACGCTATAAACGCTTTGTATGTGTGATATAAGCGTTTCTTGTGCAGGAGGCCCTATACATATCGTAGCCAAGCTTCGACTTGGTCGAATGCACACACAGGCCTGCCTGCCCGGATGTCATGATAACGGGTACCTCCTAGTAAACAATTAAAGCAGTCCGCGCAGTATGGATTATTTCTTGTGATAACGTATAATATATTCATGTCGAGACATATATCACTATGTCTGGGCCGCAACTCAATGCTATTTGGCAAAAATGGACAGGTTCCAACTAATGAACACTGTTTGCCGCGCAATTATTTATAGTTGCTACGTTGTCCGGACATGTGTTACTGTTAATTAGTTATTCGTATCTTAGTAGTCATTCGGTGTACATCGGTTGACGCGAGTAGTTGTTTTGGTGGTCTGCGGATAACGAAACTACAGCACGCCTACACTGAATTCGTACGTATTCCTACTTTGAATTGTCACGGTGCGGAACAAAATTATAAAACATTGTGCAGTTCTCATGTGTGACCACGACTATATATAACTTAAATAATCGGTCGTTTTTGTAACAATCTTGCTATTCGGTAGAGGTAGTTGTCTTATTAAATTGATTCGCTATCCCAAAAAAACTGCCTAAAGGAAAAGATATAAGGCACCCACATCAATTAATTTTGTTTGACATTGCTGTGTAATTCGATAGGCTAATCAAATCCACACGATTTCGAAATGATTACAAATAAATCTGCGCATTTAAGCCTGCTGTATTAGCATGTAAGGCAAGCGTCCATATCCCCATATATTTGCAATAGTCAAGAAACTATACCTGTAGTATCACAATAGGTAATACTATTTCCAATAGTCACTAATAATGATTAATGTCGAAACCACAACTATACGTCGCATAAAAACAAAGCTATTGAGAAATATAGATACCGGGTATTTGGATGTAAGCTGACATTTCACTATGAGCATAATCTGAGGATATTGCGTATTGCATTAATGGATTCATTAATGGTGAACGTCAGTGGGACGATTTTACACCTACAACTGTATCCCACTGACGTTCACCAAAAACATAGAACCTTTTAACATTTGTGTACGTTCTTGTTGTGTAATTGCAAACAATGAATACATTGTTATTGAAAAACCATTCATGCCGCCTCAGGGGATTCCGACAAGTGCTCATATCATTGTCACACCGGGACTACGTTTTGGTATCTCTCATTCAGTTTTTAGCCAACGACATAAACTAGTTAACGGACGTGTTTTTTTCTAAATATACCGGATAGCCATAGTAAATAAGGCTCAACTCCTCTGTCCGATTGTCACAAGATGATCACCGATGATGCATGCAGGACTCTGGTGCACGCGCTCGTGACGTCACGCCTAGACTACGCACATTCATTAGTCTACGGCCTTCCGCATACGACGCCGCCGCGTTTGTGCAAAGCGTACAAAACAGCGCAGCCCGGCTCATATGCCATATGAGAAAGCACGACCACGTCATTCATATTCTGCAACTTCTGCATTGGTTGCCTATTCGTGTGCGCCCGACATACAAAGTGCTTGTGTTTGTGTACTCTGCGATGCATGATCAGGCACCGAGTTATCTCGCGGAGTTACTGAACCGACGTCAACCGAATCGGCTGTAGAGATTTGCGTCTTAGACACGTCTGCAGTTCAACACACTACTAAAACACACCTTTTTAGAGTAGCGTTTATAAAATATGATTACATGGACTTGATCAAATGCACGTATTCATATTTTAATTAATAATTATTGTCATTGTTATTTTAATTATTTATTATACTGTATTTAATTAACTTATTTATTTTATTTTCATACATAATAATATACGTTTTTGTTGTTTAGACAGGCGGGTATATTAGTAATGGAAGGACTACTTTAATGATTATTTCATGGCATACGTGTTATAATTTTTTTCTTAATTTTAATACGATGTTAAATAGTTACGAGTACATGAATGTAAAGCGCCTGAGAGCAATCTGATTGATCAGGCGCAATAGAAATAATTTT